>CM042227.1:20497067-20589567 GCA_023566465.1 Cottus gobio | reverse complement strand
GTCCCTCTCTCGAGCAAAAGTCCCTCTCGCGAGCAAAAGTCCCTCTCTCGAGCAAAAGTCCCTCTCTCGCGAGCAAAAGTCCCTCTCTCGCGAGCAAAAGTCCCTCTCTCGCGGGCAAAAGTCCCTCTCTCTCTCGAGCAAAAGCCCTCTCTCGCGAGCAAAAGTCCCTCTCTAGAGCAAAAGTCCCTCTCTCGAGCAAAAGTCGCCCTCTCGCGAGCAAAAGTCCCTCTCTCTCGAGCAAAAGTCCCTCTCTCGCGAGCAAAAGTCCCTCACGCGAGCAAAAGTCCCTCTCTCGCGAGCAAAAGTCGCCCTCTCGCGAGCAAAGGTCCCTCTCTCTCGAGCAAAAGTCCCTCTCTCGCGAGCAAAAGTCCCTCTCTCGCGAGCAAAAGTCCCTCTCTCGCGGGCAAAAGTCCCTCTCTCTCGAGCAAAAGTCCCTCTCGCGAGCAAAAGTCCCTCTCTCGATCAAAAGTCCCTCTCTCGCGAGCAAAAGTCCCTCTCTCGCGAGCAAAAGTCCCTCTCTCGCGGGCAAAAGTCCCTCTCTCTCGAGCAAAAGCCCTCTCTCGCGAGCAAAAGTCCCTCTCTAGAGCAAAAGTCGCCCTCTCGCGAGCAAATGTCCCTCTCTCTCGAGCAAAAGTCCCTCTCTCTCGAGCAAAAGTCGCCCTCTCGCGAGCAAAAGTCCCTCACGCGAGCAAAAGTCCCTCTCTCGCGAGCAAAAGTCGCCCTCTCGCGAGCAAAGGTCCCTCTCTCTCTCGAGCAAAAGTCCCTCTCTCGAGCAAAGGTCCCTCTCTCTCTCGAGCAAAAGTCCCTCTCTCACGAGCAAAAGTCGCCCTCTCGCGAGCAAAAGTCCCTCTCTCTCGAGCAAAAGTCCCTCATGTGAGCAAAAGTCCCTCTCTCGCGAGCAAAAGTCCCTCACGCGAGCAAAAGTCCCTCTCTCTCGAGCAAAAGTCGCCCTCTCGCGAGCAAAAGTCCCTCTCTCTCGAGCAAAAGTCCCTCATGTGAGCAAAAGTCCCTCTCTCGCGAGCAAAAGTCCCTCACGCGAGCAAAAGTCCCTCTCTCGAGCAAAAGTCCCTCTCTCGCGAGCAAAAGTCCCTCTCTCGCGAGCAAAAGTCCCTCTCTCGCGGGCAAAAGTCCCTCTCTCTCTCGAGCAAAAGCCCTCTCTCGCGAGCAAAAGTCCCTCTCTAGAGCAAAAGTCCCTCTCTCGAGCAAAAGTCGCCCTCTCGCGAGCAAAAGTCCCTCTCTCTCGAGCAAAAGTCCCTCTCTCGCGAGCAAAAGTCCCTCACGCGAGCAAAAGTCCCTCTCTCGCGAGCAAAAGTCGCCCTCTCGCGAGCAAAGGTCCCTCTCTCTCGAGCAAAAGTCCCTCTCTCGCGAGCAAAAGTCCCTCTCTCGCGAGCAAAAGTCCCTCTCTCGCGGGCAAAAGTCCCTCTCTCTCGAGCAAAAGTCCCTCTCGCGAGCAAAAGTCCCTCTCTCGATCAAAAGTCCCTCTCTCGCGAGCAAAAGTCCCTCTCTCGCGAGCAAAAGTCCCTCTCTCGCGGGCAAAAGTCCCTCTCTCTCGAGCAAAAGCCCTCTCTCGCGAGCAAAAGTCCCTCTCTAGAGCAAAAGTCGCCCTCTCGCGAGCAAATGTCCCTCTCTCTCGAGCAAAAGTCCCTCTCTCTCGAGCAAAAGTCGCCCTCTCGCGAGCAAAAGTCCCTCACGCGAGCAAAAGTCCCTCTCTCGCGAGCAAAAGTCGCCCTCTCGCGAGCAAAGGTCCCTCTCTCTCTCGAGCAAAAGTCCCTCTCTCGAGCAAAGGTCCCTCTCTCTCTCGAGCAAAAGTCCCTCTCTCACGAGCAAAAGTCGCCCTCTCGCGAGCAAAAGTCCCTCTCTCTCGAGCAAAAGTCCCTCATGTGAGCAAAAGTCCCTCTCTCGCGAGCAAAAGTCCCTCACGCGAGCAAAAGTCCCTCTCTCTCGAGCAAAAGTCGCCCTCTCGCGAGCAAAAGTCCCTCTCTCTCGAGCAAAAGTCCCTCATGTGAGCAAAAGTCCCTCTCTCGCGAGCAAAAGTCCCTCACGCGAGCAAAAGTCCCTCTCTCTCGAGCAAAAGTCCCTCTCTCGCGAGCAAAAGTCCCTCTCTCGCGGGCAAAAGTCCCTCTCTCTCGAGCAAAAGTCCCTCTCTCGCGAGCAAAAGTCCCTCTCTCGCGAGCAAAAGTCCCTCTCTCGCGGGCAAAAGTCCCTCTCTCTCTCGAGCAAAAGTCCCTCTCGCGAGCAAAAGTCCCTCTCTCGATCAAAAGTCCCTCTCTCGCGAGCAAAAGTCCCTCTCTCGCGAGCAAAAGTCCCTCTCTCGCGGGCAAAAGTCCCTCTCTCTCGAGCAAAAGCCCTCTCTCGCGAGCAAAAGTCCCTCTCTAGAGCAAAAGTCGCCCTCTCGCGAGCAAATGTCCCTCTCTCTCGAGCAAAAGTCCCTCTCTCTCGAGCAAAAGTCGCCCTCTCGCGAGCAAAAGTCGCCCTCTCGCGAGCAAAAGTCCCTCTCTCGCGAGCAAAAGTCCCTCACGCGAGCAAAAGTCCCTCTCTCGCGAGCAAAAGTCGCCCTCTCGCGAGCAAAGGTCCCTCTCTCTCTCGAGCAAAAGTCCCTCTCTCGAGCAAAAGTCCATCTCTCTCGAGCAAAAGTCGCCCTCTCGCGAGCAAAAGTCCCTCTCTCTCGAGCAAAAGTCCCTCATGTGAGCAAAAGTCCCTCTCTCGCGAGCAAAAGTCCCTCACGCGAGCAAAAGTCCCTCTCTCTCGAGCAAAAGTCGCCCTCTCGCGAGCAAAAGTCCCTCTCTCTCGAGCAAAAGTCCCTCATGTGAGCAAAAGTCCCTCTCTCGCGAGCAAAAGTCCCTCACGCGAGCAAAAGTCCCTCTCTCTCGAGCAAAAGTCCCTCTCTCGCGAGCAAAAGTCCCTCTCTCGCGGGCAAAAGTCCCTCTCTCTCGAGCAAAAGTCCCTCTCTCGCGAGCAAAAGTCCCTCTCTCGCGAGCAAAAGTCCCTCTCTCGCGGGCAAAAGTCCCTCTCTCTCTCGAGCAAAAGTCCCTCTCGCGAGCAAAAGTCCCTCTCTCGATCAAAAGTCCCTCTCTCGCGAGCAAAAGTCCCTCTCTCGCGAGCAAAAGTCCCTCTCTCGCGGGCAAAAGTCCCTCTCTCTCGAGCAAAAGCCCTCTCTCGCGAGCAAAAGTCCCTCTCTAGAGCAAAAGTCGCCCTCTCGCGAGCAAATGTCCCTCTCTCTCGAGCAAAAGTCCCTCTCTCTCGAGCAAAAGTCGCCCTCTCGCGAGCAAAAGTCGCCCTCTCGCGAGCAAAAGTCCCTCTCTCGCGAGCAAAAGTCCCTCACGCGAGCAAAAGTCCCTCTCTCGCGAGCAAAAGTCGCCCTCTCGCGAGCAAAGGTCCCTCTCTCTCTCGAGCAAAAGTCCCTCTCTCGAGCAAAAGTCCATCTCTCTCGAGCAAAAGTCCCTCTCTCTCGAGCAAAAGTCCCTCTCTCGAGCAAAAGTCCCTCTCTCGCGAGCAAAAGTCCCTCTCTCACGAGCAAAAGTCGCCCTCTCGCGAGCAAAAGTCCCTCTCTCTCGAGCAAAAGTCCCTCATGTGAGCAAAAGTCCCTCTCTCGCGAGCAAAAGTCCCTCACGCGAGCAAAAGTCCCTCTCTCTCGAGCAAAAGTCGCCCTCTCGCGAGCAAAAGTCCCTCTCTCTCGAGCAAAAGTCCCTCATGTGAGCAAAAGTCCCTCTCTCGCGAGCAAAAGTCCCTCACGCGAGCAAAAGTCCCTCTCTCTCGAGCAAAAGTCCCTCTCTCGCGAGCAAAAGTCCCTCTCTCGCGGGCAAAAGTCCCTCTCTCTCGAGCAAAAGTCCCTCTCTCGCGAGCAAAAGTCCCTCTCTCGCGAGCAAAAGTCCCTCTCTCGCGGGCAAAAGTCCCTCTCTCTCTCGAGCAAAAGTCCCTCTCTCGCGAGCAAAAGTCCCTCTCTAGAGCAAAAGTCCCTCTCTCGAGCAAAAGTCCCTCTCTCGAGCAAAAGTCGCCCTCTCGCGAGCAAAAGTCCCTCTCTTTCTCGAGCAAAAGTCCCTCTCTTTCTCGAGCAAAAGTCCCTCTCTCTCGAGCAAAAGTCCCTCTCTCGCGAGTAAAAGTCCCTCTCTCGCGAGCAAAAGTCGCCCTCTCGCGAGCAAAAGTCCCTCTCTCTCGAGCAAAAGTCCCTCTCTCGTGAGCAAAAGTCCCTCTCTCTCGAGCAAAAGTCGCCCTCTCGCGAGCAAAAGTCCCTCTCTCTCGAGCAAAAGTCGCCCTCTCGCGAGCAAAAGTCCCTCTCTCTCGAGCAAAAGTCCCTCATGTGAGCAAAAGTCCCTCTCTCGCGAGCAAAAGTCCCTCACGCGAGCAAAAGTCCCTCTCTCGCGAGCAAAAGTCCCTCTCTCGAGCAAAAGTCGCCCTCTCGCGAGCAAAAGTCCCTCTCTTTCTCGAGCAAAAGTCCCTCTCTTTCTCGAGCAAAAGTCCCTCTCTCTCGAGCAAAAGTCCCTCTCTCGCGAGTAAAAGTCCCTCTCTCGCGAGCAAAAGTCGCCCTCTCGCGAGCAAAAGTCCCTCTCTCTCGAGCAAAAGTCCCTCTCTCGTGAGCAAAAGTCCCTCTCTCTCGAGCAAAAGTCGCCCTCTCGCGAGCAAAAGTCCCTCTCTCTCGAGCAAAAGTCGCCCTCTCGCGAGCAAAAGTCCCTCTCTCTCGAGCAAAAGTCCCTCATGTGAGCAAAAGTCCCTCTCTCGCGAGCAAAAGTCCCTCACGCGAGCAAAAGTCCCTCTCTCGCGAGCAAAAGTCCCTCTCTCGCGAGCAAAAGTCCCTCTCTCTCGAGCAAAAGTCCCTCACGCGAGCAAAAGTCCCTCTCTCTCGAGCAAAAGTCGCCCTCTCGCGAGCAAATGTCCCTCTCTCTCGAGCAAAAGTCCCTCTCTCGCGAGCAAAAGTCCCTCACGCGAGCAAAAGTCCCTCTCTCTCGAGCAAAAGTCCCTCATGCGAGCAAAAGTCCCTCACGCGAGCAAAAGTCCCTCTCTCTCGAGCAAAAGTCCCTCTCTCGCGAGCAAAAGTCCCTCTCTCTCGAGCAAAAGTCCCTCACGCGAGCAAAAGTCCCTCTCTCTCGAGCAAAAGTCGCCCTCTCGCGAGCAAAAGTCCCTCTCTCTCGAGCAAAAGTCCCTCTCTCTCGAGCAAAAGTCCCTCACGCGAGCAAAAGTCCCTCTCTCTCGAGCAAAAGTCACTCATGTGAGCAAAAGTCCCTCTCTCGCGAGCAAAAGTCCCTCACGCGAGCAAAAGTCCCTCTCTCTCGAGCAAAAGTCCCTCATGCGAGCAAAAGTCCCTCACGCGAGCAAAAGTCCCTCATGCGAGCAAAAGTCCCTCTCTCGCGAGCAAAAGTCCCTCTCTCGCGGGCAAAAGTCCCTCTCTCTCGAGCAAAAGTCCCTCTCTCGCGAGCAAAAGTCCCTCTCTAGAGCAAAAGTCCCTCTCTCGAGCAAAAGTCCCTCTCTCGAGCAAAAGTCGCCCTCTCGCGAGCAAAAGTCGCCATCTCGCGAGCAAAAGTCCCTCTCTCTCGAGCAAAAGTCCCTCTCTCGCGAGCAAAAGTCCCTCTCTCTCTCGATCAAAAGTCCCTCTCTCTCTCTCGAGCAAAAGTCCCTCTTTCTCTCGAGCAAAAGTCCCTCACGCGAGCAAATTCCCTCTCTCTCGAGCAAAAGTCGCCCTCTCGCGAGCAAAAGTCCCTCTCTCGCGAGCAAAAGTCCCTCATGCGAGCAAAAGCCCATCTCTCTCGAGCAAAAGTCCCTCATGCGAGCAAAAGTCCCTCACGCGAGCAAAAGTCCCTCATGCGAGCAAAAGTCCCTCTTTCGCGAGCAAAAGTCCCTCTTTCGCGAGCAAAAGTCCCTCATGCGAGCAAAAGTCCCTCACGCGAGCAAAAGTCCCTCTCTCTCGAGCAAAAGTCCCTCTCTCGCGAGCAAAAGTCCCTCATGCGAGCAAAAGTCCTTCACGCGAGCAAAAGTCCCTCTCTCGCGAGCAAAAGTCCCTCACGCGAGCAAAAGTCCCTCACGCGAGCAAAAGTCCCTCATGTGAGCAAAAGTCCCTCTCTCTCGAGCAAAAGTCCCTCACGCAAGCAAAAGTCCCTCACGCGAGCAAAAGTCCCTCTCTCGCGAGCAAAAGTCCCTCTCTCGCGAGCAAAAGTCCCTCATGCGAGCAAAAGTCCCTCACGCGAGCAAAAGTCCCTCTCTCTCGAGCAAAAGTCCCTCACGCAAGCAAAAGTCCCTCACGCGAGCAAAAGTCCCTCTCTCGCGAGCAAAAGTCCCTCTCTCGCGAGCAAAAGTCCCTCATGCGAGCAAAAGTCCCTAACGCGAGCAAAAGTCCCTCTCTCTCGAGCAAAAGTCCCTCACGCGAGCAAAAGTCCCTCTCTCTCGAGCAAAAGTCCCTCACGCGAGCAAAAGTCCCTCTCTCTCGAGCAAAAGTCCCTCACGCAAGCAAAAGTCCCTCACGCGAGTAAAAGTCCCTCTCTCGCGAGCAAAAGTCCCTCTCTCGCGAGCAAAAGTCCCTCATGCGAGCAAAAGTCCCTCACGCGAGCAAAAGTCCCTCTCTCGCGAGCAAAAGTCCCTCACGCGAGCAAAAGTCCCTCTCTCGCGAGCAAAAGTCCCTCTCTCGCGAGCAAAAGTCCCTCTCTCTCGAGCAAAAGTCCCTCACGCGAGCAAAAGTCCCTCTCTCTCGAGCAAAAGTCGCCCTCTCGCGAGCAAATGTCCCTCTCTCTCGAGCAAAAGTCCCTCTCTCGCGAGCAAAAGTCCCTCACGCGAGCAAAAGTCCCTCTCTCTCGAGCAAAAGTCCCTCATGCGAGCAAAAGTCCCTCACGCGAGCAAAAGTCCCTCACGCGAGCAAAAGTCCCTCTCTCGCGAGCAAAAGTCCCTCTCTCGCGAGCAAAAGTCCCTCATGCGAGCAAAAGTCCCTCACGCGAGCAAAAGTCCCTCTCTCTCGAGCAAAAGTCCCTCACGCAAGCAAAAGTCCCTCACGCGAGTAAAAGTCCCTCTCTCGCGAGCAAAAGTCCCTCTCTCGCGAGCAAAAGTCCCTCATGCGAGCAAAAGTCCCTCACGCGAGCAAAAGTCCCTCTCTCTCGAGCAAAAGTCCCTCTCTCTCGAGCAAAAGTCCCTCTCTCTCGAGCAAAAGTCCCTCTCTCGCGAGCAAAAGTCCCTCTCTCGCGAGCAAAAGTCCCTCTCTCGCGGGCAAAAGTCCCTCTCTCTCTCGAGCAAAAGTCCCTCTCTCGCGAGCAAAAGTCCCTCTCTAGAGCAAAAGTCGCCCTCTCGCGAGCAAAAGTCCCTCTCTCATGAGCAAAAGTCGCCCTCTCGCGAGCAAAAGTCCCTCTCTCTCGAGCAAAAGTCCCTCATGTGAGCAAAAGTCCCTCTCTCGCGAGCAAAAGTCCCTCGCGAGCAAAAGTCCCTCTCTCTCGAGCAAAAGTCGCCCTCTCGCGAGCAAAAGTCCCTCTCTCTCGAGCAAAAGTCCCTCATGTGAGCAAAAGTCCCTCTCTCGCGAGCAAAAGTCCCTCTCTCGCGGGCAAAAGTCCCTCTCTCTCGAGCAAAAGTCCCTCTCTCGCGAGCAAAAGTCCCTCTCTCGCGAGCAAAAGTCCCTCTCTCGCGGGCAAAAGTCCCTCTCTCGCGAGCAAAAGTCCCTCTCTCGCGAGCAAAAGTCCCTCACGCGAGCAAAAGTCCCTCACGCGAGCAAAAGTCCCTCACGCGAGCAAAAGTCCCTCTCTCGCGAGCAAAAGTCCCTCTCTCTCGAGCAAAAGTCCCTCACGCGAGCAAAAAGTCCCTCTCTCTCGAGCAAAAGTCCCTCACGCGAGCAAAAGTCCCTCTCTCGCGAGCAAAAGTCCCTCTCTCGCGAGCAAAAGTCCCTCACGCGAGCAAAAGTCCCTCACGCGAGCAAAAGTCCCTCTCTCGCGAGCAAAAGTCCCTCTATCTCGAGCAAAAGTCCCTCACGCGAGCAAAAGTCCCTCATGCGAGCAAAAGTCCCTCTCTCTCGAGCAAGTCGCCCTCTCGCGAGCAAAGGTCCCTTTGCGAGCAAAAGTCCCTCACGCGAGCAAAAGTCCCTCTCTCTCGAGCGAAAGTCCCTCTCTCTCGAGCAAAAGTCCCTCACGCGAGCAAAAAGTCCCTCTCTCTCGAGCAAAAGTCCCTCACGCGAGCAAAAGTCCCTCTCTCTCGAGCAAAAGTCCCTCTCTCTCGAGCAAAAGTCCCTCTCTCTCGAGCAAAAGTCCCTCTCTCGCGAGCAAAAGTCCCTCTCTCGCAAGCAAAAGTCCCTCTCTCGCGAGCAAAAGTCCCTCTCTCTCGAGCAAAAGTCCCTCTCTCTCGAGCAAAAGTCCCTCTCTCGCGATCAAAAGTCCCTCATGCGAGCAAAAGTCCCTCACGCGAGCAAAAGTCCCTCTCTCTCGAGCAAAAGTCCCTCTCTCTCGAGCAAAAGTCCCTCACGCGAGCAAAAGTCCCTCTCTCTCGAGCAAAAGTCCCTCACGCGAGCAAAAGTCCCTCATGCGAGCAAAAGTCCCTCACGCGAGCAAAAGTCCCTCTCTCTCGAGCAAAAGTCCCTCTCTCGCGATCAAAAGTCCCTCATGCGAGCAAAAGTCCCTCATGCGAGCAAAAGTCCCTCACGCGAGCAAAAGTCCCTCTCTCTCGAGCAAAAGTCCCTCTCTCTCGAGCAAAAGTCCCTCACGCGAGCAAAAGTCCCTCTCTCTCGAGCAAAAGTCCCTCACGCGAGCAAAAGTCCCTCACGCGAGCAAAAGTCCCTCTTTCGCGAGCAAAAGTCCCTCATGCGAGCAAAAGTCCCTCACGCGAGCAAAAGTCCCTCACGCGAGCAAAAGTCCCTCTCTCTCGAGCAAAAGTCCATCTCTCGCGAGCAAAAGTCCCTCTCTCGCGAGCAAAAGTCCCTCACGCGAGCAAAAGTCCCTCTCTCGCGAGCAAAAGTCCCTCTCTCTCGAGCAAAAGTCCCTCACGCGAGCAAAAGTCCCTCATGCGAGCAAAAGTCCCTCTCTCTCGAGCAAAAGTCGCCCTCTCGCGAGCAAAGGTCCCTTTGCGATCAAAAGTCCCTCACGCGAGCAAAAGTCCCTCTCTCTCGAGCGAAAGTCCCTCTCTCTCGAGCAAAAGTCCCTCTCTCGCGAGCAAAAGTCCCTCTCTCGCGAGCAAAAGTCCCTCACGCGAGCAAAAGTCCCTCACGCGAGCAAAAGTCCCTCTCTCGCGAGCAAAAGTCCCTCTCTCTCGAGCAAAAGTCCCTCACGCGAGCAAAAGTCCCTCATGCGAGCAAAAGTCCCTCTCTCTCGAGCAAAAGTCGCCCTCTCGCGAGCAAAGGTCCCTTTGCGAGCAAAAGTCCCTCACGCGAGCAAAAGTCCCTCTCTCTCGAGCGAAAGTCCCTCTCTCTCGAGCAAAAGTCCCTCACGCGAGCAAAAAGTCCCTCTCTCTCGAGCAAAAGTCCCTCACGCGAGCAAAAGTCCCTCTCTCGCGAGCAAAAGTCCCTCTCTCGCGAGCAAAAGTCCCTCACGCGAGCAAAAGTCCCTCACGCGAGCAAAAGTCCCTCTCTCGCGAGCAAAAGTCCCTCTCTCTCGAGCAAAAGTCCCTCACGCGAGCAAAAGTCCCTCATGCGAGCAAAAGTCCCTCTCTCTCGAGCAAAAGTCCCTCACGCGAGCAAAAAGTCCCTCTCTCTCGAGCAAAAGTCCCTCACGCGAGCAAAAGTCCCTCTCTCTCGAGCAAAAGTCCCTCACGCGAGCAAAAGTCCCTCACGCGAGCAAAAGTCCCTCACGCGAGCAAAAGTCCCTCTCTCTCGAGCAAAAGTCCCTCTCTCACGAGCAAAAGTCCCTCTCTCTCGAGCAAAAGTCCCTCACGCGAGCAAAAGTCCCTCTCTCGCGAGCAAAAGTCCCTCACGCGAGCAAAAGTCCCTCACACGAGCAAAAGTCCCTCTCTCTCGAGCAAAAGTCCCTCTCTCGCGAGCAAAAGTCCCTCACGCGAGCAAAAGTCCCTCTCTCGCGAGCAAAAGTCCCTCTCTCTCGAGCAAAAGTCCCTCTCTCGCGATCAAAAGTCCCTCATGCGAGCAAAAGTCCCTCACGCGAGCAAAAGTCCCTCACGCGAGCAAAAGTCCCTCACGCGAGCAAAAGTCCCTCTCTCGCGAGCAAAAGTCCCTCATGCGAGCAAAAGTCCCTCACGCGAGCAAAAGTCCCTCACGCGAGCAAAAGTCCCTCACGCGAGCAAAAGTCCCTCACGCGAGCAAAAGTCCCTCTCTCGCGAGCAAAAGTCCCTCATGTGAGCAAAAGTCCCTCACGCGAGCAAAAGTCCCTCTCTCGCGAGCAAAAGTCCCTTTGCGAGCAAAAGTCCCTCACGCGAGCAAAAGTCCCTCTCTCGCGAGCAAAAGTCCCTCATGCGAGCAAAAGTCCCTCACGCGAGCAAAAGTCCCTCACGCGAGCAAAAGTCCCTCACGCGAGCAAAAGTCCCTCTCTCGCGAGCAAAAGTCCCTCATGCGAGCAAAAGTCCCTCACGCGAGCAAAAGTCCCTCTCTCTCGAGCAAAAGTCCCTCTCTCTCGAGCAAAAGTCCCTCTCTCTCGAGCAAAAGTCCCTCATGCGAGCAAAAGTCCCTCACGCGAGCAAAAGTCCCTCTCTCTCGAGCAAAAGTCCCTCACGCGAGCAAAAGTCCCTCATGCGAGCAAAAGTCCCTCTCTCTCGAGCAAAAGTCCCTCTCACGCGAGCAAAAGTCCCTCACGCGAGCAAAAGTCCATCTCTCTCGAGCAAAAGTCCCTCACGCGAGCAAAAGTCCCTCACGTGAGCAAAAGTCCCTCTCTCTCGAGCAAAAGTCCCTCACGCGAGCAAAAGTCCCTCTCTCTCGAGCAAAAGTCCCTCACGCGAGCAAAAGTCCCTCTCTCTCGAGCAAAAGTCCCTCACGCGAGCAAAAGTCCCTCACGCGAGCAAAAGTCCCTCTCTCGCGAGCAAAAGTCCCTCACCCGAGCAAAAGTTCCTCTCTCTTGCGAGCAAAAGTCCCTCATGCGAGCAAAAGTCCCTCACGCGAGCAAAAGTCCCTCTCTCTCGAGCAAAAGTCCCTCTCTCTCGAGCAAAAGTCCCTCACGCGAGCAAAAAGTCCCTCTCTCTCGAGCAAAAGTCCCTCTCTCTCGAGCAAAAGTCCCTCACGCGAGCAAAAGTCCCTCATGCGAGCAAAAGTCCCTCTCTCTCGAGCAAAAGTCCCTCACGCGAGCAAAAGTCCCTCTCTCGCGAGCAAAAGTCCCTCACGCGAGCAAAAGTCCCTCTCTCGCGAGCAAAAGTCCCTCTCTCGCGAGCAAAAGTCCCTCATGCGAGCAAAAGTCCCTCACGCGAGCAAAAGTCCCTCTCTCTCGAGCAAAAGTCCCTCTCTCACGAGCAAAAGTCCCTCTCTCTCGAGCAAAAGTCCCTCATGCGAGCAAAAGTCCCTCTCTCGCGAGCAAAAGTCCCTCTCTCGCGAGCAAAAGTCCCTCACGCGAGCAAAAGTCCCTCACGCGAGCAAAAGTCCCTCTCTCTCGAGCAAAAGTCCCTCTCTCGCGAGCAAAAGTCCCTCACGCGAGCAAAAGTCCCTCTCTCGCGAGCAAAAGTCCCTCTCTCGCGAGCAAAAGTCCCTCATACGAGCAAAAGTCCCTCACGCGAGCAAAAGTCCCTCTCTCTCGAGCAAAAGTCCCTCTCTCTCGAGCAAAAGTCCCTCACGCGAGCAAAAAGTCCCTCTCTCTCGAGCAAAAGTCCCTCTCTCTCGAGCAAAAGTCCCTCACGCGAGCAAAAGTCCCTCACGCGAGCAAAAGTCCCTCTCTCGCGAGCAAAAGTCCCTCATGCGAGCAAAAGTCCCTCACGCGAGCAAAAGTCCCTCTCTCTCGAGCAAAAGTCCCTCACGCGAGCAAAAGTCCCTCTCTCTCGAGCAAAAGTCCCTCACGCGAGCAAAAGTCCCTCTCACGCGAGCAAAAGTCCCTCTCTCGCGATCAAAAGTCCCTCATGCGAGCAAAAGTCCCTCACGCGAGCAAAAGTCCCTCTCTCTCGAGCAAAAGTCCCTCTCTCTCGAGCAAAAGTCCCTCACGCGAGCAAAAGTCCCTCACGCGAGCAAAAGTCCCTCTCTCTCGAGCAAAAGTCCCTCTCTCACGAGCAAAAGTCCCTCTCTCTCGAGCAAAAGTCCCTCATGCGAGCAAAAGTCCCTCATGCGAGCAAAAGTCCCTCACGCGAGCAAAAGTCCCTCACGCGAGCAAAAGTCCCTCTCTCTCGAGCAAAAGTCCCTCTCTCACGAGCAAAAGTCCCTCTCTCTCGAGCAAAAGTCCCTCATGCGAGCAAAAGTCCCTCACGCGAGCAAAAGTCCCTCTCTCGCGAGCAAAAGTCCCTCACGCGAGCAAAAGTCCCTCTCTCTCGAGCAAAAGTCCCTCTCTCTCGAGCAAAAGTCCCTCTCTCGCGAGCAAAAGTCCCTCACGCGAGCAAAAGTCCCTCTCTCGCGAGCAAAATTCCCTCTCTCTCGAGCAAAAGTCCCTCTCTCTCGAGCAAAAGTCCCTCTCTCGCGAGCAAAAGTCCCTCTCTCGCGAGCAAAAGTCCCTCTCTCTCGAGCAAAAGTCCCTCTCTCGCGAGCAAAAGTCCCTCTCTCGCGAGCAAAAGTCCCTCTCTCTCGAGCAAAAGTCCCTCTCTCGCGAGCAAAAGTCCCTCTCTCGCGAGCAAAAGTCCCTCTCTCGCGAGCAAAAGTCCCTCACGCGAGCAAAAGTCCCTCTCTCGCGAGCAAAATTCCCTCTCTCTCGAGCAAAAGTCCCTCTCTCTCGAGCAAAAGTCCCTCTCTCTCGAGCAAAAGTCCCTCTCTCGCGAGCAAAAGTCCCTCACGCGAGCAAAAGTCCCTCACGCGAGCAAAAGTCCCTCACGCGAGCAAAAGTCCCTCACGCGAGCAAAAGTCCCTCTCTCTCGAGCAAAAGTCCCTCTCTCACGAGCAAAAGTCCCTCTCTCTCGAGCAAAAGTCCCTCATGCGAGCAAAAGTCCCTCACGCGAGCAAAAGTCCCTCTCTCTCGAGCAAAAGTCCCTCTCTCTCGAGCAAAAGTCCCTCACGCGAGCAAAAGTCCCTCACGCGAGCAAAAGTCCCTCTCTCTCGAGCAAAAGTCCCTCTCTCACGAGCAAAAGTCCCTCTCTCTCGAGCAAAAGTCCCTCATGCGAGCAAAAGTCCCTCATGCGAGCAAAAGTCCCTCACGCGAGCAAAAGTCCCTCACGCGAGCAAAAGTCCCTCTCTCTCGAGCAAAAGTCCCTCTCTCACGAGCAAAAGTCCCTCTCTCTCGAGCAAAAGTCCCTCATGCGAGCAAAAGTCCCTCACGCGAGCAAAAGTCCCTCTCTCGCGAGCAAAAGTCCCTCACGCGAGCAAAAGTCCCTCTCTCTCGAGCAAAAGTCCCTCTCTCTCGAGCAAAAGTCCCTCTCTCGCGAGCAAAAGTCCCTCACGCGAGCAAAAGTCCCTCTCTCGCGAGCAAAATTCCCTCTCTCTCGAGCAAAAGTCCCTCTCTCTCGAGCAAAAGTCCCTCTCTCGCGAGCAAAAGTCCCTCTCTCGCGAGCAAAAGTCCCTCTCTCTCGAGCAAAAGTCCCTCTCTCGCGAGCAAAAGTCCCTCTCTCGCGAGCAAAAGTCCCTCTCTCTCGAGCAAAAGTCCCTCTCTCGCGAGCAAAAGTCCCTCTCTCGCGAGCAAAAGTCCCTCTCTCGCGAGCAAAAGTCCCTCACGCGAGCAAAAGTCCCTCTCTCGCGAGCAAAATTCCCTCTCTCTCGAGCAAAAGTCCCTCTCTCTCGAGCAAAAGTCCCTCTCTCTCGAGCAAAAGTCCCTCTCTCGCGAGCAAAAGTCCCTCACGCGAGCAAAAGTCCCTCACGCGAGCAAAAGTCCCTCTCTCGCGAGCAAAATTCCCTCTCTCTCGAGCAAAAGTCCCTCTCTCTCGAGCAAAAGTCCCTCTCTCGCGAGCAAAAGTCCCTCTCTCGCGAGCAAAAGTCCCTCTCTCTCGAGCAAAAGTCCCTCTCTCGCGAGCAAAAGTCCCTCTCTCACGAGCAAAAGTCCCTCTCTCTCGAGCAAAAGTCCCTCTCTCGCGAGCAAAAGTCCCTCTCTCGCGAGCAAAAGTCCCTCTCTCTCGAGCAAAAGTCCCTCTCTCGCGAGCAAAAGTCCCTCTCTCTCGAGCAAAAGTCCCTCTCGAGAGCAAAAGTGGGTGGAGCCAGTCACCATTGTATCTCTACAACTAATTGGTTACAATCCTCGTCTTTGGATAGGCTGGATGTTTGATTTGCGCGTGGAGCTCATTTGCGCTCTCCAATTATGACAGGGATTTGCCTTCATACAAATTCCACATTCCACAGTAATTTAGGAATTCTTCATAATTTAATTCAAAACCCAACAGTTTTACAAACACACAATGAGAAAGCCTTTTGAGTCTGCTGCTGAGATTTTTTAATGATAATTGTCAGATGTTTTTATGATGTTGTGTGACAGGCTTGGTCTTAATTGTTAGAAAGTGAGCCTTAACAAAGAGCTTTGAGACAACAGGAAGTTGGCTTTGAATTTTTTAACCACGTCTGTTAAAGTTGATTGACAGAAACAGAAAGTTTGAGATGAACTCAATGTTCCACTCTGAAGATACTTTTTAGCCTCCATTAGTGTGATTGAAAGGCCAAAATGAGAAAAAAAAAATGGAATTCACTTCAGCGTGGGCATGGCTTAAGACACCAAATGACAAGGGAGGAAATCAGACAGTGAAGCGCCGCTCTTCCTGATAGAGAGAAAAGAAGAGACAGTTTCCACTTATTCCCTCTCGTCTGACCCTTCCTTCACCCCCCCCCCCCCCTCTCTCTCTCTCTCACTCTCTCTCTCTCTTTCTGTCTGTCTTTCAGAGTCCAAGCAAAGCTCTGGCATGTGGTTCAAACATTGCCTCCAGCGGGCTGGGTAAACATGATCGACACACAATAGAAATGGAGCATGGTGATGGGCACATCCCCCCCCCCCTCCTCTTCCCAAAACACAGTTTTAGAGGAACTGTTTGTGTATGTTTAGATGCCGTTCGGGTCGAGTTGCCAGCTGGTGTTGCTGGTTGCCAGGTTGACTCGCGGCTGGCCTGCCCGGCTCGTCTACAGCTGCGACCCGCCTCAGTGCCTCCTCTGTGCCACGATCACCACCTCTACTGGCCTTCAACGGGCTCAGGCAGAACGGCCAGGGGTGCACTTGCCTCCAAATTATAGGAATGCTTTTTTTAATCAGAAACCACAAGGGTTGCCATTCTTTAAGAGACACACTTAAACATATGTGCTGATATGTGCAGAAAAAGTGAATTGATTGATCAAACGAAAAAGCAAGTTAATTGCATAGTGAAGTAAAAAAATAAAAATGTGTCTCTCCATGCAGTAAAAGCATGTTCCTGACATCATTGTTTGGACCTAAAATGAAGCTAATTACAGCCATGGTGAAAATGCTTGAAAAAATAGTCCATTGAAAAGCACACTTGGACACTTAACAGATGCAGATCCACTTCAGGAGGCACGAATTAAGACGAGTCCACGTCAAATCTCGAGCGACGGATCTGTGCTCATCCCAAAATTGTGAAAAATAAAGGTGCAATGATACAAAATGTGTTCTAATAATAATTGTCATGTTCCCAAGAGGATGATCCTAAAAAATGCTGGTGACATCCTGACCTCACAAACTAACGGTGAATAACCGGAACAGTTCATTGATGTCAATCAACTGAATCAAAAATAACTGATTCAATATTCGAGTCATTTATCAAAGCATGTACTGGCACCAGCTCGTCACTTTCCTCTGTCTTTGTATTGTAAATTGACTCTTAAAATGCAATGGGATACAACGTTTCAGCATGTTATAGAATACTCAAATGAAAGAGAAAAAAAAGACAATGTGTTCGTGATGATTGTCACCAATTGACCGTTCGCTAAGTCCAACCCCTGGGACGCAGACTGGCCAATCAGAGCTTAGCGTCATCCAGCTCCGACCAGACTCCTATTTTACTTGAACAGCGTTGTTCTCAGTAAAACCACAAGCCTTCGCTGTCAGTCGGTGTAGCTCCTCTGTTCCACCACCGTCCTGTAATGTGGTCTATAATACGAGCCGCCGCTGATCCACTGATTCACTTTCCACCAGACACCCCACATTCGCTACAACGTTTGAGGGATTTTTTTTTCCACTACCCCCCTTTATCCTCCGCTCCTTTCTCCTCGGCCTTTGCATCAAATAAAGATGAAGGTGTCGCCCTAATCGACATTGTTGCCAATGAATCATTTAGCAGTGTTAGTCTAACATCCCAGATTCCAGGTCAGTGCGTCTCACTGCTCATCCCTCTGCCAGCAGGGGTCCAGCCGGGCTCGGCCCGCCGGTCTGCTGCAGACTGGCAGCGCTGCGTCTCTGCCGCCGCTGTTGCCAACCGGCAAACTCTTCTTCTGCCCCGGCCGTCCCCCGGGCCCCGATGTGTGCAGGCCCTTCCCTACTGGAGAGGAGAAATGCTGAGGGGGCGGAATATTTACCCCTCAGCTCGTTGTGGGATGGAATTGTGCTTTTTTTGTACAAATCTGATGGTCTGGTTGTTGTGCAGTGTGTGTACTACAGTGTGTGTGTGTGTGTGTGTGTGTGTGTGTGTGGTTTTGACTGTAATTTAACATCACATATAATTTGACATTGTTTTCTTTGTCTAGTTTGTTTTCCTCTATCCAAAAAGGTTGATATAAGCTGCTTTGTACCTGTTTTTTTCTCAAGACTTTGTGCTTCTTAACAAAATGACCACAGAAGACATGAGCCTAATTAAAGGATGGATGTGTCTCAGGCTCATATTCTCTGCATAGCCATCTGTTCTGTGGATGGTAAAAGGTACTATAATATAGAAACTAAATAAACTACTGTATACTCAGGTGAATTTTCTAACTTCATATAACTGCATGAGCTTGATTGCTGGATGTAAAGCACATAACACATGCGGTGTGGTTCAAAATCCATCTGGGGCTTAAAAAGGTTAATAAGCATAAACATCGCTCACAACAACCAAAAGGTGAAGTTTCAGAGCATGACGAAGTGTACTCTCGTTTACCATTATGTACGCAATCATTTTATATATTTAAGTCTGTGCGTCTGTGTCCATGTCTCTGTATGAGACTGTGTGTGTGTGTGTGTGTGTGTGTGTGTGTGTGTGTGTGTGTGTGTGTGTGTGTTAGTAGCCCATAAAAGTAGGTCAGGAGAGAATGGCTCCCTGGAAGACGATGTGAACTCGTCACCTTGTATCACATTGCAGGCTGCTGAGGGAAGAGATGGATGGAGAGGAGGAGGAGGAGGAGGAAGGAAGGAGAGGTCCAGAAAGGACAGGAAAAGAGAGAGAGAGTTGTAGAGCGTGCAGGAGTGAAGAGGACAAATAACAAGAAAAATGAAGGTGAAAATAAGTATCAAAAATAAGTCCTCCCGACTGTCACGTGTCCTTGTTAGCTTCATTTAGTTTTATTCAATATTTTATAGACTGCTACGAAAAACAAAAAAAACACCTCTAAAATTCTTAAAAAGATTTTAGTCAAATTAAAAGTTTTACTGCACATTCACACAGATTGGGTGAATATTCTTTAGAAGTTCATTCTCCGGAAAAATGTGCAAACCTGAGGAATAATTATATATTGTGGCATTTTATCTGTATTATTTGTATCCACCAGACATTTTTTACATAATGGGCACAGTTACTTAACATGAAACTCCCTCATAGTCTTAGTTTGACAGCGTACCTCCAGCAGTAGACTGAACGTGACACTAGAATAAGAGGACATGTAGAAAGTCAAGCCGAAAAGCAAATCAAATCAACAATACAAACCAAGTGATGGGAATAAGACACAGTTTGTTGGTTCATGTTTGAAGTAGATAATATCTGAGACTGTGATTAGATGCCCCTTAGTATAGTAATTGGCGGACCAACACAGGCTTCACACCGTTTAAACTGTCTATCTCTTTGCATGACTCACAACAATGTTGACTTCCTCTCACTGTTCCCTTCAACCTTATTCTTTCCAGAAACATCCCTGGTGAAGGAGTCAAGTCGCAACAAATGATGGAAGATGGGGAAATGATGGCGTGTGACATTATAATCGACATCTTCAAAACCCTTGATAGACCATGACAGTGCCGGGGACTCGTGTACAAGGAGAAAGAGGATCCGGATGGGAGGATGAAGGGGAGGATGAGTGAGGTGATGAAACATGGACGCACTGAGGGATGTTTGAACTTTTCAGTGACGAAATGTCACATGTAAATAGCGTGTAACGGGGAGTCACTCAGTCTCTTCGCACAGCTGGCTTGTTCTTGTTATTTGGCAATGGACATGGTAAGTCAATCAACATGAAGGTCACTGGGTACATGGGCATGCTATTTGTCTGAGAGCTGAGACACAGCCGCTGTCCCTAGTGGACGGATTTATAAATCACAAGTTTAGGACCCTGTGTAACCAACAGAGCCATGCCGCCACATCGTGTAACGCATAGTGCACGGTGCAAATGTGAACAGGTTACTTTAGGAATATGTTGTCTTCCTCCCTCTCTGTGTGTGGAAGTGAACATATATTGATATTGGTCTTTGAGGATTTTACTGGAAACAAATTGATTTTGAGTTTTATTTTGATTAAAAAACGGAGGTTACGATATTGTAACCCTAGTTCTATGAGCACAGTCTGAGCCCTCTCCTGGACTCTGGGTAATTCTCTGCTCCCATAATGAGCATGCATTCCTCTAGTGAAAATTAGCATAAGCGTATCCAGCCAATCAGGACGTGCCAGCCCAAATACGTGCGGATCCCACAGTATATTAGGCCGCTCACACTGCTGTCACACCCTCTTCAGGGAGTGGTAGGCCAGTGATTCTTAACCATAGGGCCGTGGCCTCCAATTGGGCCACGAGCGCCACCTAGAGGGCCGCCAAAAACATTTTGTTTTTCACCCGTGGGCCGCGAGGGCCGCGGGACTGCATAGGTTATTAATTGAAGACACCAGAGATATTAGTTATTCACGAGACGCTCAGTTACAATATAGCTTCCCACCACTAGGTGGCGGTAATGCGTCAGTCAGTCATTTAACAAACTCCAATAAGCAGAAGAAGACACTCAGCCAGCTGCTAGCCTGTGCCAATAGTTATAGAGAAGTATTTGAAACAAAAAAATACGCTATCCTATAATGCTAGCATTGCTAGCTAACACAGCACTGAAGGCTTCCAAGCTAAAGCGGCATCTAAAGACCAAACATCCAACGCTTGTGGGAAAGCCGGCAAGGTTTTTCAAGAGAAAGGACAATAGGCTCCAGATGCAGAAAAGGTCTGAGCTGTGCTGCAAAAATGAAGACTGCTGAACCATATTATTCCCAGATTATACGACTATATTTAATTTATTTAAAGTTTATTTAATTTGAAATGTATACTTTTTACTGTACATTGTGTGCACAATTATTAGGCAAGGGCGTATTTTGACCATATCATAATGTGTATGCATTATATTCAACTCTCAGCTGTATAAACTTGAATGCCTATTGGATTTAAGCATATCAGGGGATGTGTATTTGTGTAATGCCCCTCATGGTGGGGGGGTGGCTGTAGCTCATGGGTATGAGTGGTCGTCCTGAAACCACAAGGTTGCAGGTTCAACCACTGATTTCCCCATAGTTTGTATGTCAAAGTGTCCTTGAGCAAGACACTGAACCCCCAGTTGCTCCCCGGGCGCTTCACGAGGCTGCCCACTGCTCCTTAATACTAAGGATGGGTTAAAATGCAGAGAATAAATTTCCCCACTGTGGGACTAATAAGGGATTATTATGGTGGCCTAAGGAGATCAAAACCCTATATCAAGGTGTGCATAATTATTAGGCAGCTTCTTTTCCTCAGTCAAAATGGGCCAAAAAAGAGATTTAACTGAAACTTGTAATAAGTCTTTCAGAGGGATGCAGCACTCTTGAAATTGACTAAGCTAAGATTTAAGAAGAATCAGACGTGAAGCTAACAGAAACTGCAGCCTACCTGGAGAGCCCAGAAGTATGAGGTGCTCAGAGACATGAAACCTGACCTTTTGCACACTAGTTGCCCAATAATTGTGCACACAAAGATATTTTCATAAGAAAGTAAAAACCTCACTTTTACTGTCTGAGATTTTCAGGTTTGAGGTTTATTAACATTTTTGGATTAACCTAGAGCACTGTAGTTGTTCAATAATACAATTAATCCTCAAAAATACAACTTGCCTAATAATTGTGCACAGTATAATTATTGTATCACCACATATTTATTTATCAAATTTCAATTTTTTCAGTTTTTCCTGAGTCCCCCTTGTTTTTGTAGTAAAATTGAATTATTAGTTATTTTTGTGTTGATATGCCTGACTTGAGCCTTTAAATTAGTTATTGTATTAGCTTGATTTGTTCCATGACTTGTTGTCTGTGCAGGTTTACATACACATGGCCAATAAATGTCTTTATGATGATCACATTGTATCATGTCATTAATTTGACAATGTTTTTGCTTGTTAAACTGTAGGCATATTTGATTTAGTTATTGAATGTAAATCAAACCAAAAGTGAGATCAATTAGTTAATAAACCAATATAGTGTTAGTATTTGAATGGGCCCCGGGCCACTTTGTACTTGAAAAGTTGGGCCCCAAGGTCAAAAAGGTTAAGAACCCCTGGTATAGGTGACTGGGCCCCCCGTAGTAAACGGCTCCACTGTGCGTATAGAACCAGGGTAATAATATTGTAACACAAGGCTCTGCACTCTACTGAGATCAGGGCTATGCATTCAGCATAATAACCTCTGATTCTGCTAAGAGAATGCAATGCAGAAGTGTTGTAAAACCTGCATTCTCTGTACTGACCAGCAGGGGGCAACTCCTCTGGTTGCAAAGATAAGTCTGGTTGTATAGAAGTCTATGAGAAAATGACTCTACTTATCACTTGATTTATTCCCTCAGTAAACATTGTACACATGCGTTTATGGTCTCAGTCTCTAGTTTCAAGTCTTTTGAGACAAAAGGCACACAGCTGTATAACCCTCGTCTGAAATAATTAAGTGAATGAGGGTGTAAAAGGTCAGGCATGCCTTGCATGTCAGCTACATCACATGGGTGAATGTAGCAATATGTTAATCACATTGG
Organism: Cottus gobio; assembly: GCA_023566465.1. Classification (NCBI taxonomy): domain Eukaryota; kingdom Metazoa; phylum Chordata; class Actinopteri; order Perciformes; family Cottidae; genus Cottus; species Cottus gobio. The sequence goes on along the minus strand of CM042227.1, from coordinate 20,568,491 downwards.
TATAAAAGCATTATGTAAATGAAATCCATTTACAGCTCACATAATTCCAAGTAAAACACAAAAAGATATTCCTGTGCTTTTTTAAGTCCAATTTGAGGAGAAACAAATGTACCGGGATAGGACCGTCTAGTGTTACCATGGTGATAAGTTGGTGGTAGGCTGTGCTTTCTCGGATTCACGTAGAGGTCGTCAATTTTAAGGCTTCGCTGAATTAAACAACTCCGCACAGGGAGAGCGAGGGGGAGAGGGGGCTGAGAAATCCTGGATTAGTGAGCCTAAAGAAGAGAGAGCAAAACCCATTCAACCTGCTCAGTCGTGAAACATGATCGTTTAGTGAAGTTAGAGAAAAGAGAGGCAGGAATGAAGAGGGGAAGAAGGAGAGGGAGAGATTATTTAGATGGAGGAAAGGGAGGTGAACAAGGAATTCTTCCTGTATGCTGTAGGCGAAGGTTTCCTTCATCGTTTGTCTCGGTCACAAAGAGCACAAAGAGCACAGATTGGCCCTGCAGGTCTTTGTGCCATGATGTGGCCGTTCTGTTTTATTGTGAAGTCCTGTCTTGTGTTTCCTCTGTGCTCCCTGCACTTCCTGCCCCTGTAATTGTCTGATTGTCTGCCCCATGTGTTGATTGTTCCCTGCTGTGTCCAATCACCTTCCCCTTGTATTTAATCCCTGTTCGTCTCATGTCCCCTTGTCTGATCATTCTTTAGCTACATGTGAGTATGTTTCGTCTGAGTTTTTGCCTTGTTTTGCCTTTTTCAAGGGAATAAATGTATGTTGCATTGGCATTTGGGTCCTCCTTTAACCCCACCCCCTTGACACTTTGGACATTGGGGGAATAATAGGAGCGTTGGGATGAAACACTTTTGGTTGGGTGAAGGCATTTTTCCACAATATGGAAAACTAAATAATATCATTATAAAAAAAAAAAGAGTCAGCATCCGATGCAAACAAATTGGCAGGGGGAAGAAAAGCAGAGTAAATCTATGTGGATGTCACAGAAGATGTTGAGATGGGAGAAACATCCAATTTTTATTTGTGCTCCCTGCACACACAATTTCAAAATTGGCTTGATATTTAAATGTGCTGTGTTATTCTTACTAAATTACTCTGAATAAAAAAGTGTTTTCTTTTGACAGTCTGTCCCAACAAAATGCATCCATCCTCCATCAAACCTCCACCAATAAAATAGCATAACATATATTAGATTTAGAATTTTTATGAAACTCTAAAACAACCAAAACAGCTGCAAACGTGCGTTATTTACTCTCAGTTATTAAGGTGATTTAAAGTAAAGGTGTGTTCAAGCAACAGAACACCACTCATTGATCTTCAGTTCTGAGCTCAGGATGTATCGGGAAAGCACACAATGTGATGACACCTAAAGTTGCATTAATTTTTTTGAAATTTCCTGACTTACATCATTGTGGCTGGGCCACAAGATAGATTTGACGGGACTTTCGGTACAAAGAGGGCCCACTTCTGGTCTGCAATCCAAATACACCATATACCACCAATACATTCTGCTGGTTATAACATGATTGGCTTTTATGCTGCTTGGTCTGGAACAGAAAACAACGTGAGGTAATGAGAATGCAACAGCAAGATGAGAGAAGCTCAAATTCAAAAAGAAAGTGCTAAGGGAAAGAGAAATATAGTGATAGAAAGAATGTATAGAAAGAAAGAAAGAAAGAAAGAAATGCTATGTTGAGTGCTCCTGAAAAGGTTGTCAAACAAGACGTGAATTGATTTCTATTTTCCTGATTTCTATTTTCCTGTCTGCTTTGAGCCGACATGAAAAATGAAACTGTGAAACTGTCTGAACGCTTTTACTAAATGCTACGACTTTGAAAGACATCATCAGTGAGCACAAACAACAGATTTATCCAAAAGTATTGTTTCCCCCCTCACAGATGACGTCATCACTTCAGTTCGGTCTTGTGGGCATCGTAGCTGAGATCAAAAAATATCTTACATAATCAATTAATAGGCAAAAGGTGGTCGACACAAGGAGGTTGATTAGACTTCTACCATACAGATAATATTTGACATAAATCCCCTTTGATGTCTGGCCACAGTTCAGATGTTCAGCACAAATCTTTTTCCCCGGTCTAGGAAGCATTTAGAGTCATCTGAATCAAGAGGACAGAACCTGTTCTCCCCATTACCGATGCGGTGTATGCGCAAGCACTAATTATCCTCCATTACCGTGGATAAGAGCTGCAGAGAAGAGAGAGCATCAAATTTTAATGAGCCTCTTGTATCCCCTCAGAATATGTGCTGGGTTTTAAGTGCCGCCTCGAACTCTCCCTCTCTCACACAGACAGGAGCGGTGCGTTCAGAAAAATAGGAAAGTTAGTTGATGCGAGTGATATCGGGTCGAGGGACAACGTCGTGTCCACTTAAGAAGGTCCGCCCGTTGGCTTGTAAGATGCAGAAACTGTTTAGCGGAAGCATGTCCCCCTCTTTGTGTCATTTAAATAAAGTGTTTCGGGAATCGCAAGAAGAAAGAAAAAAAAACTAGAGATGGCTGCGGTAGTGATGGCACACACAGTCCATAAAAGCATATCCAGGTTGTTTAATCAATATCTGCAAGAGCAACGGGTTTCACTCTCTGCTCCATAAGCCTGAACTCTCATGAACTACATGCTGAGTGTGGAGTCATAACCACTAATATTAGTGATGACCATTCAAGCTTATCTTGCAGTTCCCAGCACCTCTTGCTCTGTAGTCAGCTCTCATGTAGCGTTTGTAGCTAGGAAAAGTGAATGCACTACCCATGTGATCATTAACCAAGAAGTGTTCAGGCTGTGAACAGAGAGGAGTGGTGGTTCGGGTCAAACAAGCGCCAGTACTTCCTCCAGGAGTCCACTGGTCCAGCCCCACGCAGCTCAACATTGATTTATTTCAATCAGGAGAGACTAGTTCCGAATTAAACAATAGATTTGTTACAACGGTATAACAATGGAATAGTGCAAAGTCTTTGGCGATCGGACTCTATCCTGAACCAGGATAAACAAGCGGCAGCGAAGCCGAGTTCTGACCCGGCAGAAACCCCCCTGGAGTCCAGACACTGGTGGTGGTGAAGAAGAGAGTTGCTGCAACCTGATGATGAAAGAGGAGTATGACTGCCTGCTGACTGGAGGTGACTGGGGTGGAGGAGGGTCACATCGGTTTGAGCTGAAATGACAACTGAGGACAGCAGAGCAGAGAACCCCTTTAAAGTTTGACAGCAACGGTTTGATTGGCTTAGACACACAGCACCACGTCTGGTTGATTGCTTAAAAGTGGACGCCCCCCAGATCAGCTGATAGTGTGATCGCTGGGAGAAAAAAACTGAGACATTTGTGAATGACCCGTGTGTCAAGAAAGTCTTCCTTCCTGAACTACTGCTTAAGCTCCATTTGTCACCAAACTGTGTACTTAAATAGTTATCTTAACCCAAACCACTTTTTCACTCTTTCCTTAACCTCACTAAGTATTTAATAATATTTTCCTTAACCTAACTAAGTATTTCACAACCTTTTTCTTAACCTAACTAATTATTTCACGATCTTTTTACAAAACATAACTTAGCATATTGCGATCTTCTCCTAAACCTAACCAAGTAGTTCACGATCGTCACTGTTTAAGTGGAAGTGTTTTTATAAATTATGTTTTAGCGAAGATGCATGCGTTCGGCAAATTACTGGATATATGAGACATGGAATATGCTGCACAAGTTGTGCAAGTGTAAACGGATGATTTAGAATTTTGATTTAGTATTGCTGTTTGCTTTAAGCAAGACCTTTCTATGTTTTTCGTTTCTCGTTCACAGTGGAAGCATAAAAGGAAAAACAATGTTTTCTTCACAAATTCCAGCTGACATGGAGTGAATAATTGATATGCATTTTGTGGGTGAAATATTGTTTTGAAGCTTCATCAGTGCTATTCTGTCTGAGACAACGAGTTGACCACAATGATTAAAGGCTTGACGAGGATTTCAGATTTTCAGAAAAACATTCCACCAGGTTTTGCTTGATGAATAAAAATGATTTCTGTTTAATTTAATTATTAATAAATCAGGGGGATATTGCCATTGACTGTCCTGCTGATTGAGTTTTTGATTAATTTGTTAATCAATTTCTATATGTTCCTTTATTTTGCCATTTTACGCAAAACGAATGAGAACATTTCTCTTCATTTTTGATGAGAGATATAAAGAAATAAAGGTTCATATTTTGTGCCTTTAACAGTTCACCCCGCCCCCCCCTCCTCCACCCTCCCCCCACCGTCAACATTTCTGTTTATTAGAATTTTAATTGGAATCACAATTGATCAAATGTCAAAGATACCCCTGGAATGATGGCATCTGGCGGGGTTCGAGTTCATTTATTCTAACCCTGTTATGACACTTGCACGGCCTACTTCAAACCGCCTCTAGAAGAAGTTGATCAAAAACTGTGACATTTTCCATGTGAGGCCTCTGCTGTGCAGGATTCTGAAGTGTTTGATGAGTATCTGATAAACCTTCATACTGACCAGCACACGCTTCACAGACAGAGCGTCTGCCTCCTGGGCCACTAATGGACACAGAGAGCAGCGAGATCGATACAACCAGACACACACAGCTGCCTGAGAGAGGAAGTGGTCTAACTGGAAGGGATTAATGGACCTTGCTGGTGCCTTTAGTTTGTATTGCAAATTGTGTCCTAAGTTAAAGAGGGAAATTAGGCGTTAGTGTGTGAGTGTGTGTGTGTGTGTGTTAACATAGTGTACATATTGTCTGTGTTGTTAATGTCATGTGCTTCCTTTCTTCAATCGCAGCTGAACATATGAATATAAGTCAAAAATATAGTCCCAGTGAGACGGAAGAGAGAGCTTCTTTATCTTCTGTACTGTGACGTACAGAAGACACAAATTATATTATTATATATACAGTGAAACAGATTATTCGAGCAGTGTACAGTTACGAGAGGGATTCACATCAAATCCTTTGAATTTGATTGGACGCTTATAGTGGGCGGAGCTACAGAGGACCATGACTCCACACACCTCCCTTGTCATTAAAAGTTGCAGATAGATTACATGGTATTATTGTTTATTATTGGTACCAGTTTACATAAGAACACGTTGTATTCTGTTTTCCAGGAAGACAGAGGAATTTACTTTTGGACATTTTTGTATGTACTGTTAAATAGCTGCAGAATATTATCTCAAAGGGTTTGGGGCCCATGGACAAATGTTTTATCCTTCCCAGCAGAATAGACATCTGCGAGATCACGATAATATCTATGAAGATAGGATCTGCAAAGTTTGTGTAAGAAACACTATGTGAGGAACGAGCGCTGCAAGTCAAAAATGAGGCTACATTGAGCCTATCTTAGCACAAAGGAAAAAAATGGTAGCACTTTATAATAAGTACACACTATTTAGCATTAGTAAAGCATGAATAAACACTGAATTCATCGTTTATAAAGCATTATTCCAACAAAAATCCTCATTAGTAACTCATTAGTATGTAATTCATAAACACCGTTATAAATGTTTCATTCTTGATTAATAAGCTTGGGGTTTCATACTTTATAAATGATGACCCTTCAACAACAATGACTATATTACACTAATATACTGTGTGACGTGTATTGTGTGATGTATTTGCTCATGCTTTCTGCTCTCATTTCATTGCAAACTTCACATCAGTGCTGAACTTCTAGAGGCCTAAAAACTTGTCTTGGACGTGTAATCAATCAGTAAAAAAAGAAAAAGGAAGAGAAACTCCCAGATTACCTTTTTAATAGCTCGCTAACTCCCTAATTTAATTTGTTTGCCGAGGAGACATAAGTGCACAAGGTTATGACACGTACAGTTCAGCATGAGTTTTTGGACCACGACACCATTTCCTGGGGGGGTGGACATTAATTATCTTCATCTGCCGGTGTCCCCTCCTGTTTGTCTTCTCTATTACTTATCAGTGAAATGGATCAAAGTCATTACAAATGAGTTTGTGTTCGCCTGGTTTTCACAGGAGTTCAATTACAGCGTATAGATCTACTCTCAGCTAATGTTTTCTGAAGACAAACAAAGCGCCGAACCTAATGAGCAGCTCGCTAGAACAAATTTGGACTAAATTGAATCAGACCTCGCGCTGATGCCCGCCCATGCCGAGTCTCCTGCAGACGCGGTCGTTTGTCAGTGCCACAGGAGTGACGGCGTTAACGTGACTCAAAAACAAAATCTCGGCGCGTAACGAGCTCGGGACCTGGTTATGAAATGCACAATGTAATTATAAGTAATTTTAAGACTCATAGCAATTATTGTTAGCTATCATCAGCAGCACAAAGCAGGAGCCACTTCACTGATGGACTGGAAACTGCTCCCATTTGTCACTGTCACACACACACACACACACACACAGGAAAATACACAGTAATGCACACGCATACAAATAAACACAAATGCAATCAACTACACAACAACACAAAGGGTCTGTGCACAAAAACAGCTTTGCTCAGCTATTCAAACAGGTCTGGCCTTGGGGTCATTGTCAATGGCAGTCAAGCAATTAGAGCTTTGTTGGCGGGATAAAGAAAGCCGATATCTTCCTCCTACATATAGCCAAGACATTTCAGAGCTATGTACATCCTTTTAAGAATAGACTGAATAATATCAGTGAACCAAAATGACAATTCTGATTATCAGTCGAGCACTAACAATGGAGTTTCCTGTTGTACGATTTGAACCGGCAGCTGTCGCTACATAAGAAACAAGTGTTTCCAGCGGCCATGGCATAGAATTGATTTTTTCACTTACATTCTATGGGCAACTACAATGAGGCTATGGCCATAAGCTGACTAAAGATCTCCATCCACAGCAAAACTCACTGCCAACTCGCCAAACACCGACCCTTAGTCAGTGTCCCTCGCTTTAAACTATGACGCTCTAGGTACCCCTCTGGCGTCAGTTTCAGAGGTGGCAGGGTCCATAAACCTACATTGGAAGTTTATTTTGAAAATAGACTGTGTGCATGTAACAAGCTGGAACTGTTCGTGTCCTGGGAACTCTGCAGTTTTATTTGTAAAGACACTAAGCATGTTTGATGGAGCAGAAAATTGGCACTTTGGTTTTGGAAACAATAAAAAAACTGAATAATTATTGCACGTAAATGGTGTGAGCAAGTCTGGAAGATACGCAACAAAACTGTGGAAAAAAACTCAGAATTAACTTTGTTTCACGTGGGACATGAATCATGGTTTCCTGGGTGCAAGTCCTGTGTTTGACCTACCTGCTCTACTCAGGTTTGGTTGCTATTCAATCCATAGTTCTGCCAGTTGTTCTCGTGTAATAATGACGTGGATGGGTTTACATGGAGGAAGCTGAGCGGTGTCACACACAGAGAGGAGCAATGACTCATTACTTGAGTGAGAACAAGTTGCCCAAAACACACAATAAAAAGGAATAGCACTAAATTGTCTCTTCTTGATCATATTTTGAGAAGGAAGTGAAGGAGTGGGACAGACAATATTCAATGAATATATTCAAGCTGGTTTACCTCGGACGGGTCGCACAGACAAACCTGTTAATCAGTAACACTGATATATTAAAGAAATAACCACAGAGTAAAAGCGACTGAGGTCTGCTCTGACTGCAGGGGCCATAATGTCCCTCTCCTCCGCTGTGTCCTCTCAGCCCTGATCTGTCTGCGGTACATTTAGTACAAAACACTGGAAATCCTAATTAGTTTCCTGGTGATTTCAACATGAGCGTGTCTCTTCTCTTTTATTTTTTTGAAAACGTGAAGCAGACACACAAAGAGAAAGCCCCAAAGACATTCGTAACTGCCTCCATGGATACTGTCGGCTAGGTAACAGGGGGAAAACGCTTTATTGCACTACTCTAGGTATATAATTCATAATGGTTGATGGTTCATTGTCTGTTGTTTCAGGGTTTGTGCCAGAAAAATACACTGAGGATTTTCTTTGTCTTTTTTTTTACTAGAAAAATCCAGCCATATTCTGGGTGATCTCTCCATCGCTCTGTGGGCTTCCTCCAGACCTCCTGTGTGTGTGTGTGTGTGTGTGTGTGTGTGTGTGTGTGGGTGGAGGGGTACACTCACCTTCACCCATTTCCTTGACCCAGTTTCAATGTTGTGTCTCTGCTGCCCCTTTTTAAAGCTGAAGGAAAAGAAATCCCATTTAAATCCCCCCAACATGTCTGACCTTCTCTGCTGCCCTCACACACACACACACACACACACACACACACACACACACACACACACACACACACACACACACACACGCACACACATACACTGCATGTTGTCCTCTTTCTGCCTGGCTTCACCACTGAATTTTGGCAGAACAGTTGAATTATTCAGTATCAACCCCCCCACCCCTGCCAACACACACACACACACACACACACCGTCGCTGTCCCTCCATCCTCAGGTCTCAGTATGAAAGATTAGGTTGAAATTAAGACACATAGTGAGGTGAGTTTCCATCCAAGTGCGTTGCCACCCAGATGCACCACAACTAAAAGCAGCCTGTTTTATGTTTTATGCATTACAGATTTGAATACTGGAATAATGTAGGCTGAGGTAATCAGAGGAGGGTTGGTTGGATCGTTCAACAAAACATTGGACTTTGACAAACAACAATAATTGTCTTCCTTTGACCACTATTGTTTCCTTATATTTGCAAAGTACTCATTTTAACCCCAAGCAAGTTGTTTTTGTACCTCAGTCTAACCAAACCTTCACCATAGTGTGGGACGATGTATAAAACAGTCGTCCTGCCATTAGGGGTTTCTGATAAGAAAGTGGCAACAATAATTATATTATTACATTTCATTTGGAAGACTTGTTGTCCAGCTGTGTTGCAGCAGTCCCAATGTCCAATTTGCATATGATATTTCAGCAATCAATTAAAATCCCAATGGAAATGTGCCTCATGAAGAACAGACTTGAAGATGCTCCACTTCTGGAACACTTTCATTGGAGGTTTGCACCATGTTGAAGACGCTGTGGAGCCTTGACGCCACCAAGCCGCCCCAGGGAGCGCTGGCTTTCCGTTAGGAAGGGCTAATATGACAGTTTCAAAGGAAAACCGTGAGCCTGTAAAATTGAATTTTCCAAATTCTATTTCCAGTCGTAATTTTTTCCCCTGCATGACAAATAAACAAAATGAGCCGAACACTTCTGGACCTAACTATACTTGCACTGTTGTGCTGTCTTGTCATCTTTGTTCCCCGACATGATTTTTCTTTCTTGACAGCGAAGCTCTCTCCGTCTCTGGGTTGTTATTTCGGTTTGCTTTCTCCCCTAAGGCCAAGCTTATCAGTCAGACCCTGAAGTATTGACGCCAAAAAAAAAATCCCAGTCTGGTTTCAATGCGCTTCTCAGCAGGTGGCTGCACAGAAACACACACAGAAACACACACACACACACACACACACACACACACAGATTTCAATGGTGATGTCCTGAGGGACAACAGCGAAGGAAGAAAAAAAAACTGAAAAATAACAGCACTCCTGCCTTGGCTCATATGGAATTAAAGAGCTTTCTGTTTTCTGTTTCAGATTCTTATTTAACCTCCAGCAATCCTTCCAACAAGACAGATTTTATAGCCTGTGGTTCATCACAACTGGCACACACACACACACACACACACACAGATACCTAATAGATGAAGCCTTGGCTACCAAACACTGCAGATGTCACCGCTGGGCTGATGAACGTTCGGTCTGCCAGCTTATAGCTCTGATATAATTACACTCACTGTAGACATAGGGCCAAATATGTTTCATTCTTAACACACAACAGCTTCAAAGTAGCAAAACAGATGTAAACAGAGTAGCTGGTTAATGTTGAACTCACATCTGAATAAATCGGCACCGTCTGAACCAGGAAACAAGAGACGTAATGTTTGGAAGTCAAAGACAAGTTTTTCCTTCTGAAGATATTTCATATACTGTAGCAAGAGGCTTCATCATTTCTACTCGCTGGTATCAGTCCCGATTATTAGTATTTGTGAAGAGAATTTAATAAAAATAAACCAAGGCTGCCACCGCCGTACTTGTGTGATGTACATTTCATTTCATTTCAAAATGTACATGTGTGCGTCTGAAGAAGAGGAGCAGATGGTTGTTTTATGTCCCGATAGCATTTTCCTCAGACTGTTCAGACCTCAAAAAGACAAAATCCAAAGGACCCGTGGCCGTTATTCAGGCAGAGATGTAAGAAATACAAATACCTGTGGCATTTATTCAAATGAAGGACAGATGGTGCAGAGCAGATACAGCAGCGGCTGAGGGAGGAGATAAGGGAACTCTGGAGAGCCGGTTTGGTGTCCTGATCTGAACTCCACAGTGTGTTGCTGGACAGTTCAGAGGACTTGAACCTCTGTCCGTGTTCAGCACCACACTGTAAAGGAAAGTGTGGCTGATCTCAGAGTTTGGTGTGTGTGTCCTACACAGAACAACAAGTCAACTTTGAGTTTTTGCTCCGTAAGAAGTTATGTGAGTTATTTTAACTGAAAGTTACTTAGCCAAACCAAGTAGTTTTGTTGCCTTACCTTGACTTTAAATTATTTCCACTCCACCACAAGGCACCTACTGTAAAGTCGTCTTAGTCATTTCAGGTATTCCTGTAAAGATTGTTCCTATCATTGCCATTGTTATCCTTCATTTATAATAAATACAACAACTGAAATATTTGAGATTTAAGAGGTGAATTACCGCCCTTTGAAGGGAGCCAGACATTTTTTTTGTCAACGTCTTTTGTCTCTTTCGCTCAATTAACAAATATGTGGAACAGGTGGTATTCTTTTTTTTTTTTTTAAACTCTCTCTTCCACCTCCTGTCTACATCCCGCTGCAGATTGATGGAAGTCAGTGAAATGTTGGGCAGAACCAAATAACTTCAAGGTGCATTAACGTTTCCATCATTAAACTTCCTCCCTCCATTTCTCTTTACATCCACATCTAAATGCAGATATGCTCCTTAATGGAGCTTTCCACAAAATTGCCGTGTCAGCAACGCACAAAGCAGAGGAAGAGACGACGAGGACTGATGAGGGATTCAAAGACGGTTGGGAAGATGGAAGGGCGGATGGAGATGGAGCGCAGACAGGAGGTGAGGAGGCGGAAAGCAGTTTGAGAACTTTCTGCACAGCGGAGACTTTCAGAGGGGCAACCAGGCATGTGTGTTCACGTTGTGTCTATCCATGTGGAAACCCGTGCGAATGTGTGTGTAGGTGTGTGCGTGGGCGTGTGGGTGGATGCAGTTTGTGCGATAAGGCTTCTGGTTCACAGAAATTTGGAGAAAACCACCAGAAGCACAAACTAGAAAACTGCAGTTTAGAGGATTTTTCACAAGCTCCCCAGCCCGGATTCTGCTTTGCATGACCTTCATTGGAGAGCGAAGCGAAGTCTTCCAGTAACATGATGTCATCTCTGAATAAAACATGTCTGAGCAGAGCAAGCGTTCTCTGTTGGAGGAATGATCTCATCGTTTTACAGGAAAAGCTCTTCTCCTGGGCACACAAAGATTTCCATGTTGGTGTCATCACACCATATCACATCAGATTTAAATATATACTGTGACTTCATTCCAATGGACGTGCACACACACACACACACACATGACTCATAACACATCATCAAATTTTAAAGATACACTCCCTGATTGTGTCAGATTGTTTTAGAGGGCTCAACAGCTGCACCACATCATTCATTTTTTCCACTACTGAAGTTTCAAAACTGGCCGATAAGCTAAGCTAACAAAAGCATGTTTCTGTTGTAGTCCAAAAGCTGCATAAACTTTCTTCCGCTGTGTGAAAAGAAAAGAAATTTGGTGATATTATTAATGGCTGTATTGACACACAATCTATATTGTTCCATGTGTGAACTGAAATGCAAAGACTGCATGAAGCCTTTCTTTTTACATGGTTCTGGCTGTGAGATCTTCCAAGGTAGTCTGTTTGTTTATTTGCTAGTGTCGAACATACGCATGCACACAATCACAGCAATGCAATGATGACGATGGAAGCGTGTTGTGCACCCCGGCTCACTGATTTCGCTTTGGCACAAGAATAGCACTGCAAAAAAATTATTATGATGAGTGATGTGAAATCACACTCGAGGCCGAGCGGCGCAGGTGCATAAGGACTGAAATGTTAACAGCGCCCCATCAAAATAAAACAAAAAAGATTAAAAAAAAGACAAAGTAAAAAAAAAAAGCCAATCAAACCAGGCAAACATCCAGACATCTGAACTCGTTCAATCAATTTCCCTGCTGATCATTTTAGTCGAGCAATTAAACTAATGAGAGCAAAGACAAGGAATTGAACATGCGGTAATTACAGGAGTACATCTCGACCTCCCGCTCACGTCCCCGGGCACAGGAAGTGACACGCGAGAGAGCAGGCACTAGTTAATTACTATTGACCCTCCACCGCCGTCCCACCAGGCGTCAGCCTCAGTCCCTCCGATGCAAAAATAATTAATGCCGTCATCCCCGGGTCCCTGTAGCCATGGCGATGAGAAGATTTTCCCCCCTGGGTGCCCCCCCTGGTTGTCAAGCAGCAGTCAGCCAATGAGGAGTGTGTGTGTGTGTGTGTGTGTGTGTGTGTGTGTGTGTGTGTGTGTGTGTGTGTGTGATTGTTCTGAATGATTTAAGGTATTGCTTTAAGTTGCTGGTGAATGAGTTTGGTCCTCCATCTATAAAATGGCCCATCCTGGGATTCTTAAGAATCAGCTTTAAAAAAAGGTTACATTTCATGTAAACCAGGAACACTGAATTCAACCATGGCTTTAGTTTCCAACATGTTATTCTTGCTCCTTCCTGACAACTGTTCAGATGTTATTTATCAAAAAGTGAGTTCATGTTGGAATTTTCAAAAACATCATTATTAATACGTAAAGCTGATTCATAAAAATATGTTTTTACATTACTTAATGCTAAATGAGGAAACATAATTGAGATCGGTATCGCCTAACAGATATTGTGAGGGGGCGGTGGGGGCGATCAGCATGCGCATCATCATCGGGGGGCGACTGTGGCTCAGTGGTTAGCAAGTCAGTCTTTCAATCAGAGGGTTGGTGGTTCAAACCCCGGCTCAGCCAGTCCACGTCGTTGTGTCCTTGAGCAAGATACTTAACCCTCATTGTTCACCTTTGCTGTGTCTACGGTCTACTGTATATCATGTAAGTCGCTTTGGATAAAAGCGTCAGCTAAATGTAATGTAATGTAATGCATCATTCTTGACATCAAGGAGACAATACGTTTTATTCAAAAAACCTCTGTAGCACAATATCGACTTACATTTTAAGAGATAGAGTTGTAGTCTGAAACAGATATTAATGACAACTGCTCCACAAGACTGAAGCTGGGCAACGTGCTCAGTTGAATGTGTCACACTACCGTCATCTTCATTCTCAAGTCAACATGAGTCTAAACCAGAGAGCAAAGAAAAAAGATATGTATATGGCGTGAACACCTTGAGTGCCACTCAGCACAATTAGGTTTAAAGCTCTTGTGTGTGTCCTCCCAAAGGCTGCAGCCCTTGTGAAGGTCCTGGTGCAGCCCTCGAGTCGCTGTTGAATCCGTGGCAGCTGAAGTCCAGAGCTACAGTATAGAGATGGCCAGCAGGATCAGATATGATGCAACACTTACATTTGTACCATTGCCTGATAAATAGGGCTGCACAGTGGTGTAGTGGCTAGCACTGTCGGCTCACAGCAAGAGCGGCTGGGGTTCAGATCCCGGTCTAATTGGACTCTGTCTATATGTGAGCCCTGCGATAGACTGGCGACTCGTTCAGGGTGTGCCCTGCCTTCGCACAATGACAGCTGGGATCGGCTCCGATCAGCGAGGGGTTCAGGTATTGGATGGATGGATGGATGCCTGATAAATAGTTGTTCGGAAATCCCCTAAAAGTTACCCAGGTTTACCCAGGATCTTCCCCAGAGTCAGATGAAAGAATCATCTGTATCTCTGCATTCAGCAGAGAGAGGGGTTCACACTATGTGTAGCCTAGCTTAGCACAAAGAGAATACTCCACAAGTGAAATACAGTCTGCTGCAATGCACCCACGTGTTCTTGGAGAATATGTTATTTCCAAACCGTGGGTCTACAGCCTCCGGCTCTCCACAAGATTTTGAGCTTCGCTGCAAAGATTTTCTCCTATTCGGCCACAAGAGTATTAGTGAGGTCCAACACTGATGTTGGGTGATGAGGTCTGGCTCACAGTGAGCAGTTCTGGATGGGGCTGAGGGCAAGGAGTCTGTTAATCAAGTTCTTCCTCAACAAAGAAACATTTTGGTAGCACTTTATAATAAGTACACACTATTTAGCATTAGTAAAGCATGAATAAACACTGAATTCATCATTTATAAAGCATTATTCCAACATGAACACTCATTAGTAACTCATTAGTATGCAATTCATAAACAGTTATAAATGTTTCCTTCTTGATGAATAAGTTTGGGTTTACATACTTTAGAAATTATGGATTCCCCATTTGTAAATGATGAATTAAGGATGTATAGATGATTAATAAGATAATTTGTAAAGTGTTAGTAAATGATAAAAAAGCTGCAATTCATGATTAAATCAGGTAGTTACTACTCGTTAGTTAAGTATTGGTTAAGTATTAGTTAAGCATGTTCTGTGACCTAATCTAAAGTGAAGACTATTTATGCTTTACAAAGAAGTATCTCAAAGCTAGCAGAAGTCTCAGTTATCTTCTCAACAGAAAAGGGAAATAGACACAACACAAAGTGATAAAGAACATTAATATGATGCCCGTCAGTGGCATGAGTATTCCATAGTTTGTTGGCACATAGCTACATATTATTGATTATGCTAGCTATGGCTAGCTTGCTAGCCCATTAGCTACATGATTAATGTTCTTTATCATTTTGTGTTGTGTCTATTTACCTTTTCTGTTGAGAAGATAACTGAGACTTCTGCTAGCTTTGAGGCACTGCTTATAAATGCTTTGTAAAGCATAGATAGTCTTCACTTTAGATTAGGTCACAGAACATGCTTAACTAATATTTAACTAACGATTAGTAACTACCTGAATTAATCATGAATTGCAGCTTGTTTTAAAATTTACTAACACTTTCCAAATTATGTTATTAATCATCTATAAGTCCTTAATACTTAATTTACAAATGGGGAATCCATCATTTATAAAGTATGAACTCTATGAATTGCACACTAATGAGTTACTAATAAGGATTCATGTTTGAATAATGCTTTATAAATGATGAATTCAGTTTATTCATGCTTTACTAATGCTAAATATTGTGTACTTACTATAAAGTGCAACCAACATTTCTTTATGGAAGTTGTGCACGAGGGTCATTGTCATTTCTAAACAGGAATTTGGAAACCACTATTAGCGTTAATATTTTCCTTTATTGGGACTAAGGGGTGTGGTGCACATACCAGAATGCTGTTCCCATACAACACAACTGATTGTCAATTAAGTCTTGAGTAACACGTCATTTCTCCCTGGTTACATTTCTTTTTGATCACAAATACATTTTTGAAACATTTTCTGCAGAAGTCTGCATGTAGAGGAAGTTGGGGTGGATGGATGGGTGAGTCAAACAAACACAGGACTTTCACCCAGAGGAAATGTCCTGTTTCATTTCTGTCCCGCATGAAACCAAAAATAAAAGTTGAACGTTTTTGTTTGGATATAAGTTCGTAAAAAGTGCAGGCTACTTACTTGAGAGTCTGGTCAAAACTATGCATCTGATACAAACAAGTGCGCTCGCCCAATGTAAACTGATAATGCAATTGTAGACGCTCTGACTTCCAACTCAGGTCTCCCGTGAGAAACCAAAAGTTGAGTGCAAGCCAAACCATGGAGTTTTTTCTAACCCTAATCTAAGTCATTGTAGCCTGATTGGACAGAAATGTATACCGACCGTTCCTGGCAGAGCGTCTTTATCTTCATGAGCCGCATGAAGATAAGCAGCACTTTTTTTTTTTTTCATCTTGCACCATTTCAGTTCACACTGAATCGTGTTCCTTTTCTCCACAGTAATCGCTTCATTCTCAACATGTCCGTTGTCCTCTCCTTCCTCTGCTGTCACTTCTGTCATACTGCACTGGCTTTTACAGAGTGAATCGCAATGAATATGGGGGCAAAGAATGTGGGACTTGAAATGCACTTTAAAAGGATTATGGAACACTTGACATTTGTATGTGTGTGTGTGTGTGTGTGTGTGTGTGTGTGTGTGTGTGTGTGTGTGTGTGTGTGTGTGTGTGTGTGTGTGCATGCCCATGTGGATCAGAAGGTGTCCTGGTGGTCCTCTGTTTCCTGTTGGACCCTCTAATCCTTTTAAATCAGCTTTGTTAATCCCACTTTCTTCTCACAGCTGCTTGGGCTTCATGCAGGCACATACAAGTGTTCTTACCACTGTGCATATGGGTTGCATTTTCTGCCCGCTTCACAGGAATGCGCTTGTTTGCTGGTTTGCAAAGACGCAAGATTAGAAGATCGATATCGGTTTCCTTTGCGAGCATCCAGTGCAGAGATTGATAAACACTGAATCCATTAACATTGGGCGAGAGGCGGCGAACACCCTGGACGGGCCGGGAGCAGATCATGATCTTGTGTCCTTGTCTTGATTTTTTGTGGAAATTGAAAAATTTTAAAAAGCGTGTGCGTTGTCTGATTTACCTTGAAAGCATCTTTAAAAATGCATACGGTTTGTTGAATGATTTTAACAGAAATGCAGAGAAAAGGAAGGATGAGTGGATGTGAGATACAAAAGCAGCACAGCAACCGCTCCCCAGCGCTACCACTGGGATTTCTTCTTTCGTTTGCAACTTTGCCCTTTTTCTCCTTCACCTAATCTCTCTGAAATATTCCCTCCCAACTCTCCCAACACCCCCTCCCCCTCCTTCCCAAAGATCTGTTTATGGAGGCAGAGTCTTTGAACCCCGACAGTCTTTATAGTTCAGAGGCTGTGAGATGGCAGCTGCTAATGTCAATGCTAATGTCAATGCTAATGACGCTTCCCCAACCTGGTGGAGCATCGGCCAAGGTGCCAACAGTCCTGAATCCTCATTTCGGAAGTCAAAGTCAGATGGGGTGAAGGTTTTTCTGGGGTGGGGATGGGGGAGGGGGATACCACAAGAGTTAGGGGTTTTTTTTCCTCAAAATGAGGAGCTCTATAAATGTATTCATGGAAAACAAAGATGAATGAGACAAACAGCCCAGAGTTGCTCAGGTTGTTGCAGAAGTGACTAGAGAGGCTGCATTCTCCTGCTAGCATGTCGACACCAAATTAGCATCTGGAAGCCCCAGGGACAGAATCACTGGGACGCCCCTGTTTCCCTGTCGCTAAAGAAAACCTGAGCAGCAACACAATGCTGCAGGGAGAAAGAGAGAGAGAGAGAGAGAGAGAGAGAGATTATAATGAGGACTGTTCTTACACAGAGTGTCTGCAGCTGTGACCTCTTTCAGGCTCCTCCGGCCTCCTCAGAAGGACGCAGCCTGTACTGAAGAGAGCTGAAGGTCAGAGGGCTAAACCTGCACGTCCTCCCAAATTAAACAGTCTGTAGAGGATCCAACAGCATTGTCTGTTCGTGCCAGGGGCCCTCCAGATTTAGTCAGCGATGCCAGCAGTGCTCACCACAGGGTGGGACAGAGTAGATGTAGGAGTGAAGACGTTTTAGTCACCAATGTGATCCGGGTAGCAGGAAAGCACCATTGTTTACCATTCTCCTGATCAAAAAGCTGATAGTCCTGTCCGATTGCTGACATTCAGCCATGGTATAATTAGTCCACCTTCAAAGACCACGGGGTCTCGACAGGGTCTCACTCCCAAGTCGTCAAATATGGATGATTGGTCAGTGCCTCTGGCACCGGATTCTGATGCACCTCGCTTTCAACTAACACCAATGTTGACCCATCCATGTCATTATTTGACGCCCAGAGCAATACACAGAGTATAAAGTCCACAGAGGGCGAGTGGGCAGGAGGTGGATGGGTAAAACATACACAGGACTTTCATCCAGGAGATCTCTGTTCATTAGTCAACGAGTTAACATCAACCACGCTCCTATACTAAACCTAACTTCCTGTGAAGACAGAAGGTTATTTTGAAAAATAACTTTGCATATATACGAGTGGAAATGGACATGCTGTCCTTGTCACCTCCAAAGCGCTATAGAGAGTCATAGCTTAAAGCTCAAGGCCAATGACCAAGCACTGGTATTTGGGAGTGAGACGTGTTGGCAAAGTATGATATCTCTGAAACACAGACAATGAGCTTTTTGTTCATCACGGGTCACATTCAGACTGTATTGTGTTGATTATGCCTTGAAAGGTGAACAAAAAAGAACGGATCAAGGGAGGCATCTTCTTGCATCGGCAACCATTGACTGAGCTTTCCATTGTTGTTTTTTTTAGGGTTAGTGAAATTTTCAACCATCCTGTGCTCATATTTATCTTCATTCAATTTATGCCACAATATAACCTAGTTTGATATTCCCCCGTTAGCTCTGCTGTTCTTTGCAATTAGCGTCCCACACTAACTGGCTCTTAGTTAGCAATTAGTCTCTTCTCCCACAATAAAACATTTTAGTAATAACTGCAGGTCTCTTTCCTCCCTCCCATCTTAAAAATGCATAAACACATCAAAGCAATTCAATTAGATGCCCACAAAACAGAGATTATAATAATAAGTAAACAAGCAGATCAGATGAGTTCATTAGGAAAGGAATCTGGAATCTGGATTTGCAAAAAGATCTGCCAGGAGAGGGCGCTGACTAAATACATTGGTAAGCTTTGATTCAATGAAACAGCATTTAAACAGTGCGTTTACAATAAACACAAAGATACAGTTAAGTATGTAAAACAGTAGACACACATTGTAAGCTTATTCTCTCAGAAAGAAATACATTCAAATTGAACATACAATTAAAAACTCTCTTTAAACTCACTCATTAGAATATACCCCCCATCTGAGTATCTCCACCAAAGGCTTGAGTACTTTTGCAAAAGTGAGCCATATTATTCTCGCTAACCAATCAGAGCAGAGACTGGGCTTTCTTCTAGGAGGGGGTCTTAAAGAGACAGGCGCTAACATGGAGCATTTCAGAGGGGTACAGGTTTGAGACGCTCAACATGGCCAGTAGCGCGCAGCTAACACGTCAACAGCGCTAACCGTGCAAAAGATAGTAATTGGTGAGAGCAGAGCTGTCATTCTCTGCTCAGGAATACATCCCTTCACTATATGGTTACATAGCAGATAGTTATTTGCTGCTATATCAATGCTCTGAATATCGCATTTAGCACCTTTAAAGAACACAAACATGTTCTAGTAGAACGCCAAAAACATAAATATGAATTCTGTAATAACCACAATGACCTTACCGTATGTGTACATGTACACTCAGTTAAAAGCAATCTGTATTCTTGAGGCCTAACAAAACTGTGCTGAATGCATTTCATTAGCTTCATGAGCTGATGTTTTGTAATTGCTTGCTATCTACCAGTCTTCTTCTTCCCCACCTTTTATGGGTGCATTCCTACTCTTCCTTGCACCTGACTACCGCCAACTCACATGGCGCAGAATACGATGAAACCATCAGCAGAAATTTGCATTGCATTGTTTTCTTGAAACTCGTGAAGGCATTGCTCCATATCCATCCTTGGTCTGTCTTTAACGGCTGAATGTAGCAGACCGTTAAGAGTTGAACTGGTGCAGACTGGCTGAAGAAGGGAATTGACTTTTCGGTATTAAGGATGTTATCACGAATGATAATTCACAAATGGTTAGGAATCCAGACTCCTCTTCTGGAAGGACCTTTTTTTGTAGTGTGTCTTACATAAATACAAAAAAAGGTCAGACTGAAACAGTAATTTCACAAAACATGTTCACATTCAAATGGGAGTCAAAGAATAGACACCTGCACACACAGCCCACAGGCCATGTGTTTGTCTGACAGCACCGGCTCTATGTGCACACCTGCTCATTAACAGATCTCACCCAGCCAGAGAGACACGGAATTAACATGGAAAAGAAAAGTTATGGCATATAACAGGGTTTTTGAAGGCTGGTTAACTAAGAGGAGAATGTCAACAGATTTGCAGCCTACGGGCACACAAAAAAGAGAGCCACCATCTTTTTACCCCCCTGTGCAACACTCAAGATCTGAAGCAGTTGGCAGTCGCGCAGCAATTAGAGCTCGGATAAATCAATACCTCCCAGGATGTGACACAGTGAAAAGGCTTCCTTTCGCACAAGCAATGAAGTATTAAGCTCGGTTGAATGTATATTTATGATGTGATGGGAGACGGAGAAGAGATGGGAACTCTCGTGCTTTGTAGGCAGTCCAGATTATCAGTGTCAATGTGCACAGCAGTCGCAGAGTTGTGTGGATGTGTTTGTGTGATGCAACTGACGGTTCACGTCCTGCGCCAGAGGACTAATTATTGGCTTTTTTTTTAGATATGATACTAATCAATATAAAAAATACCATTGCATTTTTTATATTTTTATGGGGTTCTGCAAAAACTGTCCAGTATCAACGTTCTGTTGGTGAGTGGATTCTTTTGATGAGCAAAGTTCAGGGCATACTAGAAATCTGAATTGGAATTCTAAATGAGGAAAGCTGGACATGCTTCAAAATGTTCACAACTGGCACGACGGCTTCCTCAGTTGTGTGATTTTGCCCATTCTGTCTCTGTCCCTCCTTCCTCCCCCAAATCCCTGCATGTCTATGCTGCAATCCTCTACCTGTCCACCAGATGCCCTCGGACCTTTCTCTACCTACTACCCGAGCTCCTTCACCTCAGTCAGTTTCCAGATTGTCTCTCTGGGCCTTCCCTGCTTTACCTGAACCTAAACCATGCCGCGTGCCTGTATCTGTTCCTGAACCCTCACCTGTAGCAGCGAACCTTCCTGTAGGACTATCTATCTTTACTTCTGAACCGTTCCTGTCGTCCTGGATCTAGCTCCATTCCCTGTGGCCTCGCATAAGCCATCAAATTGTGTTTTCAATTCGGAGGCTTTTCTAATCAAACGTGAGTAGTTTGAGGGACGTTTATAGTTCATGTTGGCAGACTTCTCATCGAAAGTTCTGAAGTGATGAATCAATCAATCGCACAGTTTTAAACTAATTCAGTGTCTTTGTCCGCAACCTTTACTTTCTGTTCTCCTCTCTGTAACCAGGGTGATGGTGAGCACTCCAGCACCACGACTTAGAAGCAAACTGTGAGAACGTTTCCATCCCGCTTTCACCTAAACGTAAATGTGACAACCTTGGGTTAAGATGAAGGCTTTCATCTCCTTCTGGGCTTCAGTTTGTCAATTAATGAGATGCAAAAGCAGACTTTTAAATTGGGTGTTTTTCAATGGAAGTCAGTGTGCAGGTGTTTTGATCTTTTCTCTCCGCAGACGTTTTGGAAGCACACGTGAAGTCTGTGCTCACTGTAGATCACGGTAGGCACAGCTATATGAATAAATAGCTGATAAACTAGATCAAACATGTATTTGAATACACTGTGCGGCTATGGCTCAGAGGTGGAGCTGGTCCTCCTTAAATCTGAAGAGCCCCACGGCCGCTCTGTCAGCCTTGTTGTCGCGGCTTCGCACCGCTAGCTGTTAGGTCGCGGCTCAGCCGTCTCCGTCTTGAGAGCCGTGTGGAGTCAATAGGTGTGCTCTGAATTCTTTATTGAGAACCTTTTAAACCAGGAGCTGCTGATGTCTAAGCTGCAGCATCTCAAGGCCAATGACTTATTAACACAACCGATCCACACGCACACATGCACATGGCAGACACAAGTAGGCAAAGATAAGAAAAAAAGGTTGTCAATTTCTCACAAATTCAATGAAGTAAAATTAAAGATATTATTATTCTGTTTGCTCACACTTCCTAATTTGTTGCTGTGACTTACTGGCCAAGGGCTTGTTGTTTTACATGACGTTAAAACATATGTATCTACCACAGTAAACATTCAATATAAAACGTCTTCTTAGCTTGGCCTCCAATAAACAATTCAGGCGTTGCATCTCCTGCTAGTGTGCAAGTTCAGCGTGCACATACAATAGTTCCATGAACAGAATTTACAACATCTAACTCATTAAAACTCATAACCAAACCATTGCATAAGGTCTCTATACTGTGATCAGCATGGCCAGAGCCGTAAACCTATCATTCCGTCTCTGGACAGCCGCCCTCACTGAGCATGCTCAGACATGTCGCCCACACGTCACCCACTGCAGCAGCGTTACTCTTTGTGTTGTTTAATGCTGTTTCGGCAACAAAGAAGTCCACAACACAGCGCTGAGCTGTATCAGTCACAATCACATCATGAATCACAATTCATGCGTTGCTTTGATCTTTTTCATGGGATTTGTGGACGACTTGAAAAAGATTAATATGAAGTCTTCTCTGCTTTTTCACTTTTTTTTTTTTTTTGCACCCCCCCCCCCAGTACCAACTATAAAACAATATGCAGAGGTCAATACGGTCGATGGAGAGAAACAACGTTTAAAACAAAATGTTGATGCTAAAACTTGAACGTGCTTTTCTTCTGCAGTGGCCTATTCTTTGCATTGCGGTTTGTGTGAACGCTGGCTCAGACCGGTGAGGTGCACAGCAAAAATAATGATCACCCTCTCAACAGGATATATATATATATATATATATATATATATATATATTTGTAATTACCTTGAAGTTGATGTATGTCATATCCTCTCCTTTTTCATTTGTCTAGCATGTATATGTTTAATAGTACAAACAAAACACTGACACTTTTGTCATTTTAGATTTTGATAGTTTTTCCCCAATAAAGACTTTCATATAATTCTGATATATTATTTGATATCACTCAAGGTGAAGTGTGCTAATATTATTCATTTAAAAACATAACATTAGGGATGAGGAGGAGGCTGTCGTAAAGATTAGCTCATGCCTTGTGCATTACTGTGTATATATTTCGACAAACGTTTCAGGGGCTGAAAATGTCCGCGTTGTCAGTAAATCCACCACCTCATTCTCATCCTCATTCAGCCATTGAATGCTAGAAAAAACTACACCAAGTAAAACACTAAAAATGTCATAACTTCTCTTATGTTTCAGCCTGAAATGTTCTTACTCCTCCTGAGTTCTGCTAGCCGCTAAGTAGCTTTCTGTTGACTTAAGTCACGCGGGTCCACTGACCAATCACAGCGCATGTTATAATGCTGACGTACTTCCAGGCCACCTCGGTATCGCTGGCACGTCAAAGAATGTCCAACTAAAGATCTGATTTGTTGAAGTCTATGACAATCAAGGATAACATCCCCATGTACTTTAATCTGCAAAGTCTACCTAGTAGGGCTCTGGCCGCTCTTCTTCCATAGAGACATAGAGGTGAAATCTGATTGAATAAGAGCTCTCCTTAAAACAAGCAGCACTGGAAGCAGTGCAACAGACGAAGACAGGAGCTGTGCAATGAGAAAATAAGCCAATAGGGAAGAAAAGTATAATACACGGTGTATTTGGGAAAAACAATTACATTATAAAATAGCTATAACTTTGTGATTCTGTTTAGGCCAGCAGAGAAGGCTTAGCTGGCCCTGACGGACCAACACGGATTTAGTGTATAACATAACATCCACAGAAACACAACTTTCACTTACACACATGCTTACACACACACACACACACGCACACATGCACACTCAGTCAGCAGGGGATGTCCGTGTGCCTCACAGTGCGATGAACTGCCCTTGTGTGTCTGACAGCTTCTTCGCTGTCAGTAAAAACAGGATTTATGATACAGTACAGTAACTGTCCTGAGGCACTGCAGCACACTGTATATACTTATGTACTCTCCTCACACTCTGGCTGCCTATATTACGGACCGACTGGATTACAGAACGCTACGGATGATTGGAAAGCAGGGAGAGCCAGAGTCTTGACAGTTGAGGAAGCATTTAAGAGGAGCGGGTCGGCACATTTGGAAAGACGGATCAGATTGGTCCGGTCGTTGAGCACAGAGAGGTCCAGGATGTGTTTAGCCTGGTGTCAGACACACACTTCCCTCTCATCCGACCAATCCATCTGGCTGCAACTGAAGCAAAAGACTAAATTGTTGATTTGCCCTTTTGGCTTAGACTAACTCAACCAGTTTATATGGACCCATGTGATTATCTGAGCATGATTATGTCAACCTTTTTAAAGGGGACTTGGTTCGAATTTATGGTCTTTGAACTATACAGCACACCAAAATAGTGTACATTCAGACAGTCTTGCCAAAGCTTTTCATCAACCTCTTCAGATCAGTTGATATGAGTTAACATCTTTACTTTTTATTACACAAATTCTCGATATTTCTCAGTCGGCAGAAACATAAATGGTGGCATTGTAAGTTTCTGTAAACCACCGACGCTGAATATCTTGTTTCAGTCAGAATGAGTAATGTAGTATATCGAGCGACCGCTATTGAAGGTTTTGTGATATAATAACGAGTATAACCAGCGAGAAAGGGTGGGCCGGTCTAATAAACACAGGACTCTCACCCAGGCGACCGCTGTTCATCTTCCCCTGCGAAACCAAAAGCAAACGATGTTCCACAACTTTTCGTAGGGTGCTCTTTGGTTTAAGAATAACAGTGATCCATTTTTGAACCTGCCAAAACCTTAACCGATCATTTCACAACATTTACCGCGTGTCATTATGTCTTTCTGCGAGCGTGACATGAGGCTGAAATTAAAATGTAATTCAACGAAACGCCACATGTATTGTATTTATTTTCCCGGTGCCTGGGTTGCCCTCTGATATCTTCTGTAACGTCAAATCATTATTTCTAACAAGGTGGAGAATCATTCTGCACTGGAATGCAGCGGTGGCAGCGTTTTAAAGGGGGTTTCGTGGTTTAAATAAAAGGATAGAGGGAGGATTATGAGGGAAAAGAAGGGATGCATATAAGATGCAGTCTCTCCGTAAGTTGTAAGCTTACAGATTTGAGATAATGCTCATTTGTTCCTCTGTGGATGAACAAACTTGTAACTCGGATCCATCTCAAGATAATTATGTTGAAATCCTCGTAACAAATGACTTGATAGCTCCACAAAAAACAGCAGCGCATTTTAAGGTGCAGACTCTGTCCAAACCAAGTGTACCAAGGCTCTGCTTCATTATCTTAAATAAACCACTTGTCTGTGTATCATGTTTGTTTAGCGCACTTGATTAGTCACCTGCAAACATGGAGGAGAGCAAACCGCACAGCTCAACTGCAGTGAGCTTCATATTGCCCCGACGTGATTTTTAAGCTCCATCCAAGTAGAATTTAAAGTGTGTGTGTGTGTGTGTGTGTGTCCATCTATCTTCCCTCCTCTCTCCTCCCTCCCAGTTTTAAGCCCAGTACTGAGCCACTAATGGAGGACAAGCCTGTTAGAGCAACACGCCACGCTTTACTAGCAGCACACCAGGGACTCACACACACAAACACACACACACAGGCCGACAAAACTCACACTCGTATTCATCCAAAAAAGATAACACACAGAAATGTACCAAAATTTGAGCACATGCACACAGATCGGCAAGCATTCAGCTCCATTGTAGGCAACTCACACACACACACACACACACACACACACACACACATCCCAGTAGAGTACAACACCATAGCAACAGCCTGCAAACAGCTAATCTATTCCGTGATGCAGCAGTCGTCTCTCAGCGTGAGCAGAGGCTCCAATTATACCTTCATTTGTTTGTCAGTTGTTTTGAAGTCAACATGAAAACCGAGTCGAGCGGCTGCTCGGAGGTTTTAGGAGAGCGTCAGACCTCGGCACCACTCCTCTCACATCACACAACGTGGCTTTACTCTTTGGAGCGCACAAAGGCCTGAGGATGGTATTGTTGGGTCAGTGATGTGCCCAGAATACTGAAGGCTCCCATCACTGATAACAGCAATCTGCAGCAGGTTCATTACATGTGCAGCTCGCGGGTCTGATGCTCACAATCGCTGCTCGACTGGACCACATCAGCTCTGAGGCTGCGCACGTGGGTCTCTCTCAAGTATTTAGCATGTGTGTGTGTGTTCACATGCATAAAACAAGTTGTGATTCATCAAGCCTGTCTTTGAAATGGCTGCTGATATAAGTTGTTGTGGAAATAATGTCAAAATGTTCAGGGACGTTCATTTACGAGAACATTTCACCGCCTGTCTCTCTCTTGGTCATTGCAGTGTTCCTCTTCAAACTTCAAACTAGTTATCTGACACTTTAAACCTCCGGGTCTGAAAAGAGAAACCAAAGCTGAAGTGCCTTAAACCTGCATTCTTTTTGCATTCAGGGTTGACTCCACCAGATTGTATAGACGTCTATGAGAAAATGACTCTACTTCTCTCTTGATTATTCTCTCAGTAAACATTGTAAACATGAGTTTATGTCTCCATCTCTAGTTTCAAGTCTTCTTCAATACAGCATGATGCTCATTTAGTAAGTTATGATCCGTTTAGACCACAACAGGATAGGCGGTTTGGATAATGGAATGGTCCATTTAGAGTAAAATAGACCATAAAGCAGGGTATGCTTCAGGGTTGCCTTGTGATCAACAGGTCGCAGCCACTATAAGAGTCGTATTCGGCGCCTCTGCTTCATCCTCTGTAAACTGTAACGAGCTTGTCGCTGATATTACGATCGCATCGCAAGCCAATCTCTAGCTCTCCTTGTCTCTGTCAACATTTGAGAGATTTCCTTTGATAAAAACACAATTGTCGTTTGACATACAAATCAGCGATTGTGTTCCACATTGTGTCAGTAGATCCGTGCAATGTGGGCATGTAAGTTGTGCAATTCGGCCGCGATGAAAGGCCAATTACAAATTGCAGGTAACATATGTTTGAGGAAACTAATGTTAATTTATTAGCAACCTCATTAACAGATGTGTAGGGGCTCTTAATAACAATTAAGGCTACAATCAATTGGACATTGAACTATATAGCCAGCTGTAATCTAAAGCTTAATATTTTTGCACTTTGTCCCCCACTTCTCTATAGATATCACGCGTTTGAAGATGTGATACCTTGTGTCTGTGTACACTCTGTGGCTGTTATATGATTTCTTTTTCTTTTTTTTAATGAGCAGAACGTTATTTCCATAATTTGGTGGAGGAGAGCTAGGACAGAGTGGCAGGAACAGGACGTGAGGAAGGAAGGAGGGCTTCGGAGACACGGCATTAACGGGAGCCGAGCGTGGCAAATTGGACAGAATTTTCCGCCTGTGTGATTTCAATACACAAACGCAGGCGTACATAACCACGCCTAATAAGTGCCGTGCTAATGCATTGTATAATCTCCTCAAAATGAATATGTTAGACACAATTGCCTGGTAATTAATTCCTGTCACAGCGTATCCAAACGAGAAGATTTACTCGGTTATGTCAATCACAAAACCCTGGAGCCCGAGGCAGGCTATTTGCCAGCGCGGCGGCAGTGTAAGGATGATGATGATGATGATGATGATGGTGTGTGGCGGTATATGTCTGTTTTGTATAAACATCTATTTCCCGGACCCTTTTAAAGGGCCGGTGACGAGGGCCGGTCATCAAAAGAAGGTCATGGTGATGACCGGATGAAGGGAGAGGCAGCATCCTTTAGTTTTACGGCTTCTTAAAGAACACTCCGTCTCCACGGGCTCTTCAACCATCCAACAGTCACTTCCGTGGCTTTTCCTCTCCCAAACTTCATTGTTTCTCAGGATTCCTTTTAGGGGAATGTGCAGCTACAGCGCTGCCATCCACACAAAGACAAGGATGAAGACCAACACTCCTATTTTTCTGCTACTGAATGACTCGTTCTCTCTAGCCGCAGGAAGTGATAACTAGAGAATAATAATGATGGAGCTGACAAACCCTGATATGTACAGTTGTTCAATTATTACATTTATATTTTAACTTGTCTATATTTATTGTTGATCCTGCTTGTACACTGACACACAACACTTATTATACAGTAACAAGTAAAGCATGTTTGGACCAAATATTTGCAATGAAAACATGTCGTAGTAGACAGGTGAGGGTCGGTCAGAAATAGACATTCGCTGTGTTCCCTGTGACATTTCATCCATGAAGATTGGCAAATTATTATTTATGAAAAAGCAATGTCAACTACGCCGGTTTTAAGGCACCGCGCCCGCCTCCGTAGCAAGACATGTGTTGTTCTTTAACAACAACAACAACAACAACAACAACAAATGTTCCAGCTTCTGAATTGTGAGGATTTGCGCTTTTCCTCATTTTTATGTCACTGCAAATTCAATTAATTGTTGGTTGGGGGAAAAAAACGATTAAGAATATAGGGGGCATTTTTCACAATTTTCTCAGCATTTAATAGACAAAAAGACTAATCAATTAAAAAATACAAATTAGGCTAATTGATTATGAACACAATTGTTAGTGGCAGCCCTATTTAAGAGGAACTAAGCCAACACTGAGGAACAGAAAACTGTTCCTTAATTGCTCGAAACTAATTGTCATCGCTTCTGCACACACAAGTGTACAAGTTTCTGCAAACACACAAAGCCAAAAGGTATTTCATTTTTCAACTAGATCATGCTGGTTGGAACACACACACAAACACACACACGCACACGCACACGCACACACACAGGCCTGCAGCTGTGTGTTTTTTCTTTATTAAAAACCAGAAAGCGCAATTAGCTGCAGAATATGCTTAACCCTTTATCGCTCCCTCAGCTCGAGGATATATTGCTTCTTCCCTTCCATTATTAAAAATATCACAGACATGAGAGGAGGAGGGGAGCAGACAGGAAATATCACAGCTCCATGTTTGGAGCGTGGAGGACGGGAATGTGTTCTATTTAGTGGTAGGAGAGCAGGTGTCTGTCTATGCACTTATGAATATATAATACAGTATGTACTTCTTATACTGATGGGTAGTTTCATCTATACAAATACATCACAAAACAATATGAACTGTTAATCAAATCTTTTTGGCCATGTTTTTTTATTGATCTTTTTAGAAGACGAAGATAAATAAATAACTGAATAAAATAATAATGATCAAATATATTAACGTGTAATTGTAAAATTCATCCGTTGTAAAGACAAATGTGTCAAAGTTGTTCTGTTTTTTTTCCTGATGCTTTATTGCAGTCAGTAAATCTAACAGAAAAGACGATGTTTCCATGACCTGCACTTGACCTCTGGTTTTGATGTTACCGACACGAGGTGAGAAGAAACAGAATAAAGACCGTGTTCAACACAGGGAAAAGGCACAGGGATGCAACAATATTCCTTTTCCTTTTCTTTTTTTAAAGCCGTTACTGTGCTGCACACAGTATTTTTTCAGTTCTTGGTCCAAGCTGTTGCTCATGGTTCAGAGCTCGGGCAGAGACTTCCGGCTCCATCCTGACGCCCTGCCCAGCCACCCAGCTGTGAACAGGGTGTCTGTGTCGGGGGCCGGGGGGACACCAGGTCGCCCCCCTCGGCTCAGGGCTCCGTGCACTCCCCTCTGCAGGGAGGAGGACTCTGTGTTTGCGACGTGGTTCTCTGGAGGCAGGAGGCAGCTCAGGCCTCAGGCCCGCCTCAGGGTCCCTCTCTGCTCAGTTGCTCCAGTTTTTTCTGTCTTCAAAACTTTTTCATGCGAGGTCTGACTTGAAATATGACCTGAGTTTGTTTCATTATTGAGTATATTTGTATGCACTTATATCTAAAGCCAGCCACACCAACGCTGGGTTGTAGTCTGACCCGTTTGTGTTTAATCATTCAGGGACAGAAAGTTGCTAATTTTGTTATTTCCATAAATATATTAGTTTCTTTTTAATCAGAATTCAAGTCAGGGGCACACATGATTGGAGCAATATGAACAGGAATTTTGCATTAAAACCGTATTACCAGTCTGAGCCAGTTGTTGTCATTGACAGTCTGCAGATGAACTCTCGCAGTGTGCCTAGTTGAAGGATGCTAATTGTTCTGTAACGGGTGGGGTGAGGACCCAAGCGCAGGACGAAGGACTCGGGCAACAGAGAGCTGCGGTTCAACACTTTAATTAAGCTCAGGCAGACAGGTGAACAGCTCAGGGCCCGGCAAGCAGGAATCGGAGCCCAGGCGAAGCAGGGAATCAGGAACAGGCGAGGTCGGATCCGGGAAGGCTGGCAGGAGAGCGCTGGAGAGACGAGCATAGCAACGAAACTACAAAAAGTCACACAGGCGGTAGGGGAGGTGGATGGGTCAATCTTTCTTGTTCAACACGCATGTGAAATGAGAACGTTTATTTAGTTGTGACGTAACGGCATTTCTGGAGTTACTTTAACCCAAATCACAATCTTTATCGAAACCTTAGCAATAATTGTGTTGCCTAACTAAGTTGTTTCCTATGGAGCCTGGGAAGTTTATTTTGAAAAGACTGTATGCATGCAACGAGTAGAAATTGACAAAAGAAATGTGGAATAACTTTTTTGTAAGATATGAGGACAAGTTGCAAAATGTATACTTTCGAAATTTCTCTAAAGACAGGAACATCGGTCTCCTGGATGAAAGTCCTGTGTTTGTTTGACCCGTCCAGGTCTACCTTGCTTTTCATACTACGGCAGTTGCTCTACCCGTAATGGCGCTAAATGAGCGGGTTGACGATACCAGGAAGTGTTTTATCCTTTGTTTTTTAACAGTCAGGACTAAATACAAATGTTTGTGTGGTTGTAAATTGTGTTGCGCGATTAGGTTTAAATACACTAAAATAATGTAGAGCATGAAGATGTCTCGCTGACATTAACGTCTGCCACCATCCTGACAACAAAACACTCCGAACACCTCGGATGTCTTCAGTCAGCCCCTCACATATTACATCTAAACTCCCCCTTTCCTCCAACTGTTGGTTTTCTCAAGAAAGAAATAATTAAAATAGAATGTGTGCGAGCGAAAGATGCACAAAGCACGGAGGCTCTGCAGCAGCCGGTTGGAGCTGGAGAAGGCTCGAGGGTGTGCAGTTATACGAGTTTGAAGATTTAAATAAATAAAACGGATTCACCTGCACAGATATTGCAGCAGACAGTGATCAGAAACCTGGATACGATGTTTGCAAGCCTCGGTTTCCCTGTTTGTTTCTGGAACAGAGCCGGTGTAATTCTCCAAAGCAGGATGGATACGAGTTGGTTTGAAGCAAAGATAGAGTGAGCGTGTGAAAACACAAATGGAAAAATCTTAAAAACTGCAGGATGTGTTTACGAGTTAACTCCAACCCACCTTGATTAGTTTATCTTTCTGTACAATTTCCCTTTTTTTAATTTGTTTTCTTTACCATATATTAAATTTATTTATATATTTATGTGCTTCTATAATAACCATATAAAAGATGAAACAACTGAGGATTTGTAAAATTAATAAAAGATTTAAAAGATTTAGAACATAAATATCTTATTCTTGAATAGTTTACCAGTTTAGCGTCCTGAGGTTCCAGCCCTGATTAGATGATGACATCTTGTTCCTCGTTCTCCTCTCCAGTTCAATAATACGATTACAGCACTGAGTGGGCAGCGATGCCCAGATTTTTAAAAGGTTGTGTGGTTGAGAAAGACACACACACACACACACACACACACACACACACACACACACTCAGGTTTGATATTTTCTACTCTCATGGTGTTTGTGGTTTTTAGCCAGAAACTGAAAACATGGAATTACTGTATCCATTTTACTGTGAAATGATTTCTCTGCCTCTGCTCTCTCCCTTTTTCCTCTCTTCTCCTAATCCTCTTTGTGTCTTTTTGATAAGTTCCCTCCATCTTGATTTGCAACAACAGAGTGGAAAAAGAAGAAAAAGAAATCAGAGTTTAGAGGGTAAAAGAAGATGTAAAGAGTTGGTGTTGGTGCTCGTTGTCGTATTGGTCGCAGTACTAATACAAGTAGTAGTGCTAGGAGTAGTAGTAGTAGTAGTAGTAGTATAGTAGTTGTGATGGTTGGTATATAAGTGCAGTAGAGGTAGCAGTAATAGCACCAGTAGTGAGGGAGGTACAGTAAATATAAGCAGTAGTGGCTGTAATACTAGTGAGCTGGTTGTGAACCTGCAATTATAAGAATAAAACATGGGAATGATTGTTTTATAGTTTAATGTTGAATATCACAAAGATGGTGCATGTGAGTGTGTTAAGGGCCTCTCATGGGCACTCGTAGTATTGATCTATACTTCACCAACAACCCACCCCCACAACACACACACACACACACTTTCTCCATCTCCATTTTTCCTGACTCCCCCCTCCTTCTCTCCTCTCTCCCGTCCTCTGTTCTTCCAGTGGCAGACTAAGCTGTAGAAATCAATAGGGAAAATGTACTGAAACAGCCGATCTAGAAGCCATCTGGCCCTTGTTGTCCTCAGAGACCAGCAGCCTCCCACCCCCATCCCTCCCCGAGACACACGAAGAAGAAGAAGAAGAAGAAGAAGCTGAGAGTGAGATAGTGAGAGGAGAAGCTCGAGCAGACAACAACACAGAGCAAGTGTTAACTCACAAGCATGCAAATTGTCAGTGTGGGAAACACATCATGCGGCTGTTACATAAGAGACGGAAAGGTGGGAGCGTAGACAGATAATATCTCATATTCTACATGTAGTTTCAGTTGTTCATTTTGACCTTATAATAACACCATCTCCATCAGTAGCAGCTGCTTTATGCTAAAACAGCATTGCTCTCCAGGTTTTTGGTCAAAATTATACTTTTCAGGGTCATCACATTCCAGTTATGAATTTTGACCTTTTAATTATTGCGTCCTCATTAATCCAATTAATGTAATTTGTAAGAGTAGCCGCGTTTGGGTCAGTCACACTAACAGGCTTCAGGGGAAATGAATCGTGATTATATATGTTTTTAACTGTAAAAGGAACAGATAAAGTATGCTAGGAAGAAACGAAAATGAAAGAAAGTAAATGTGAAGAAAGAGTGCAAGAATGTAAATGATAGGGACGATATCATCACAGAGGGATGAGGGGATTCAGCAAGAAGAAGAAAGGGAAGCGAATAATGTGAAGTTAGATGTGAACAGACTCAGTTATCTGGTTAATAAAAATGTGAGTGAGATCATTTAAAACTTTTTTTTACGATGCAATTAATTAAATTTTGTTTTGTGAAGAAGTCAAACTCACACTGGCAGAAGAGGGGGAAAAAAAATGTTCACTCCCTAAAAAAATTTTTTAGGGAGTGAACCTTTTACCCCCCATCAGACCCGATATCAGGACATTGGGTTCAGCCTCTGGGACTGAGCATATACAAAAAACAAGAAAAAATTAAATAAATAAAACAACAAAAAAAGAAAAATCCCTGCCTCACAAGTCAATATAAGTTAATTGTGTCATGTTTATAACACTATTACACAATAATTATAAACATAAACCATAAGCATGACGCAAAGTGACGCAAAACCGACTAAAAATACCCCCCCGAGTTTTGAAAAAATGCTGATTAAAAAAGTTAGGAACTTAGTTTAGAAGGCTAAACTCAACGGTTTTAGAGTATTTAGAGCCTACAGAGTCCGCCAATACCAACCATTCCACTCTCACACAAAGCATCGCAAAGACATGCACAAGAATGTCATTTGTGTCCAGCAAAAAATATGAAAATTGACTTACTTATGGCTGAAATATGGCTGAATATTCCAGGCCTTCCTGCTCCCTACTCACAGCTAAGGCCACAGAGCACCTTGCTGCAGTGAAACGAGCCCCATTCAGGGTCCACCGAGGACTGTGGGAACTTTCATGCTTGAGCGTAGTTAACATGAGTTCTCGACATGTCTGAACTAAAATAATTATAAAGAATACTTAACTTCACTCAATCAAAGCCGAACTTCGCACAGATACTCCTACAACATTGAGCTATTTTATATCCAAATAAAATAAAGTGGTCATATACATCTGTAAGATAATAATAATTAACTTGTAATAATTTCTTTCGAGAAGTTTTTTTTTCTTTTTCTTTTTCTGTGTACTATCATAAACCAATATACCACTAAGACATATATGGCCTTATCTATTTTCACAAGGGTTTTCTGTATATTATAGCTTTTTCATTTTTTCAAATAGACCTTGTGAATGAGGAAATAATCAGGATTTAATATGAGAACAAATCATTCGAAAAATCGATGGGGGGCAAAAGGGATTTATGAACACTTTATAATATGTATGTATTTTCGCCCCGAGTTGTTTGACATATAGCCAAGTTTGAGATGTGGATTTGTTTTGCTTTGGTACTCATGAACCCAATAATTACATTTGATGGAAGAGATATAGCTTATTGAAAACTTTATACTGCCGTGAAAGAAATTCTCCTAATGTATTTTAGCCTCCCCAAAAAACACTTCATGTGACACACGACTGCCGAAAGTCACATAGTGAGCGTTACATGAAGCTGGAGGAGGCCATAATGTCACAGAGAGCAGCAGTGGAGCCTCGTATAAAAGCAGGCGGCCGGAACTCTTTTTGGAACTGAAAGCCACGCTGCTTTATCATATTGGAAAATAAAAACTTTGGGAATGCGCCTGACTGACATGCAACAAAATTACGTTGAGCGCGCATCATCCGTTTGTTCTTTTTGCCACAGTTTGCACATCTTGTGTCACTTCTTGCGTCATTAAGCACAGGTGGGAAAGTAACCAAGTACATCTACTTGTTTGTGTTTTGTGTGTGTGTGTGTGTGTGCTCGTGTAGAACTTTGGATCGCTTAGTGGTACTGTGTCTGGCAGCAAAAGTGACGCCTGGCCAGTGATGGGCCTTCATATTGATGAGCGTGGCATCAAAAAAACGCACCATTGGTCCTCTGGATGAGGCTCTTGTGAGCTGGGCAGGTGGGGGGCAGGAGGGCGCCTCATCCCTGCTCTCCACATGGGACATCACCACGTGGAGGAGTCTCTGTGGTGCAGCCCTCACACCTCAGAGAGAGAGAGAAAGAAAAACACGGCTTATCTCCAACATCACTGCTGACTTTCCGCTGCTTCTCTTTTTCCTGCACATTCACGCACATGTTACGTTTTCTCTGTATTTGGCTGCCGTTTCCTCGCAGCATCAGCTTTAGCAGCAGCTCGCGGTCTGTCCGCACTGCCCGTGCTGCCTCCTGTAATGACTGAGAGAGGAATGCTGAACGCTTTTATATAGGCCTCTAAAAATAACTCACCCCCATCGCTGCCATCTAGGGCCGGACTGACAGCCTCCCGCAGCCAATGGCTGTCCCCGCCTCCCCGGCGGCCCGGCCCCCTCCGTCGATCTCCGCGCCTCCTTAATTGGACGCCAGTGACATCATCAACCCTATTTACCTTATTAGGTCACGCATGAAATTGACTGACAGGTGGCTCCTCCCCTCCCTGCCTCTCTCTCTCTACACCACTCCTCCCCTCTCTCTCTCTCCCTGTCGCTCTCTCTCTCTCGCGCGCGCCGGTCGCCTGGATTGCAGCGCGGTCCAGTCTGCTGCTGGTGGAAGCAAACCTGGCAACCTGGCAGCTCGTACGGAGACCGACTGGCAATCTGGCAATGCGGAAATAGATCTGCCACCCACTCCCCCTTGCCCCCCCCCACTCCCTCCCCCTCCGAGCGCGGACCGAGGAGAGAGGCGTGACGGAGCGAGCAGAGAGGAGAGGGGATTGCGCTGAAGAAAAGATAAAATAATCAACTCTTTCCTGAGAGTTTTTTTTTTTTTTTTTTTTAATGAAAGTGCTCAGGTGCGCTCATCTGCACCAGCTTGGATTTGCTTTCTCCCGGCATTTGTTTTTGTTTTTTCCAACCTGACAAGTCTGAGAAGAAGAAGGAGGAGAGAAGAAGTGCGTTTCTAACCGTTTGGATTCGGGACTTCTGTACTGACTTTTCCTGTTTGTTTTTTGTTTTGTTTTTTGCATCAAGCATGGATGTGTTGGCGAATTACAGTATTTTCCAGGAACTCCAGCTCGTCCATGACACTGGTTATTTCTCCGCGATGCCTTCACTGGAGGAGAACTGGCAGCAGGTCAGATGATGCGTTTTTATTTGCTTTTTCAGGGATATTGGAGGGGTTAGAGACTGGGATGAAACGCCATGTGTGCGCTGGTTTGTGTTTCTCTCTGTGTGTGTGCGTGTGTGTTTGTATGTGTGTGTGCGCGCTTGCGCGCGCGTGTGTGAGTGCGTGTGTTTTTGTATAGTGTTTTGCATCACCAGAGCGCTCCGGAGCTCCAGCAGCCGCGTGTAGTTAGGGTTAGTTTCTTTTTCTTTCTTTTTTCCGCTCATATGGAACACGGCGTAGTCCGCTGACAGGAGAAAACACACACACACGGACAGAGGAAGAGAGAGCGAGTGGGTGAGGAGGAGGAGGGAGAGGAGGAAGAGGATATAGACAGAGCTTTACGCACTAATGGGAAAAAACGGCATTTTTCTTTAAAGCGTAATAGCGTTGGAACCATCTTAACATTTACGCACACGCCCCCCTACTACAAACGAACCGTACCTTGACCACACTTAAGGGTTAACCAAATCATTTCATCATTAATGTAAAAGCAGGAAGGTGACGCTGTTGTCCCGTGAAATATCCCACGATGATATTCAGATTTGTACTAAAACCTGAAAAGGCTTTTAAAAGAAAAGAAAAAACTTTAAAACGCAAATACCGATTTTCCTCTAGCTTTGCCCTGAAGGATGATGTTGGTACTTTCCATTTCAAATTAGTCAGCTAGGCATCAAATCCAGCTGTTTAAACACTCAATGATCTCATGCTTATTCGTATGAAATGCTGTCTGATGAGGACCGAATTCAGCTGTGAAGTTACTTATTTTGGTCTTTTTTTGCTGTATTAGTTGCTTATTTATTTTTAAAATCCAAAGTTGAAAGCGGGTCATAGAGTTTAAAGAGAACGAGGAAAGATGCGATGCCGGATTTGATTGACAGTTGAGACTCTTGAGGGAGAGCTGATTGAAGGTGAAAGTGGAGTGATTTTAGTTTTGCAGTCTGATGCAGTTTTTATACTGCCACTGATCTGATCACTGACCAGTCAGTGTTTAGATCACTCTCTCTCTCTCTCTCTCTCTCTCACACACACACACACACACACACACACACACACACACACACACACACACACACACACACGCTCACACACACAGGCCGGGGAAGATGGACGCATGCCTAATAGCAAGTGACTTGTCTTTAAATAATATATCCACATCTGTCGCCGTTTGTTTGCAGATAATCCCGCTGAATAATGCCCCCCCCCCACACACACACACACACACACAACCACACTACTACAGAACATACACTAGACTGAGCATGAGAGCCTGTCTGTAACCTTTCTCTGTGACATGTACTTATCCGTGCGCCGCATATGACCACGTGGTCCGTTTTGTGATCAGCGGGGGTGCGAAACATTGAAATTGCCCCCCTTTTTCTTTCCTTCTCTGTTTAGACACAAGAGATGAGAATTTAATTACTGAGAATCAGGTGATACAAATATTTTCCCTCAAGCCCCTTACATTTTGAACTTGAGAAATGGAAGCGGTTAATTGGAAGCCATCTTCAGCCTCGTGTGTGTGTGTGTGTGTGTGTGTGTGTGTGTGTGTGTGTGTGTATGCGTGTTGCCACCTTTTACATGCTATTTTATTTCCACTGAACCAATACACACCAAACCAAAGCCTTTGTCCCTGCATTGGACAACATCCACTGGTTCGGTTCATCGTGTACTGGACCGTGTGTGTGTGTGTGTGTGTGTGTGTGTGTGTGTAGTCGTGAATGACTGTCTTACTGACACACATTCACACATAGCCTTGTCCAATTTGTAGTCCAAACAGCACATGCTCCATCCCTTGTAAGCCGTCTCCGCTCCGTCTGTAATCATATTGTTAAATGATTGAGAGGAGTCGTTGCAGGTTTTGATGTCACGTCCCATATTCCACGGAATGACTGGAAAAGCTTCTTTTTTTTTTTTTAAGTCGGTGCCGAGAGACGGAGACAAGCTGGAGGGAAAAAGTAATTCCACTCAGTTTATCCACACTTTTTATTTGCAGAAAACCGTTGCACATATTTCAGTTTGGTACTAAAAGTGTTCCAACTTAAACGTGAGGCAGCGTTTTGAGACTTGACGGCAGAAGTGAGACCAGAGTTTTGGGGCTAGTTCCAAAATTCTATGACGGCTTGTTTAGTGCGAGTGGCTAACAGGACGTCTCTCGGAGTCTGTTGTCGACTGGCTCAGTGGTTAGCAGGTCTGTCTTTCAATCAGAGGATAGTCCACGCTAGTCCATGTCGATGTGTCCTTGAGCAAGACTCTTAACCCTAATTGCTCACTGTTGCTGTGTCTACGGTCTACTGTATAGCATGTAAGTTGCTTTGGATAAAAGCGTCAGCTACATGATATGTAATGTTGTCCCGTCAGATCCCCATAAGTTGGAGCCAATTGCAAGCTGTCTTCTTGAATATGGACTTTTACGCTTTTTCTTTTACATGCTTGCTTGTGTTCTTATCAGGAATTAGTTTCTACGTTCATCATGTGGACAGAAACACATCTGCTACTGGGTGCTAGCATTGCTTTAGGCCTGCTGGACATTTTTCCAAGAGCTTAGCGTCAAGTGTGTATGCCTGCTTCCTGTGGAGCTATATTTTACCAAAATAAATGATGAATCCTGCTCAGACTTTGATTTAGTAAGCAAAGGGCTAATGGTGTGTTCACACCGAACGCGACGCAAATTTTTCGCGCGACCAGATTACATGTAAAGTCAATGTACAGACGCGTTTGGTTGCGACAGACGCGAAATTTCGCCGGGCGGCGCGTTAGACGCGTTTGGCGCGAAATTTGCGTGAGTTGAAATTTTCCAACTCGGGCGAAAAATCGCTTGGCGAAAGCCAATCAGCGTTGAGAAGCTCTGCGCGTCATCACTGCCGTCCTGCCGGTTTGAATCAAACGGCTGCTGATCCACCTGAAGTAGCGCTGGCAGCGGCCGTCATTCAGACGCTGTTGTGCGGCTACGGATGATATTATGAATCCGGACACGGGGGCGTTTGATGGTCCGACATTAGAGGGACTTCCACAAGAAGTTTAAAGCAGAACTAGTGGTTAGTTTAATGGTGGATGGGGGAAACGGTACTGTTTTTACGGAGATAAACCACGGAGATAAGCCCCGCCCCCTTTCAGACGCGTTAAAGCGAATTTGCGTTGACGGGAATTAACCACATAAAGTCGAGCGAGTAAACTCACGCGAGTAACGCAGCGCGAAATTTCGCGTCGCGTTCGGTGTGAACACACCATAACAATGTCTATTCGTTGTATATCTCCTGACTGCTGCTGCTTGCTAGCTAACAAGATGCAACAGGTAAAGACGAGCTGTTCCCTTGTCTTGTTGGAAGCGAGCAGTCTCCACTGGCTCCCAGTCTTTGTGCTAAGCTAGGCTAACAGCATCCTATCTCTATATTGAACACGCAGATGTGAAACAGACGTAAATGTTTTCATCCGATCATTATATATACATATACACATATATATATATATTATTGCTTTTCGGACACATTCTATAGTATTTGACCGTCTCCATTTTACTCGTAGAAACACAAAATACCCTCCAGAGGGAGCGCTTTTTCACTAAGCTTTTCAGAGTGGAAAATGTTGTTATTGTGGATGGAAAGCCAAAACTGATGGGAAAAGATGTGTTTCTACAATTTTATCTGCCCTAGCGGGGACAATTTCAGAGAGAGGAAAGAGACAAATAGACAGACAGACAGACAGACAGACAGACAGACAGACAGACAGACAGACAGACAGACAGACAGACAGACAGACAGACAGACACACACACACACACACACACACCAAGCACACCCACATCTTTTCCACTCTTGTTCCTTCTGTCTTCCTCCATCCCCTCATTCACTCCATCACACACACACACACACACACACACACACACACACACGCTTGGCTGGCATGCACTAATGGAAAGCTATGGTCTGGCAGGACTCATCCCGCCACTTTCGACAGTAATTGGCCGTTTGCTGTCAGACGGACGGAGAAACAGACACACACAGGAACACACTCGGCCAAACACGCACACACACACACACACACACACACACACACACAAACAAACAAACAACCAGATTTGTGTGTGTCATTTATCTTTCCTGTCTGTCCCTGCATCGTGCTCCTGGTCTTTGTTTCCTTGTACTGGCTTCTTTTATCAGCTGCTTTGCATCATGGCTAAACATGTGGTGAACTCTCTCTCTCTCTCTCTCTCTCTCTCTCTCTCTCTCTTTCTATATATATATATATATATATATATATATATATATATCACCTGTCTATCAGCCGTGTTGCCTCTGACAGTATGAGCCCATGTTTTGCATATAATTGCTGCATCTTTGCAGGTCTGAAATGATGTGATGGGCTTTAGGGATTTGTGTGTGTGTGTGTCCAAGGATAAAATGGAAAACCCAGACTTCCCAATTAGATGTAATCCATTTATTTCAAAGCAGAGCCATGCCAAAGTCTGATGAGTTTGAGGGGAAAATAGACAGTGACAACAAAGGGTCGACGGAGATGGAAACTGAAGCAGAGGTTTAGGTTTCATGGGTTTGTTGTGAGTAAAGATCTGCATTTACGGACTTATGCTAAACAGTAAATGGACACTGCATGCACAGTGCTTCAAACGGGCTGATTCCCTCGCAGCCGCTGTCTCATCTCGTCCCCGGGTTTGTATGCTCTGCGTGTCTGTGGCTCCTTTCAGGCTGATTGATTTATTTGTGCGGGACCAACCCGGCTCGGTGTTACAGATATACAGCGTCTCCATTAGGCCTGACAAGCCTGCAGCCTACAGCCCTGCATCTTTTTCTCAACAGCGCAAGCAGCCAGTGTTGTTCCTGCTGCAGGTTGGACCGCTGTGTCCTCTTCTGTCCAATCCTCTCAGTATTTCTGCAAAAGAAACACACGGAAATTTCACCAATCGATGCTTGTTTTTCCACATTAAATCATCCAATTCAGAACAGCTGCAAAAAAAGAAGAAAAAAAAGCCAAACTGTTCCCCTCAGGCAGAGCTCACTCTCAGGTTGTGTATTTCCCCGACAACCCCCATCATTTCAGATCTCTGTTAACTACTTCTTACACGATCCTGTGTCAAAACTGTGCCATCAATAACACAACAACTCGGACTGAGCGTTTGACTTATGGAGCATGTTGAATATGTTGCAGAGCCTGGGAGGAAATACTGCCATGTAGGTTACACTTAAACCGTTTTTAAAGGGTTTGTTTACTGTCATTGGGCATATTTATGTATTATTATGATTTTGATTTGATTTATTACTATTATTACGAAGCAACTCTGTAGCCGGGAAAAAAGAATACTGGTTGCATTTTGACGTTTCTGAACCTAAAATATGTTTCATATCAGACTCGTGTGACGATTTAGTCTCGCAGCCGGATTGTTTCGTTTCAGGCAACAAAAATACCTGGGTAAGGTTTCGGAAAAAATATCATGTTTTGTAATCTTTTTTTGTAATCAATTCGTAAAGTGACACAACAACGTGATGCAATAAAGTGATGGAGCATCGTAAACAAAACAAACTAACATTGTAACCAAACGACGTTACGTTGTAACAATGTAATGTACCGTAACCATATAGTGTAACAATGGATCGTAACAATGTAACGTTGTAACCTTACAATGGAATGTAACAATGTAACGTTGTAACCTTACAATGGATCGTAACAATGTAACATTGTAACCTTACAATGGAATGTAACAATGTAACGTTGTAACCTTACAATGGATCGTAACAATGTAACGTT
The DNA here is from genome assembly GCA_023566465.1 of Cottus gobio. Lineage (NCBI taxonomy): Eukaryota > Metazoa > Chordata > Actinopteri > Perciformes > Cottidae > Cottus > Cottus gobio. The sequence goes on along the minus strand of CM042227.1, from coordinate 20,526,740 downwards.
GTAACCTTACAATGGAATGTAACAATGTAACGTTGTAACCTTACAATGGAATGTAACAATGTAACGTTGTAACCTTACAATGGAATGTAACAATGTAACGTTGTAACCTTACAATGGATCGTAACAATGTAACGTTGTAACCTTACGATGGTATGCAACGTTACAATATAACGTGACCTTATGATGGTACATAACAATGTAATATAAAAATGTAATATAAAAATGTCACAAACAATGCAACAACTCAACTAAATATAATAATTATTAAACTTTATTATGTGACGTTTCATAACACGCCTAACAATGTTACGCAAAGTACAGTTAACGCTTACTTTTGGTTTCACATGGGACACACAGCGGCCCCCGTGTTGACTTAAAAACGTACAAGGCCAACATGTTTTCATTAGATTAGATTAGATTCAACTTTATTGTCATTACACATGTACAAGTACAGAGCAACGAAATGCAGTTTAGCATCCAACCAGAAGTGCAATAGCAGTAAATACCAATATACAGATAATAATAAGTATTTTACAGATAATAAGTTAGTGATATAGGTACGGGATATACAGATTGATTGCGGTAATATGTACATGTTATACAGGTTGATTTGTGCATTAAATGTAGGTAGACTATAAGCAGGAACTATAAACATAATTTACAAAAGGCAAATGGGCATATGATAAGTTAAGTAATACAGATTGAGTGAACGTTAAATAGTGCATAATAATAATAAACAGTAGCTGCCTAACGTTACTAGACTAGTGCAATGCTCAGTTTTTAGTGCAGACAGTTCAAAAGTGTTTGAGTGCAGGTGTAAAGTCTTTGGTCAGTGGGGGGAGATGACGAGGAGATGGGTTTGTGGGTGGAGGTGGTTGGGGAGTAGGGGGGGTGTCAGCATGGGGCAGAGTTCAATAAGGAAACAGCTCTGGGGAAGAAACTGTTCCTCAGTCTGCTGGTCCTTGTCCGGAAGCATCTGAACCGTCTGCCTGAGGGCAGGAGGGAAAACAGTCTGTGTGCAGGGTGGGAGGCGTCCTTGAGAATGCTGCGAGCTCGACGCAGACAGCGTTTCCTCTGGATTTCCTCAATGGCCAGAAGTGGAGTTCCTGTGATGCGTTGGGCAGTTTTCACCACCCGCTGCAGTCCCTTGCGCTCCGCAACAGAGCAGCTCCCATACCAGACTGTGACACAGTTGGTTAGGATGCTCTCGATCACACAGCGGTAAAAGTTCACCAGGATGGCTGAAGACAGATGTTTTTTCTTCAGTGTCCTCAAGAAGAAGAGGCGCTGGTGAGCTTTCTTGACAAGGCTGGAGGTGTTGGTGGTCCAAGACAGGTCTTCCGAGATGTGGGTCCCCAGGAACGTGAAGCTGGAGACACGCTCAACATCCATCCCATTGATGTGGATGGGCGCATGCTTGCTTCTTTTCTCCTTCCTGAAGTCCACGATGAGCTCCTTGGTTTTGCTGGTGTTCAGGAGCAGGTTATTTTCGGCGCACCATGTGGCCAGGTGCTGTACCTCTTCCCTGTAGGCTGTCTCATCGTTGTTGCTGATGAGACCAATCACCGTGGTGTCGTCTGCGAACTTGATGATGGAGTTGGATCCATGCATAGGTCTGCAGTCGTAGGTGAAGAGGGAGTAGAGGAATGGGCTGAGTACACAGCCCTGTGGCACACCGGTGCTGAGTGAGATGGTGGTGGAGCAGGTATGGCCTGACCTAACATGTTGAGGTCTGTTAGTCAGAAAGTCCAAAATCCAGTTGCAGAGGGAGGTGTTGGTGCCCAGGTCTCCAAGTTTAGTGATTAACTTGGAGGGGATGACAGTGTTGAAAGCCGAGCTGAAGTCAGCAAACAGCAATCGCGCGTAGGTGTCGGTGTTGTCCAGGTGTGTGAGCACAGAGTGCAGTGCTGAGGAGACTGCATCGTCTATGCTCCTATTGCTGCGGTAGGCAAACTGGAGTGGGTCCAGTGTGGGTGGGAGGGAGTCCTTCAGGTTTGCCAGGACCAGCCGCTCAAAGCACTTCATGATGATGGGTGTGAGTGCTACAGGGCGGTAGTCGTTGAGGCACGTCGGCTTGGAGTGTTTCGGCACTGGCACGATGGATGTGGTTTTAAAGCATGTTGGTACAGCTGCTTGGGCAAGGGACAGGTTGAAGATGTCCGTGAAAACCCCAGTGAGCTGTTCCGCACATGCCCTGAGCACACGACCAGGAATGCCGTCAGGTCCAGCCGCCTTGCGTGCGTTGATCCGGCTCAGTGCTGTGTGGACAGCAGTGGAGGAGAGTGTGGTGGGCTGGTGATCTGCTGGGAGAGTTGTCTTGGTGGCTCTGTCTCTGTTTTCCCTCTCGAAGCGAGCATAGAAGTGGTTAAGCTCGTTCAGGAAGGAGATGTCTGTGGCTGTGGGGGTGAGGTTGCTGGGTCTGCAGTCAGTGATGGCCTGGATGCCCTGCCACATGCGTCTGGGGTCGGAGTTGGAGAAGTGACCCTCTATTTTTTGCTTGTAGCAGTTCTTTTCATTGTTCTTTTCATGGTGACTCGGCGGCATTAGTTACTTTTATCGGCAACACTTTCCACTCCCTGGCAATTCCAGGATACATATTGTAGTTTATTGCAGTGGTGTAAAAAGTAATTATTAAAAGAAAATGCTGCGGCCACTTCACTAAAGTCATGACAAACTCATTTAGGAGTCTGGACTGGATTTCCTTATTACACCGGTGTATTGCTCCCCATGACTCCTACTGCGATTTGTACATTTTACCATCCATCAAGTTTGGTGTATTTCATGTGATGTTTGTTTGTGTTGTTGTTTCAGCCAGTACTCACACAAGTAGATGAACCAAGGTGTCGATCATATCCGCTATAAGATGTGTCCTCTTCCTCTCTTCTCTTCAGTAACCTGTTCACCCACTGCAAGGACCACTGCATGAACTGGGTTCTCTCTCTCTCTCTCTCTCTCTCTCTCTCTCTCTCTCCCTCCCTCTCCCTCCCTCCCTCCCTCCCTCCCTCCCTCTCTCTCTCTCTCTCTCTCTCTCTCTCTTTCTTTCTTTCTCTCGCTCTCTCTCTCTCTCTCTGTGGTTTGAATCTGGCCTTCGGAAGTTTGACAAGATAATGAATTGCCATGCATGCTGCAGTTTTTCACATTTCACAGCCCAGTGACTCTGTATGTAGGGACAGAGGGAAGGATGGGGGGGGGGTAATAAGTGGAGCAAAGAATGAGGAATAAAGAAAACACCAGTAGACACAAAACACAAGGTAAGATACATACATGCAGGTGGGAGCTGGTCAGGAAGACCTTTCTTCACTCCATCTTCTTCTTGTCTCTCTGGCCATCCTTCCTGCGTACACACACACACACACACACACACACACACAGACACACACACAGCGAGTTATGTAATTGTCTGTGGTGCGCAGCTGCTTCCTCGAGAGACAAGGAGGAAAGAGATGACAGAGAAGTGAGAGAGGGACACGGAGGAAGACAGAGAAAGAGAGCGAGAGAGTGGTGAAGAGAAGAAGAGGATGTAGCAGCTGATTATGTCTTCCAAAATAAACCTTTTTGGAAATTAAACTTAAAAGTTATATTTCCTGAATATTAACTTTTACTTCTAGCGTTATTGTGTGGCAATAGCTCAACATATTTATAGTGCCGGAAGAACGACTTTGATAACTTAATGATTATGCAACTCATCTTGTAAAAATTGCGATATGCTGGTTCCAGCTTGTAAATGTCAGGACTTGGCTGCTTTTCTCGTATCATGTAAAATGTTTGGCCTTGTGGACTCTGATGCACAGTGTGTCCCACACTTTGTTCAATGGGAAAATATCCATATCTATAGGGAAATATTTTAACAACTATGACCTGGATTTCTATGAAATTGTATCCAGACCTCCATGTTCCTTTCAAGATGAATGACTTTGGACATCCTCTGACTCTTCATCCAGTGTCACCCCAATAAGTCAAAGCTTCCACTCGAATGATTTATCGCTGCATCGTCTGCAAACTACTAAGATCCCAACATTACTCCACACGAGCAAGATTAATATAAATTAAACCTAAAGCAGAAAATATGTTTACAAGGGAGAATTCATGCCTGGCTCCTTTGCTGAGTTCAGTGTTAATACATGATTTTATTTAGATGTATGTGTCAGAAATTAGAATTTTTGCAGTCATAGTTTTGCCGGTTTTACACTTTTGTCGCATTTATTTATTTTTATTAGTGGGACGTATTGTAGCTGTCAGAAATGACCCAGAACAACAACTTGGAATTGCAATGTTTTTGGTTTTTTTTACCTCTCAGCTTCTTGTGGTTTATTTTTTAACTGAACCCGCCAGGCTCAGGTCGATGGGCAGAAACTCTTTCTGTGTCAGCCCTGTGATTGACTGGTGACCTGTCAAGTGTGACCCGCCTCTTGCCCACTGCATGCTGGGACTGACTACAGCCCACTGTGACTCTGAGCAGCACAAGCTTTCCAGGACATGGATGGATGGCAGTCTTAAAATATGATTTCCAAGCACATTGTGAGGCACTCTTTTCAGTATTTAATGGCCATGACTCTTAAGCTACTGGTTCAGGGACTACCGCAAACCCAAGAAACACATAAAAAGCTGTAAAAGAAGTCAGATCTGTAAAAACAGAACCCTTTCGACACAAACGTGCACCTTCACTTCCTACAGTGTGGAAGCTGGTGCCAATATGAGCTGCTAATCACTGCATTCATTCATTTTCTTTTTTTATCGTTATTCTAAACACACACAGTTATTGTCTTGTCCTCGTAATTTGAAATCACTTGAGTGAAACGCACACACACACACACATTCGCCCGTGGAACCCATAATTCAGTAAGTGAATAAGGCACTCAGTCTACGGTGGCAGAGATTAGATAAGAAAGTGAGCAGTCAGACTGCCGCGGCAGGAAAGCGGAACAAATGAACTGCACTCGCGTTGGAGAGAGCGTATACTGTGAAAGCCATAGCCCTGATCTTTCAAGATGAGTGTGTGTGGGTTTTTTTCATGGAGGGCAACTCTCCAGTGCTATCCACCACGGAGCCCGATTACTAGAATTTACAAGGAGATTTACCCATTCATTCGTTGGGTGGTAACTGATTAAATTTAATCAGGATTACATAATCACATTACAAAAAATATGCAACTATTAACAGTCTGATTGTAGTTATGTTGTCATGGATTACTTGATTACATTCTTGAACATGTCACTGGTTTTGTTAGTGGTGACTTAACTAATATATATTTTGTATTGTATTTTATTTGATTGAAAATGGAACATAAGCGGTCCTCTTGAATTACAACAACAAAGTCCTCACATGCATTTGGTTTATAATATATATGTGTATGTATATATATATATATATATATATATATATATATATATATTGTATATGTATATATATATACTGTATATGTGGTGGCAGCTAATATGGAACTGGTATCTTTGGAAAAATATAAAGAAACATACACCACGGCCTGCAGTCATGAGACATAAATCAGGAGCTGATGGTCCAAATAAGTTCCTTATGCTAACGTGCATATATTCTATGTTAGTGGACCAAACCATGAGCATACTTTCAAGGACTACAGGAAAGTAAAGTACTGTTTACTGAATGTGTCCTCAGTACAGTTTTTTTTTATCTCATTCATAACTCCTCTGTTTTCTGTTATGAGACTGGATTTACTGGTCAAACACACTTGTATGTGGGAAGTTATTTCACATCAGTGTTTGATTTCCTTCTTTTTTTATTAGGAGGAATCCTCCTGGTGATCGCAGGCTGAGCTGTGTTGACACACACACACACACACAAAGGTGCGTTGTGTTGTGTGTGCGTTTGTGTGTCTCTACATCCTGCTGAGCCAGTGTTTGCAGACCGATTGGCTCAGGGATAAAGCCTGGTGACCTGGCATCCATCCAACCCCCCCATCCTGCACTCACCCAGCTCTCGCTCTCTGTCTGTCCGTCTTTTCTTCTCACTCCCCCTCTGCAATCCTTTTGTTTATGCGCATTTTAAATTTGTACATTACCAAACACTGAATGGAGAGGGGAGGAATTTAAAACAAATAAAAGTCTAAATATAGCATAAAAGTTTTTGTTCTGGTCTGCAGTGGAAACACTGATGTTTCAGCAAAGAGAAGATGCAATAAAGACTAGTGGAAACACATTACTCCAAATAAACGGCAATTATTGGACCTGCTTTCTTCTTCTTCTTACTTTTCTTCTTCTCTCGTATTACTGCCAGACTAAAATGTTGTCAGAATTCCCAAAAAATAAAGAATAAAGACGACAGGCTTACAAAATCCTTATGTGTTTGGGCGGAGGAAAGAGAATAAGTCGTGAAAATAACAAAAACCAAATTGCGGCTCTTTTTTCATTATGTTGTGATCTCCTGAAAGGCTTCCCAAAGCTCAAGTTAATGAACACATTGATTCATATTTTTTATATTGTTTTTGCAAATTAGTTTAATATCTGCACATCTGGTCAGAAAAATGCACTCTCTTCCTTTCTCTTTAGTGTGTGTGTGTGTGTGTGTGTGTGTGTGTGTGTGTGTGTGTGTGTGTGTGTGTGTGTGTGTGTGTGTGTGTGTGTGCGTGTGTCTGTTTTGGTAATGACATCATTCATAGTGTGCAGAGGATGTTGACAGTGGCAGAGGAAGTGAGTGTGTGTGTGTGTGTGTGTGTGTGTGTGTGTGTGTGTGTGTGTGTGTGTGTGTGTGTGTGTGTGCTAGCTTGGCTAGGCCCACAATTGGCACAGTACAGCAACCAGGATGTACACACACACACACACACACAAATATTTGTCGCTGGTTTCACAAAGATCGAGTAGACGAGTGCTTCCCATTAAATTAGAGCTTTCTTTTTGCTCTTCCGACAGCCTGAAGTAAGTCAGACACATTTTAATTTAAAAGTCCACCGCCCTGTCCCCAGGCGATCTGAATAACGACCAGTGTCACCTCCGGAGACCTGACTAAAAGATGAAAACATGTTCGTAGCGAGCACTAAGAAAGGAAAGAAATAATGCTACTGCTTCCCCTCAATCCCTAAATGTCCCCCGGAGCAATGTCCTTGTAGCTTAACGTTGTAATTGTGCCAAACTTGTGCCTTCTGAAACTGTTGAAAAAGGCACAGCGTCCGCTCTGCAGTGAACGAGCCCAGCAGCCTGGACCTGCCTTTTTAAAAGCATGGGAGACAAACATGCTTGTTGCTCTCCAAAATATATTTTTCCAGTTAGTCCTACTTGATCAAAAGTAACAAACAATTATAAAAATAAATCTTGCAAGTGATAAACATTGGAAGACGGAGAAATCAATACCACAATATCAGTAAGACTTGATGTGAATTTGAAAAGTAATAGACATGTATATAAAAAAGTGGGCGGAGTCACCGTGCCGTCCCCCATTGATTTGAGGACTGCCGTTTTCAAGACTTTAGTTGCCATCTTCCTTTTTTTTTGCAACCAGAAGTGACACGAGAGGGTGGAGCTAAGCACAACAGAACACTGTCTAATAAGGTTTTAGGAAAAAAACCTTCTGAAAAGGTTATTAAACTTGCCTTCTCTCTAATGGCCATCAGGGGGCGACTCCTCTGGTTGTGAAAACAAAGTCTGATTGTATAAGAATAGTCTATGAGAAAATGACTCTACTTCTCTCTTGATGTATTCCCTCAGTAAACATTGTAAACAAGTTTATATCTCAATCTTTAGTTTCAAGTCTTCTTCAATACAGCATGATGCTCATTTATTTAATAATTATTCTCATAACTTTCACAGTGTGTTTGTTGTAAAATGTTGTAAAATGTTTGGTCCCATCAGTGTTCGGTTGTACTTAGCTCCACCCTCTCTGGTCACTTCTGGTTGTCAGAAGACAAGATGGCGCCGGCCAAAATGTACAGGCTTCAAAAGCCCGGTCCACAAACCTAATGGAAGACTGTACGTCCACTTCTTACATATTCAGTTTTATTAACAATATTAGATTTCAATACAGAAAAAAGTCTAATATGGAATTAAATACATTTGTTAGAGTTCAAAGCTGCACCATATGGAAATATAACTTACAGGTCTAAAAACATATCCTACAGGGCACCTTTAGTTGGAACTAAGGAAATGATCAGTGTATACAACAGGGTGTCCTCATCGCCTGTCACCAGCTGTCTTTGATGCCATCGCAATAGCATGTGTTTAAAAAAAACGTTGAAACACCAGCTCGCTCCCTCCACCTGTCTTCTCTTCAAACCCCTCACATACTTAGCTTGAAAGCGAACGCCGTGCTCGTGAGCTCAACATTCTTTTGTGTTTTATAGCTGCCGGTTCGAGAGCCTCCGCTTCATTGGCTCCCCGCCGGCGCCACGTCTTTGCTTTCATGTTTCCTCCAGCTCCCATTGGCTCGATCCACCTGATCGGATCGCTGGATATCAAATAGAAAATGAAAAACAGCTGCGGGGGCCAGAAATGTTAAATGTCTGAGTCACTAACTGAGTTTGCATCATGTCAGTTCCTCTGTTTCCTGCTGCAGCTTTTAATGATCTGTGTATCGGATGAGACTTACAGTAAATATGGCTCTCAAACATCCCTGATTGGATCATTCAGATTTACTCCAATTACTATCACTCTGAAATATGTTTTCCTCTAGCCTTCGTTTCCTATTCCCCAATATCCAAAACACCAGCCAATATTGATTCCTGTTTAATATTCGAGTTGTGGCTCATCAAGTCAACCATGTTCCAATATTTGTGTTAATTGCACGTTATGCAAGTATTTCCTGAATAAGGCCAGCTGCGTGCCGCTGTATGTGGACAAATGTGCGTGGTGGTGTCTGGCCCCAGCAGCGCCCTGCCTGCTGTACTGGTATATGTGGGTCGTCAGCTATTTTAATCCACAATGTTGTCAGCAATACCTGAGGGAATGGACAAGTGCTGCAGTGTGCGTGTGTGTGCGCGTGTGTGTGCGTGTGTGTGTGTCTGTGGATAAATGTGCTCCCGGTCCATGTACTTGAACACAGACATGAACAAAGAGACAAAGTAGAGATAAGGATTGCCGATCCGCGGCCGATGGTGACCGTTCTTCGGTCGTGGATTTGGTGCAGCAGCTGGTGTTCAAGGCTCAAGACCAACATTTTCCACATCCGTCTCGAAAAATGATTTCAAACGCCCCTTCGAAAATTCTAAATGCTAACAGATGGATTGTTGGCGATAAACCTGGCTGAAACTGAAGCTGAAAAACGTTGTCCCGCTGCCTCTGTCTCTCTTCTCTCGCCCGGCAGTGACGCTGATCAAACGCCACGCTATGTGTTGTTATTAACGTACTGTATCTTGTTCAGACGCTTTTATTGCCAGATGATTGCACAGATAAAAGGTAGTGATGAGATCTGGGGGGGTGCTGGTAAATGCTATGTTAGCCAAGCTGAGATTCTGGGCCCCTGGAGCGACTCACTTGTTTTTAATACATCGCAGGTGGTGTGAAGAGTAAAACTAGAAATGAAGTCATTGATTGCACATCAAAGACGGCACCTTGATCAGCTGGTTTACAGGTTGCAGGGATTAGAGGTCGAGGTGTGAGAGGGTCGGTGTGTTTCAAGCAATACCCAACTAAAAGAAAGTCCCACGCCCTACTACTACTATCACTACTATTATTAGTACTACTACTGCACTATTACTACTACTCCCTGCACCCTTGCAGGCTTGAAAAAGTATCTTTGGATGACGGCAGGTTTCACAACAGCGGTTAAAATGGATTCCACTGGTCCATTTGGTAGAAAATGAATCGGCGATCGTGATGATACTCAATTCATCACTTCAGTCCTTATTTCGCCAGAAAAAGGCCAAACATCCTCAGATTTTTAGCTCATCTTCTGTGTTCTGTGTCATTGTGCACTTCATACCTTTGGAACATGGAAAGTAATGTGATTTCTATCCCCATTTTATACACAGGGCAATCCGTCGAACAATAGAGGAATTGTCAGATTAACCGATAATTAAGATGACAGATAATAGTTGCAGCCCTGTTTTTAGATGCTTTGTCACAATCTTCCCACGGTCCACGTTACAACCGGAGAGCAGTGTGTCCACAGCGAGACGAGCGGGGGAAGCCCAGAGCCGAGACACAAAGATGCAGCTTCAGATTCATGTGCAGTGGACGTGGACGTGGCCTCCAGTTTCCGGCTGGATGAAAAGCAAACTTCATTTTGATGCCAATTGTGGACATGATGAGTGTGTGTGTGTGTGTGTGTGTCGGGGGCAGTGGGGAGATATTTGAATTATTTAAGGGTGAACTGCAGGACACAGCAAAGTGGAGAAAAGAGAGGGTGTTTCTCTTTTACCCCCAAGACAACTTTCTAACGCAGAGAGGACTGGTCTGGCAATGCACACACACAGACACACACACACACACACACACACACAGACAGAGGCATGTATGACTCATGTGTCCAACCGCTTTGCTTTCCAGCAAGGCCAATGAGATCAGTGTCTTCCTCCAAATACAAAGACCTCTGGAGATAAAGAAGAAAGAGAGGGAGAGAGAAAGACCCTGGTGTAAAAAAAAGGTGTGACAGCAGCATCCTCCCTGGAGTCATGCACACACACATACTCAGTCTTGTACATCTATCCTTTTGAGGGCTTCACATTGACTCATTTATGGGCCAAGCCTGAGAGTGTACTAAAGGTTATTTGTTCATGGATAGGATGAACCTTTATAGACATGTTTTATGTTAAATATGTAATAGGATAGTATATAATGTAACAACCTGCAAACGGTTAACGACTGATTCCACACTTTAACTAATGAGGGACACATTTTCTCTCTTTGCAGCCTGAACCCTTTTAGCTTGCTTGTGTGATTGTGTGACCCCCTCACATACACGTGTACGTGTGTGTGTGTGTGTGTGTGTGTGTGTGTGTGTGTGTGTGTGTGTGTGTGTGTGATCAAACCTATCCACAGCAGCAAAAAGCTCCTTGTTGCGCTGTCTCTTTCGCCTTTATTCAACTGGTTGAAGTCCCAAGGCAGTTACACAGAACAATACAACATCAAACTCAGTCACTGAGACAAAGGCCAAAAAACAGTAATTTACCATGAAACCCTTTTTCAGCTTCCCTAATTCAGTTTCCTTCTGAGCAGAAAACAAAAGTGGACCTTATAGAACAATAGATAGTCCATCAAACTAATTAAAATGGTTCTGAACAGTTGATACATCCTAAATGATTCGGTGTGATTATGATGGTGAGCTCAGTGGTTCATTTAGTCCTTTTTTGTGTTATTCCTCCTTTTCGTGTGTTTTGGAAGAGCATGTTGATCTGAACAACACAATGAAATACACACACACACACGCTGAATTCCTGCAAAAGCTTTACATCCTACTGGCGATTAAATGTTAACTGCGCAGAATATAATGACTCAATTAATCATCCTGATATGATTTTCTTTTATTTACATGTAGTCTCTTACAGAGAATGACATGAAATTAAACAAGTGCACAACATAAAGGCAGGGATCAGCTGCCGCTGTGTCGTCTTAATGGGTTGACCCTCTGTCCGTGTGCGTGTGTGTGTGTGATGGGGTGGAGGAGGGACATGTGAGGGATGAGGTCATTGTGTAGTGTGAGCATGCGTGACTCTTTGTGTGTATGTGAAACAAAGGCAGTTGGGACTGTGTGTATAAGTGATGACTTCACTCGTTTTGCATTTATTTATGATTAGTGTCGTGTGTGTGTGTGTGTATTACTGATGTTGTGGGGACATGCATCTATTTACACAGTCACATTGTGGGGACTCATCATTCTTTTGGGGACAACATGTAAGTCTCCCTAACAGAAATCATTACATTTAAGCGTGATTCAACCTAATAGTGGTTCTGGTAAGGCTTAGGGAAAGTCTCCAGGAAATGAATGTATGTCGATGTAATGTCCTCTAAAGGGATGGTAAACATGTCTGTGTATCTCACCGTAAAGAGAAGAACTGAAAGGAGTTTAATTTTCTGATCTATACTACAGATATTATATATATATATATATTAACAGTAACTGTCAGGTTACGGTGTAGGACCCAAAAGCAAACTGCAGAGGCAAGTGAAGATGGTGCTAACAAAGTGAGGTGTATTATGACACGCAGAGACAGGCACAGGGAAAAAGTCAATACTCAGCTCAGTGCTGGAGTGGCTCGTTAACGCAGGCTTGTGACGTGGCTCGGGGTCAAGCTTGTAGCGTAGCTCGAGATGAGGCTCGTAGCGTAGCTCGGGATGAGGCTCGTAGCGTAGCTCGAGATGAGGCTCGTAGCGTAGCTCGGGGTCAGGCTCGTAGCGTAGCTCGGGGTCAGGCTCGTAGCGTAGCTCGGGGTCAGGCTCGTAGCGTAGCTCGGGATGAGGCTTGTGATGTAGCTCCCGTGTGCACGGACCTGCAGGGGAAGGCAAGCCATGCGTAGCAATCACCCGACGCTGGCCCTCCGGGAGGAGAGCGCCTTTAACTGTGCCCTGACGACATAATGCGCTACAGCTGCGGGCGTCCCCCTCCCGGTTGGCCAGCTTCCGTCTGCTTGTACGGGGAGAGAGAGAGACATTTTTAGTTGCGGCCAGGATTCCCATAGCACCCCCTGGTGGTGGTGCCCTGTACCACCACAGTACCCCCCCCTCAACGGACGCCTCCTGGCGTCCATGGAACTGCCAGGCCAGGATAGGTGGCGGGGGAACGGCCGGAGGGGCCGACGCCTCTGACGGGAACTGGCCAGAGGGGAGGAACCTGGAACACAGGGAACAGCGACAGAGGGGTACGGGCCGGAGAACGGCCCCCGTGCAGGGACTCTGGGGGACGGGCCGGGGGACGGCCACCAGGCGGGGACTCAGGGGGACGGGCCGGGGGACGGCCACCAGGCGGGGACTCAGGGGGACGGGCCCGGACTGGACTGGGCTCGGGACGGGACCTGAACGGACGGGGCTCGGGACGGGACCTGAACGGACGGGGCTCGGGACGGGACCTGAACGGACGGGGCTCGGGACGGGACTTAGCGGGACTGGGGGGACATGTGTCGGCCGGACCGCCGACGGGACTCGAGGGACATGTGTCGGCCGGACCGCCGACGGGACTAGAGGGACATGTGTCGGCCGGACCGCCGACGGGACTCGAGGGACATGTGTCGGCCGGACCGCCGACGGGACTCGAGGGAACAGGGGCCGGGGCTAACCGCGGCATGGGTGAGGAGGCTCGGACCGGGGCTGACAGCGGCACAGTCGGGGAACTCGGGACAGGGGCTGACAGCGGCACATTCGGGGAACTCGGGACCGGGGTTGACAGCGGCACCGTCGGGGAACTCGGGACAGGGGCTGACAGCGGCACAGTCGGGGAACTCGGGACAGGGGCTGACAGCGGCACAGTCGGGGAACTCGGGACAGGGGCTGACAGCGGCACAGTCGCGGGAGCTGGGACCGGGGCTGACAGGACCGGGGAGCTGGAGTCCGCCGGGACGCCGACCGGACTGGTGGACCGTACCCCCCCCTCCACGGACGCCTCCGGGCGTCCATGGGTCGGCCAGACAAGGGTGGGTGGAGGGGGAACGGCCAGAGGGTTGAGCTCCCTCCCGCCTGTCGGCCACAGGAAGGAGACGGGAGATGCAGGAAAAAAAAAACCACTCGCCGCCGGGATGCTGGGCGGCGCTGTTGTTGCTGCATCCTGCCGGTCCAGCCACCGAGTCAGTCCCTCCAGCCTGTCCATGATCTGATCCAAGATCTGATCGTGCCTTCCGACTCGGGCCTCTGTGCTGCGGGCCGCCTGGACGGAAGCCGGGTCTGCTGGGTCCATACTGTTGGTCGGGTGATTCTGTCAGGTTACGGTGTAGGACCCAAAAGCAAACTGCAGAGGCAAGTGAAGATGGTGCTAATAAAGTGAGGTGTATTATGACACGCAGAGACAGGCACAGGGAAAAAGTCAATACTCAGCTCCGTGCTGGAGTGGCTCGTTAACGCAGGCTTGTGACGTGGCTCGGGGTCAAGCTTGTAGCGTAGCTCGGGATGAGGCTCGTAGCGTAGCTCGGGGTCAGGCTCGTAGCGTAGCTCGGGATGAGGCTTGTGATGTAGCTCCCGTGTGCACGGACCTGCAGGGGAAGGCAAGCCATGCGTAGCAATCACCCGACGCTGGCCCTCCGGGAGGAGAGCGCCTTTAACTGTGCCCTGACGACATAATGCGCTACAGCTGCGGGCGTCCCCCTCCCGGTTGGCCAGCTTCCGTCTGCTTGTACGGGGAGAGAGAGAGACATTTTTAGTTGCGGCCAGGATTCCCATAGCACCCCCTGGTGGTGGTGCCCTGTACCACCACAGTAACTTCTGTATCTATAGTCAAGCACAACCATTTTCACCATCAAATCATCGTGACTTGAACTGAGTATCTTAAAGGGACAGTGCACTATTCATTTTTTACCCACTGTGAGTTGAGAAGCCGAGATATCTCATGTTGATCTCTGTGTCCAGTACAGAGATGAAGGACAGTGGAGGACATGTTAAGCGTAGCTTAGCATAAAGATTGAACCATCAGAATAAAAATAAATAAATACATCTTCCAATTTGGCTGCCCCCAGTCGGTCGTTTTGGTCTTGGTCGACTAAGATGTATTTAGCTGATTAGTCGTTTTTCACGCTCTTGTATGCAATACAATTGTGTGTTTGCAGTGACTCCAATAAGGCAACACTGCCCCCATATGAGCAACAGAGACACTGCCCAGTATAAAGTCCAGACTAACAGGGTCAAATGTCACTTAACTGGCATATTGTTCAGTGGTATCCCTGACAGCAAGCATTGGCAGGAAACAACACACTGAGTGGTTTATGTGAGCACATAAGTAGGCCACTTGACACATGGCCTTTTTTATTTTTTTATTTGATATCTCCGGTCTACATGTTGTCTGAGCAACTTTTACACAAAATACACTTGTGGAGTTCTTAGACGTCTCAGTCTAATACAGTTGCCGCTGTCCCTCCTTTCTTATCACCAGCAGCTCAACAGAAAGAGTCACCACACGCTGCATTTGTATCGTCATCGTCTTGCCACCAACATGCAGCCGTGTTTTCAATGGCAGCAGCATGTGACTGCCAGGTGATCTTCGTCTGATGAAACTCTGCACTGAGTCAGGACACAGATGTGGTTTGCTGGAGTGAAAATAAGAGGCAGCTCTGCGTAAAGTGGTCACATTTGCACAAACTGAAATAAGGAACAAGCAAAGGGGTTTCGCCTTCGAGGCTTTGTTCCGCCTCCGGAAGAATTGTCTCTGTGGCACTCGGTGGCCCCGTGGTGGGATGTGGCCTCGCGCTTTAAAATGCATCCACTCTGATTTCCAGATGGGCTGTAAAACGAGTCTCCACTTGGCTCGAGTGTTGATTTACAGCTCGTTTCTCTCCGATTCTGTAAACAGTTCTCCAGGCGGCGTCATCGGCCGGACAGCAGCGCTGTTGACTCTCTGCCTCTGATGCTAATCAGCAGGTTTCCTCTGCAAACGCTCTTTTTATTAGCTCAGTCAAATAGGGGGTTTCCTTTTGGTTCTCTTGGCCGGGGGTTCTGAACCCTCCCCACCATAGCGTAGAGGATCTGTCCAGGATCAAGTGAGGAACAGTTTGCAGGTTCCCCCGGAGGAAATGTGCTAAATTAGCATCAAGATGAATTACAGTTTTTTTCGATTGCTAAACGACAGTGGGCACAACTGGAGTCACATGTGCAAAACTCTAACTACAGTCTGCACTACCAACAGTCACCTGAGCTAAACAGTTCACATCACCTGCAAAACTCATTCCAAGCAACACAACTCTTAACACATGGCTCAAAACACGCTCAGTGCAGCCAAACACTATGCACAACCCTCACTGAGATAACACACACTGTCACTCAGAACACACTGAGAGTAAAAACACTAGCATCAAACACCAATACAGAAAATACAAACTTTTCATCTTTACAGTTTGAACAATTTCAGTGACTTCATACAAAGTAATATTTTCTTCAAAGAAAAGAGTGACATTCTTTCACATGATTTATTAAATTTTTTTTTTTTTCTTCAACATCACATCTAATGTTTTCTCTTGCCATGCACCTGGGGAAGAACCTTCTGGAGTGCCTTATCCATCCCTGGCAGTCCTCTGGACTCGTGTCCTCACATCCGGCACGCATGGCTTCCAAAAGAGACATTTGGTCATGTGGGTGGTGACCAAACACTTTCCACCTCCAGGCAGAGAAAAACTCCTCTATTGGGTTGAGGAAGGGTGAATATGCAGGCAGGTACCAAACCATAAATCTGTGATGTGCTGCAAACCAATCTGTGACAGCTGCAGAGTGGTGAAAAGCAACGTTATCGCAAACTATGACAAAAACTTGGGGGTTTCTTACTGGCTCCCCCTGTTCTGCTGGCACTAGCTGAGCATAGAGCTGTTCTAGGAAAGCTATACGCCTTTCTGTGTTGTATGGGCCAATGAGTGGTGTGTTGAGAAGCAAACCATCATTGGCCATTGCAGCACACATGGTGATATTTCCCCCCCTTTGGCCTGGAACCTCCACAGTGGCCCTTTGACCTATAACATTCCTTCCTCTGCGACGTGTTTTGGCAAGGTTAAATCCAGCTTCATCGATAAATACAAATGAATGTGGTCTTTCCAGTGCTTCCACCTCCATTACTCTCTGAAAAACAGTAAGTGCACAGTTTTACTGTAGAAATGCTAGTGTTTTTTTTTACTGTAAATATTTTTTATAGCTGTGTACGTAACCTCAGACGTCTTACCTGGACATATTGGTATCTTTGCTCTTTTACCCGTTCACTGTTTCTCTCGAACGGTACAGTGTATAACTGTTTCATTGTAACTTGGTGTTTCTTTAGGACTCGAGCAATAGTTGTTGTGCTGACAGAATTAACATTTTCAAATATATCATTATCAGCCAGCACTCTATCTTGAATCTCCCGCAGTTTTATTGCATTGTTGACAACAACCATGTCAACAATAGCATTTTCCTGCGCATCTGAAAATATTTTTCCTCTTCCCCCTGTTGGGGGCAGCCTTTGGGTCCTGTTGTAAAAATATATTTTACAGTCAAACTTACTGTAATATATATCTGTGTAAATATTCTATAATTGCAATACAAAATAGATTCCTGTAATGTTTTCATTTACTGTAAGGATGTAACTCTCACCTGTTTGTATGATGGAAAATTCGCATTACAGATGCCACTGTGGATCTTTGCAGATTGGGTTGCACCCTCAACCCTGCCTCTCTCAATGAGAGACCATGGTTCACGACATGGTCTATAAGTGTAGCCCTTATTTCATCTGAAATAACAGCTCTTTGTCTTCTTTGTCTTCCTCCACGCATCCGTCCTCTCCCTGCCACCCTTCTCCCTCCATGAACCCGTCTTCCTTGTTCCATTTCCAAAATGAGTCTTTCTGAGCTCTACCTATATATACTGTAATATATATATATGTGTGTGTGTTCACTAACAAGTCTAAAACAAGACACCTGCTTAGCCTTTCAGCTGAAATTGCAATCAGCAGTGTTTGAAAGGCACAAGGCTGAAATATATTCCGTTTTGAATGTGTGGTTCACAGTTTTGACAGCAGTGTGTTAGCATTTGAACAAAGTGCTGTAAATCCACAGTGTTGTGCAGGTTGTGGTTAAAGTCATGGGATAAGTGTGTAGAGTTTTGAAAACTGTGTTCAAGCAATGAAAAACGAACTAGAGTTTGGTCCACATGAACTGCTGCTGTGCAGACTGTAGTTAGAGTTTTGCACATGTGACTCCAGTTGTGTCCACTGTCGTTTAGCAATCGAAAAAAACTGTAACATGGATTGCATGTTAAGTGTATTTTTTGTGATGGAAATCCTCCTGAACTGTTGCCAAGACTAGAGATATAAATACCAATACTGATATCGGATACACCGCCCCAATGGCTGGATCGTGTACCGCTGGCAATAAGGCCCATCTGGTATCAGATACAATTATGTAGATAAATATCAATTCAGTACATTTTAGTTTTACAAAGTTATGTTTTAGTCAAGCCTGATGATGCCTTACACATAAGAGAATGATACCAGTCTCTCTGGACCAAAGGCCTGAATACTGTTTTCACCTGGACATCACCCTGATCAGTCATTTATCAGGACTGTTTCTACACAACATCAGAGATGCTTTCTTTAGTGAGCCTGAAGTCATGGTGTTATGTGTACAGACAGAGACCGTACACATAACACCCTGACCACAGACACACACACACACACACACACACACAGTGTAACGTGGTGATGTGACCTTGCACCGGGGAAAGGTGACGATCCTCTACTTCTGCGCTGTGATTGCTGGGTGAGTGCGTCCAACTCTATACTTTTCTGTGTGTGTGTGTGCGTGTGCGTGTGTGTGTGTGTGTGTGTGTGTGTGTGTGTGTGTGTGTGTGTGTGTGTGTGTGTTCTTTGTTCTGCACCGTCTCCTCCTGTCTCTCCTCACGTCTGGCGTTGTTCGCCATGCCGGCTGCTTGTCTTTGGCCCCTCTCGTCGCTCCGAGCGATTAAGATTAGCTTGGCACATGGGACACACGATCACACACACACACACACACACACACACACACACAATCCAACGTCTTATAACAAGCTGTTAACCCCCGTTTATAAGTGCGGCCTTTGAATCGGCTTGGTGAAAGGGAGTGTAATCCGTGCCGGACGATTTAATGGTAATCTCCATATCCTGATTAGATTACACACAAACACACACACGCAGACATGCAGACACACACACACACACGTTGTCTGGAACACTTCTAAAGGACTGAATTGAAACCAAATTTCACCGATATGAACAGGAGATGTCTTCATCTCCTTTCATCCCACCCTCTGTATTATATTTTTTTATCTTTTTTCTCCTTCATGATCACACGCGGTCTACAACGGCGAACACTAACTGATGTCTTTTTATAGCACTTGTGCGTTTATGCTTCGGTAACTGACACTACAGAGTGAACTGCATCAATGCCTTTTACTCATCTGACATTCTGCTTTATTTTTAGACTTATTCCATCTTATTGGCCCACTTCAAAAAACATTTTTATCTTAACCGGTTTACTTGTTTGCTTATTTGCTCAAATCATATTTCACACATTCACGTGTCTTCAAGTGTCTGCAAAGTAGGGGAAGTAACAGACACAAAGCAGACACCTGCACAGAAACGCGTGTGTCTGCGGTCACTGTCCATTTTAGAGCTACACCTGCGCCTTCACCCAGTTTCACTGTTTAAAATGTAAAGATGACCTAAATGAAGAAATCACTGTAGAAGACTGGCAGGACATATGCCTACAGGGTCAGGTTCAAACAATAAATTCAAGGTTCAAAATTCTCCAGTATAAATGGGTGATGAGAACATACATTACTCCAGAGTTACTACATCGCATTTACCCCAACACACCGGATACATGTGTTAAATGTGGTATACATAAAGGTAGCTTGTTTCATTGCCTCTGGGAATGCTCCCTCATTCAGGATTTCTGGAGTGAGATTATTGCGGTTGTTTCTGTTTGTGTTAACAAAAAACTCCCATTATGTCCAAAGCTATGTCTTTTTGGATGTTTTCCATCAGGCTGCACGCTTAAAAGTAGCAAAAAGAAGTTGATTATATTCTGCCTTCTTGAAGCGAAACATAATATAGCAATTGCGTGGAAATCTGCCAACAGACCGAACAGACAAAGATGGATGGAGGGACTGTTGCAGTGCCTCGCCCTGGAGAAACTCACATATATAGTTAGGGGGAAATATAACACATTTTTAGACATTTGGGGCTCATTTATGGAGTTCCTGGAGGGTCAGGGTTTTGCAGCAACCCTGTAGTTTTTTCTTTTTTGGTCATTCTTTTTCTATTTTTGTTGGTTACATCTGAGGAGCATTTTGCATTTTGCAGGTGGCTATGGTATGTATTTATCTGCGCACGTAAATACCTGTCAATACATTACAGTCAGGGGCGCCTAATAGGAAGAACATGCCATTGTCATTGTTATAGTTATATTTATTTAAAAATTGTTTATTTTTATTTATTTTTATTTTCTTTTTTTCTCTTTTTTTTTTAATTAAATTTTGTGTTTTGTTCAGTCTTGTGTTTGTTTTGATTGTGTTTTGTTCGTGGTGAAAATTCAATAAAGATATTTGTCACAAAAAAAAATGTAAAGATGTAAATACAGAATACCGCCTCTTCCTTCTTTTGCTAAAGCCCTCTGCAATTGAGGTCCACTACACGCAGCTTTGGTCACTCCAATTGTGTGCAATCGTACAATCCTGGCAGGTAACTTTGGTAACTAAATAAAAATGAGTTATGACTTCATAGCAGTACAGTGCTTTAGGCATCCGATGAGTCTTCAAACATCCGGGTCTAGTCTATTAATGAGACTAGACATTTGGTATCA
Source organism: Cottus gobio (assembly GCA_023566465.1). Lineage (NCBI taxonomy): Eukaryota > Metazoa > Chordata > Actinopteri > Perciformes > Cottidae > Cottus > Cottus gobio. Next base: position 20,506,348 of record CM042227.1, on the reverse strand, counting down.
CCCGGCTCAGGTGTGGCTCATCCCAGCTGACGACACTCCCCAGCACCTGTAACACAACCAAAACAGTGACACCTAGAGTATGGGAGGAGGAGGGTCGTCACACATTACCTAGAAAGATCTAAAGATATCTCCTTTTTTTTTTTTTTTTTTTTTTTTTTTTTGCAATGTTTAAAGCTGCCAGACACTCCACAAGAGAAGCAGAGTCTCACTTCCACTACTTGACATCACAAATGGTATAAATCAGTCGGGTCAAGTCTGTGGGTGAAGGTAAACAGATGTGGTATTATTATTCTAATGGGTCTATCTGTTGTGTTTGTTCAACGTAATCTACTCCATCTGTTCTCAGTAAAATATATGATCGTGAAAAGTCTGTCAAATTTTTGGTGCTGTGACCTCCACGCATGGATCCACCACCGACTCCAGTGAGCAGCGGGGCGGCTGTTGTTTGCACACTAGCCAACTGCTGACACACACACACACACAGACACACACACACACACACACACACACACACACACACACACACACACACACACTCACACACACACTCACACACTCACTCTCACATACACAAACCCAGCAATCATTAAATTAATGTATTCTTTAGACTGCTAGCTGTCAGCAATATACCAGGAATACATCAGGGGGTAAAAGTCAGCATGTGTGCTGTGCAGTCTGTCCTCACACACACACACACACACACACACACACACACACACACACACACAGAGCACCATGGCACTGACATCATATATAAACACCATCATCATGCAGAACATCATTTAACAGCTTGTGGTGTCTGTTTGCGTTCAGACTGATGTGTGGGTGATAAAAATCAAGCTTGTTGTTCAGGGTAGCAGCCATTTAAACTAAACGATCGCCACCAACAATAACCTCAATTAACAGAATGAGAAATGGCCGATGAGCGACAGTTCGCCGAGCGGCTGCTGGGTGAGCTAATGAGCTCTCTGCCAGTGTTGGGGTGTGTGTGTGTGGAGGGGGGGTGGGGGGCATGGGGGGTTGGACCTGCAACTAGAAAGGAAGGATTAATAACATGTTGTATTTCCGTATTTACTTAGTGATTTATATGTCACCACCTACAGGTTAGAAGTGATGGATGTTATTGTGCTCTGCCGCATTGGCTGAGGAAAGCACTATGTCTACATTGATGATGGAAAATGTAAATGTGCCCGATGGCAGCAATACTATTAACCTGTGAAAGGGGCTGTGAATATTCATGGTCCTCAGAGGATTATCCCGAATAGTTGTTCAATCTCCTAATCTTTCATCTAGTGCCATCACCATGTGAAGGTAGCCTTCTGGTTGGTCTATGACTTTTGAATACTAACAATGGAATTTACTTGAAATTGACAATAGTCATGCTCCCATGAGGTTAAAGCCTTTCACAACTGTGATCTCTCCTGTCGCACCACCATCAGAACAAACATCACATTTTTAAGTGGTTTCACTTTTTTTTTTTATTTAGCTTTTCTTTGTCTAGATCCACTAACAAATTGTAAGACCGTCCTCTTATTATTGTAATTAAAGATCGATTTGTTTTTACTTTCTGTGAGGGTTTCCACTAGGTCTATATTTGTAGCTACGCTGATCCCCTTTCATGGGAACAGAAAATAGATCATATATTGTTAGTCATTTGGTTCTGTCCCAAATTAATTTACAGTAAAAACCAGTGTTTCACATTGGTTAATTTACACCTCTTTTTTTTAAAGAGTTCCTCCTGCTCCTGTAAAGAGCAGAAGTGGAGAACCAGTGGCATAAATAGTTTATGTACCTGAACCCGGCATCCACAAAGTCAGCATCTCTTGGAGCAGCAGGGTGGCAGGGTCATAGAGTTAGGGTTTACACTGTGAGGCGTCGGTATTTATATAACACTGGTTCTTGCCCTCTGACAGCATCTGCAGGTCTCAGGTGGCAAAGACTGATGCTCTCGCTTCTTTTCCGTGACACCGACACGACATAAAGAAAATGTCCGTGAACTCGGTCACGCAATGCGGACCGCCCTGCAGGATCCTCCGCAGTGGGGCGTAAAGGCCATGCTCGACACAGCTTGACTGACCTTAAACAGGCTTCTACTTCATCTCACACACACACACAGTTATAGATGGGTTGTCATATTGTCCCACGTTGCAGTAATATCAGCATTTCCCCGGATTCAAAGCGCTGCTACCTGCTGACAGCGGCTGATACTGAAGTAAAACTCACCTCACTCCACAAAGCACAAGTATAAAAGTAATCAAATGTTGAATTTGCATACTTATCGTGATTGGACCAGCTGCCATGCGCATGCCGGTATGTCTTTCATACTCCTAAATAAAGCCAGAAACCCCCCTATGGATTTGGATGGAAGATATAATGTACGAGCGTGAAGAGTGTGTGTGTGTGTCTGTGTGCGCGTGCATGCATGCATGTGTGCACGCACATTCACATGCATGCTATCTGCTGTCCTGGCTAGTTGGCAGAACTGCAGTCTCATATCTCAGCATTACCATAATGTTCTACTTCAGCGGGTTCAGTGGGTTCAGTGCAGTGTTGTTCAGTGAGGCTGCTGGATACAGAAATTATGCTACATCTTCTCTGGTAATGTTTTCAAATGTGTTTGTTTAATGCACACACAGTATGTACTGCAGTAATGATCATTTCCTCTGAAAATATTGTCATACTGTATGTGTGCATTAAAGAAAAGACCAAACAGCAGCTGCAGCTTTGATTATTTATATATAAAGAGATTTCAAGAAGCACAGTTGCGAATCATTCAGTAATGCAGCTTTAATGGACTTCCACGTGCTAGCCTTGATATCTGCCTTCATTAGTGAATAAGCGATCCAATCCAGTTATTTTTCTGTGGTTTTAAACCTGACATTTACTATATTTTTATTATATTGTTTTTGGAAAAGGGCGATTCCCTATTATGACAATATGAAATTATTGTGAATCGAGTAGAGCAAAAAGCCTGTGTTTACCAAGGGTCGGTCACTAATGGTGCGAACAAAGCAAACTTGTCACGTGGATCGAGTGCATACAAAAACTTGTGTAGAAACAAATAAGTGACACAAATATGTGGAATTTGAAAAATGGTGTGATGCTGTCCTCCTGTCGCCACTGACGTCCTGAAGGTAAGACATATTGTAGCTGTCCGTGCGCATCTAGTGCCCTATGATACTAACTTTGAATTATAAAGAGACATTTTTACACATAAATGTATGTGTATAAACCATAGATTGTCTATAGTATAATATAAACAATACCGTCGCTATCGCATTCATGCATACAAGACATTATTTGGAGCAGCTGATGGAGCATCTACAATGTCAGCAAAGCCAATTTAGCACAGATCGAGCCAAACTCCATTCAGAAAACAAGGATTTTAAAAGTTGTTTACTTGTTGTCTTGTGGATAGACCTGACAAAACATGAATTCAGATATTGTTTTACAAATCTGTATCATACAGTAGTTATTTCTGCATCCTTTTATCTGTCTTTTTGCAATTAAATGACAGCAAATACAATTACTTTAGGTTCATACCGCTGTGGTAAACCAGATTAATTCAGCCACTGTGTGACTTGAAGGAAACGATATAAGTCAATAATATATTATAAAATGTATCTTGCACTAACATAAAACGGGGGAAACATTTATCTTTCCATCATGTCCATCATGTCCTTATCTGTCTGTGGATCAATTGAAGTATTGACGAAATGTAGGGGACATTAGACATGTAATACCTTCAGATGATTATGAATAAAGTGTCCGTTTTTATAATCATAGTATCAAACTACAGGCTACTCCAGATAAGATTAGATGAATTAGATGACTGGTTTCCATTGTGTGCCTCTCCAATATGCCGCTTCAAGAACAATTCCCAAAGCGATATGGGGAATCATTTAGCAAACGGTGCAGCAGATTGATCCGCACCAAAGCAGAGCCAGAAGGCAGATTTCAGACCTGGTCCCAGAGTGTCTCGGCCCTGACAGACAGGGGAGGAGGGGACAAATGAGACAGTGTCAATATTGAAACAGGCTAATGGGCTAATGAATGTGGAGAGTTCTGCCTAATGTTCCCAACAGAGCTCCTAGCAAAACCATTAAAGCACTTTTATATGACTAGACAGGCACAATGCAGTAACTCGATTTATGGGGTACTTTCATGGTCAATTAGGAAGGGAGAGAGAGCAGAGAGGCCTGATATGGGAGGTTAGTGTGTCCGTGTGTGTGTGTGTGTGTGAGAGAGAGATATGAGCTTATTAGCTTTAGATAGATTTACGCCTGTTTTTGTCAATATCGTCCTGATCTACTTGTGATTGTGTCATTCTGATCAGCATGTAGACAAACTAAAACAACTACACAATAAATGCTGTCAATCAAATATCATCATATCTGTCTGGATCAATGTGGTTAACTGGACATTTGGAGAAAAAGACTAATTGGTTTAAATACTCAACTGGGAACGTCAGTGTGTCAGACTGAATAATAAAGTTTGACATCATTTTTATGAAAGAAGAAGCTCTCTATGGAACCATCATATCACCTTCTTGATTAACTTTTACACAGCTGACTCCGGCTTTGACCGAATGTCCTTTCATCATAAAAGAAATTTCACATGACTACCCTTGAGGGTCTTATACCAAATTGCAAAGAGGATCAGACCTGCAGAGGGGAAGTTGGCCACTTCAATCTCAACACACATAAAACAATTATTTAATTATTGACCTCAAGAGTGTTTGTCAGAAAATGTTCATGGGGACTGCATCAAGGTTATCATTGGGGGCAGACCCGCCATCGGGAAGACTTTCGAATGGCCCCACCCAATTTGGACTGACCCTTGTTTCTGTTGAAACCTGATTGGCACAGTAAATTTCATTGGGAACATGACGGATTGCAATTAGTGTTCCTGCCCACTGGTGGCTGAATTATGAATCCTGCTGAAGCTTTGGCTTGACCCGCCCTACTCTGCCTCTGGTAGGCTAGTACTCGTTGCCTTTGTTGGTTGGATTGGCTAGGTTTATTAAGGTTTAGAATTAGGGTGAGCATTTAATGGTAAAACAACGTGGGGCGGAATAGGTAGGGTCATGCCTTCACTTTAGCCAAAACATAAAATGTTGCTACCTTCTTCATGATTCAGTGCAGTGGTGGAGTGCTCAGAAACTGACGAGGTAGGTGTCAGCAAGACATCCTAAAGGGTCTTGAAGGTCTTCAGCATCAGCAGATTCTCTTTATTCCACAGAAACTGTATTGGCATTAAAATTAATTTACTGCCAAAAAGGTTCCAGCTTGTGCCCCCTGGGCGCTCACATAAAAGGCCTCTCTATCTCAAAGTCCAGGGCTGAATCTAGTCCCAGAACGTATCTGGTGGTCATGGCTTCAATTTTATGACCTGTATTGTTTAATACGCTTTAATCAAACTCTGGTTCGCTTTTCCCCTCGGTGCAATTTGTCCGGACAGATCTGAGCACAGCTGTCGAACTCAGATGCGGGCCGAGACCCTTTAGAGAAAGTGTTCTCTGTCCGGTCACAAACGGGTTCCAGAGCGATTCCTTTCTGGTGGGAATGTGATCCGAGCTCAATCCTACCAACTACAACCTAGACATGAGCTTAAAGGCTCCCATAGTCAGGCGCGTGTGATGAGCAAAATCCTGGTCCAGTAATAAAGTACGCTTGACAGATAAGACGGTGTTCAGGGCCGTCTTCCTGTGTTTACGTTGTTGCTTCAACCCCAGTCCACCGATTCGGATCAGAACAAACTAAATATATTGAAAACATGTTTAAATCTTTAATTTGGCCTGTCCAATGCTGTCTGACTGAGGCAGACTGCTACGACTCTTCTGTTGGGCAGTCCATGGCAGGTCTGTATGAAATTGGAACTTGAGACACAGCTAATATATAATCTTTCATTATTTCTGACTCTCTGGTTTTCCATCCCATCAAATGTCAGTGCCGTGGAACTCTAGGTAAAAGCTCAAATTGCCTTCGTCTCCGCCGGCAAATCCACCAATCACAATTGAAACAAATTAATTTCTAGTCAGAAATTTAGCATTAATGCTGGTGTTACCGCGACCTTATGCAGTGGCCTCTCATGATAACAGCATTTCAGACAGATTGCTTCTCTAATTGGTGTGACTCCTGAGCTAATAGGAATTGTGTTGGAGAAAGAGGAACAAGAATAAGGGTTCAGACTTCAGCTTAAAAAAGGCTCTTTGTCTGGGAAAAAAAAAAAAAAACATGTCGATTGACTGATTAGCTTCACTGAACACTCCAGCGAGTCCTTTGTCCCCTCAGTTGTGACACCTGCGAATGGAAAGTGATGTTAGGGGTGTCGTGACATTTGGATCTCCAGTGTTTAATGGGATATGGGCGTCATATGTATTATCAATTTCTTGCTCTTGTTGAGTTTTATCATTAAAGGTTGGCCTTAAGTATCCATCCATGCATTCAGTAATAGTATTTAGAGTTGCTCTTTACATTCAGCCAGAACTTGACAGACTGAACCACCTCACAGACAGATTAACAATTTGAAAGATCAAATAGTTATGAATGCTTGTATTTTTATTGTAGGAAGCTAGTGATAGCCAGTAACGATGTCCACTGACAGCTTTAGTCCAAAAATGATGTCTCGTTATATCATCAGACCTGACAAGCCATCAAGAAGAGCCTGAAATGTATTAAATCATTGGCAGAGGTACACATTCTACAAGTCATACATATGCCGCTCTTTCTTTCACACACTCCACCTCTCCAACTCTCTCTGTTGCATCACGGTAGTTTCCCTCAGAGAGTTGTTGTGGCAGGCAGTCAGTGGAAGATATTTTTAGTAAAAAACATGAACGAAGGTCGTAGATTCTCTGTCTTTCTCCTGATGCATTCAGAGAAGAAGAAAAAGGGTTGTGGTTCAGTGGTTTGAGCATCAGTTCAATGTGCAGCCCTCATGACTCTATGAACCCTGGGGTATAAATCATATTACAGATCTGTCATTTCATGCTAGGCAGGTAGCGTACAGCTAACTTGTCCTTGTGTTCTGTACTCTTCAGTACCAAAAAAAAACAGTTTTCTTGGTCAGAAAGCTGAACAGGTGCTTGGTGAGTTGATTCTCAGTGGTAATGTTAGCACTGGCAATAATATACCATAACATGAGTCAGTTGATTTATGCCGTTGATAATGTGTTGTTGTTTAATGCATCTTTTCACTTACCAAACCTTGACGCGGTAGCATATTTGTTAAAGCCAACCAACAAGTCTCAACTTCAAAGCACATTTCTATTTCATATTTGTATTTACTGTTCCATAAATAATAAAAACATGAAGTATTTATAATATCAAATTGCAAGTTGTTATGGCTGAAAATATGAAAAGACCTCCCCCAAGAGGCGCATACCAACAAGCATTCTCATCCATTATGTTCATGTTTTTCTTTTCGTTTTTTTAAGAGATGTGAATTATGGATGGCAGTTTTTGACAACAGCTTAATCACAACAGGCCATGGCATTTTCTAAATTAAGCCTTAGTAGACAAGATGAACAGCTTTTTATGAAGCAATGTGTGAAGGGCAAGCAGAAATGTGTTTTTCTCTAATGTAATAGGACTTGTGTTGAGAAAACTACGATATCGTCCATTCTTTAAAACAGCTATTTTTTTATTTTGCTGATAGTTGCATTACCAACCACCGATATTGTTTTTTATGTTCAGGCCTGTTTTATGATGGACAGGCCCAGCATGGCCCTTGCATGGGCATAGAAAAGCCAATGAGCGTAAATGAACACAAACATAACAAAAGGAGCTGTTGAGGTTTAGCTACAAATGGAAGCCCAATAGAACGAAACCCACTTGTGATTTTTTACATTAAACAATGTGTTTTAAGAAAAATCCAACAAGATCACAACCTCTTAATAGTGGTTATGTGGTGGTGGCTCGTTACAATAACACAAAACCACAGAAACAAGTTAACGCTAGGTTGCGGTGACCAAAACGCTTTGTTAAGTTCAGAAAAACCCATTATGGTTGAGCTTAAAATCATTTCGGGAACTAAGGAATTAACGAAAACACGTCACGAGCGAAACTTCACAGTAACTCAACAACACTTTGGGACACGAACACGGGTCTACTGTTTGATAGTTGTGTGTTTATTTGACTAATTCCCCTTTGATAAGTGGTGCATGTTGGCATACTGTAGGTCTGACACAACAGCTTCCCCTTCCATAGCCTGTGAAATGTGAATGAATTGAATGAGTTTGTGAATTAGATACCAGTTGAACGTCATCGTCACATACTTTATTTTCTTGTCCTTCTCTGTCCTTTATCGTTACCTGCATGAAGCTTTTACCAAACCACTCGGCAGAAGTGTCTCTTTACCCCTCACATTTACTCGTATTTAAGTTTCCGAGTCAATGGTTCTCCGAAAGTCAAGCATTTAACGTTGGGTTTTACTTGGTGGTTCTCAAACTGGTGGTGTAAATGAAAGTGTACAAAAGCACTCAGAGTGAAAAGCACTCGGTGCTTCAAGTATCCTAGATGCACTCTGGCTGATAGAAAGTGTATTTACATGAGAAGAAAAACACTGACGAGATTTATTCACACGCTTTATTTTCAAATTAGATGAGAGCGAGTTTTAATGATCCCTGTGGGGAAATAAACCCATTGCAGCAGGATACTGAAAGGAGACAGCAAGAACAATAGATCGTAATCAAGAACGTATGGGAGGATTAATTAAATCACATTAAACTATTCAAACTGAACAAAATGGTACATTTTAATATTTCATTTCAGTGAAAATGTCTTAAATAATCATTAATTGATATAGTAGCAAGGTAGTGTTTGAATATTGTGATTATTGCAAAAAAAAACTTGTATTTTTCATATTCTGAAATAAGACCCTGTGTGATGCACAGGGAGGTAAAAACTACAGGAAACTAAAGCGTTTATAGAAAGACCCACTCCTGTCCAAGCTAAACATAAAGGTCAGACGTATGTAAGTGTGTGTGTGTGTGTGTGTGTGTGTGTGTGTGTGTGTGCGTGTGTGTGTGCGTGTGTGTGTGTGTACAAATGCACTGTCTAGATGTGATGTGTGGACAGCGAGCACATCATTTTTTCCCGGCTGGACAAATGCCTCATGGTGGAGGACAGGCCGTCCGACATAACAAATGACCTGCAGACACAGACACACACAGAGAGAGAGAGAGAGAGAGAGAGAGAGAGAGAGAGAGAGAGAGAAGCTTCATTAACAGAAAACACAACAGACAGAGGAACAGATGATTCTGCCACAGATTTCAATCCC
>CM042227.1:20224567-20494567 GCA_023566465.1 Cottus gobio | reverse complement strand
ATCCAAAATACACATTTAGGTAAATATTTTACTACTTGGTCTATTTGTGTCTGTAGATTTATCCTATCATCATATTTAAACATAAAATATGAAAACATAGTTTCATTGTAAGTAATCAGTCAGTAAAGTTTTCATCATGATATCTATTAGTTAAAACATTCCCCTCTTCACCTGCAGTAAAGGCAGATTTCTCAAAATCCTATTTTTCTTAGGTCTGAGCCAGAAATCTCCACTCCAGTAGCTCTTGCATTCAACAAACTTTCCAATTTATTTACGATCTATATTCTGAAGGTTTTCACAAAGGGGTTTGTTCATATATCATTCACAGCCGGATTCATACAAATGGAAATGGATTATTTATGGCTGTTGACTGTATTTTCAGATTTATGGACTGATAGAAAGATATCCGACATTCCCTCTGAAGACACCTATGACTCTAATATATCCCGAAAATGTAACAAGAAGGTTGGAACCGGCTTGATCCAATGTAAAACTTGTAACACAAATAAAATGATTGTCTTAATGTATAATGTCATAAACAGGGAACGTTTATTGGTGATGTCTATGAGTAAACACAAGCAGCTGAACAAGAACTTGTTGAAATATAAATATTTTCAGATTTTTAAACCAAGATTTTGCAAATGTAGACATATCAGATTTGTAAGAATAAGTCAGATCACAAAGCTAATTAGACATTTAATGGCAACCATCTTCAAAACGTTGTGAAAAAAATCACTTTGATTATTGATGAAAATATAAGTGTTTTTGCAGCTCTAGACTGAGCATTGTTCAGTATAAAAAAAGTCAGAGACCTCATTCTTCCACCTGCTCTCGTCTCTATTAACTTCTTTTATCGAAGCCTCCACCCACTTCTCCCTTCAGACTCCACAGGACACACACACAGGTGTTCACAAACCTGTCACTCCGACACACACACAACGTGGGGTTGTGTCTACGTCTTCATCCCCGCTGCGAGTGTCACACACAACTGAGTTGTTGTGACGTTTTGTCTGTGTGTGTGTGTGTGTGTGTGTGTGTGTGTGTGTGTGTGTGTGTGTGAGGCACTGTGTGTGGTCTGTATATTTGATGGCATCGTGATGTTTGGTTCAAAGTTATGTGGGTTTTAACGTTTGGGTTCGTTAGAAGGACGTGTGTGTGAGCAGTTGTGTAAAAACCTGTGAGACGATCCTCGACAGGAACGGCTCAGTGGTTAGCAAGTCTGTCTTTCAATCAGAGGGTCGGTGGTACGATCCCAGGCTCCGGTAGTCCATGTCGATGTGTCCTTGAGCAAGACACTTAACCCTAATTGCTCAACGTTGCTGTGTCTACGGTCTACTGTATATCATGTAAGTTGCTTTGGATAAAAGCGTCAGCTAAATGTAACGGCATTTGTTACGAGCTATGTTTCCATGTATCTGTTGTCAAAACACATAATGGAGAAAATGTAGCGATGCCTGCATTAAAAGTCAAGATTAAATGAAAAACGCCTTTTCAACCCAGGGCCAGATGTTGCACCTATTTAACAATATCCATCCATTCATCCATTATCCGAACCGCTTATCCTCTTTAGGGTCGCGGGGCGCTGGAGCCGATCCCAGCTGTCATTGGGCGAAGGCAGGGTACACCCTGGATAAGTCGCCAGTCTATCCAGGGATTTAACAATATGTGCTGAGGAAAATAAAACATTTTAAAAATCCAAATCCAATTATTTTTTTCCTCTGAAACAAAATGTGACGTGTGCTTACGCAAGTACGAACCAATTTCAACCAGTGACGCCGGGACAAGACACCGTTGGACCGTGTTATTCGATCACACGATTCAAGGCGGTCCTTGCAGACACATCTGGTGGAGATCTGCTCTCTAAGTGAGTGCACCTTTGATTCATTATCGTTTGTATTGATCTTTCCCTCGCTCATTGAAATGCACATAACCCAATTGTTGACTGATTTCTGAAACCCCAACACGGTGAATTCTGCTTTTATTGTCACATAGAATCGTTTTTGAATGTCAGGCAGACCGTGTACTTCACTTCCAGAAATACAATCTCGCAAGTTCAATTTGAGGTCATCCGAGTTTTAGTGCTTGCATGTTTCTTTCCACGGACAGCAAGAAGGGGTTTCCTTTGTAAGTGGAGCTCCCCTGAACTCTGCATCAGTAGCTGCTTTTATTGAGTCACACGCCTTCAGACAGAGAAGAGAACTGATTATTGATGAGATGAGCTGCTGTAGTTTGTCTGCAAAGACGCTTTTCTCTCCATCCAATCACCAAGCAGCAGCTCATAGTCAGCCGCAGTGATTTGTACCTTTTTAACCGGGGAGAAGAAGAGTCAATGGAGTGTTGCCTGCGATTGAATTGTAGAAAACATTAAAAAAAAGGAGGAAACAATGAAATATAGCAAAGCATACCAATCTTAAGAGGTGAAACAAATCATATGTTACCTTCAAATTCACATAATTTAAGATTCCTTAAGGCTTGTTAGGACCTGCTTTAGAAACCCAGATGTCTTTAGCTGCTGTATACATTTTGTAATTGGTTGGGCTATATAATTCCAATCAGTGAAACAACGTTCATCACCACATCACATCACTGGTTTCAGTGGTATTGGTGGGAGAGGCAGCAGGTCGAGATGGTCGCCATCCAGCAGAAAGACCCCATCCAACAGCTTTGGGGATGTCCTGAACATCAACCTCCACCTCGTCAGCCAACAACTCCCAAATGCTCTCATAGCGACTGGGAGCCAATCACCGCTGGTGAAAAGTCCGAAACCAGAAGAGATGAGGAGGCTCATATATCGAAGCAGATTAATACCCATCATTTGTTTAATGGCATGTTTAATGTTCATAAAAGCAAATCACCATTCACCTTAAGTATAGAAACATAGTTATTCTCCTTCTCCATGGCTGCTGGATTCATCGCCACACAAGCAATAATAATTATGGCGCCGGGGGCGTTTAGTATGTATGTATGGTATGTAAGGTATGACCATCCTTACCAGAAGGACACCACTTTAGGAGCATACTGTTTTCGCACTGCTTGATATTTCAGGGTTTTTTTCTCAAAATATTAGCCCCATCTGGCTCTGCAACTATCTTATTTTACCTATAATGATGTACTTGCATTCACTCTTTTGCCTCATTAAAACAGAAGTCAAGAGAAAGGGTCCCTGCTTCTAGGGTTTCAAAACACCTCTTAGAAATGATCTGCCGGTAGAAAAGCTTTTAAAACATTTCTCGTGACCTTATAATGTGTAGCATTTATAGAATTGGTACTTATATATGACTGAAGATACGGAAAAGGAGCACATTGTGTCAACTCAATGCTCAATGCTTTAACGCGAGAGTTGTTTTGAGGTATTTGGATCAGATTTCAGGCCGCGCAGTGTGAGTCGGCGTGACTCGGGAACAGACGCCGCTCCAGTAGCTCAGACGGCATCTTCACACAAACCGCACTTCAGTCCGTGAACAAAGCAGCGAGCGCACATCCACTCCGCTCACACATGAAGGAGGCAGCTCGCCCGCCAATGGCTCCGCTTTCGATATCGAGCGCACGAGGCGTAGCGTATTCACGCACATCAGATAAAAGTCATTACGCTCTTCTCACTCTCACAAACACTACACACACACTCACACACACACACACACACACACACACATGCAGCCGCCGTGTACACGGCCGCATCAGCAAATTAGCTGAATAAAGAGCCCTTTTTTTTGCCTTCTCCTTTGAGTGGCTAATTAGCCATCAGAGCCCGCTGCGTGGAGAGAGCGAGATCCATCAAGGGGTAGAGCTTCAAAGAGTAGTTTATGGGAGCCCAAGCACTTTAATTAGGAACTATTTGTATGAGCAGGCGAAGGGAGAGAGAGAAAAAATAACATAATTTGAAGCCAAAAGCTGTATCATGTTGAGGGAAAATAAACACTCTCTAATGCGCACGCAGATAAAGAGAGACAGGAAGAAACTAAAAGGATTAGAGTCGAGCAGATGAGATGTTCACAAGTGAGGGGAAACCAGCTCCTCACACTGGAGCATCAGTGGCTAGTCATGAGGGGGTTTACATCAATCCTGGTCCTCATCTTTATTTGTGTGATTTCATTGCAGCAACGCGTATAGTTCCATGAATGTCTGTGTGTTTGTTTTAAATGCACATACACACTCCGTTTGGCTCTTTTAACCAATTATCTACAAATTTCAGACACTTAAAACAGCTGATGGTCATTTTCTAGGACTCAAGAGTTCCAAAAACTCTCAGGGACTCGAAGCATCAGCCACACAAGGATCCAGGATTCAGACGTCTGTCAAATACATTTAAAATACCAGTGTGTGGCATTTCAAGGGATCTATTTCCAGAAATGGAACATCATATCAATTAGGGATGCACCGATACCGATACCGATATCGGTATCGGGGGTCGATACTGCGTTAAAATACTCGTACTCGTATCGGTTTCAATTGCCGATACCAAGAACCGATACCACTCAACAGTATTTCACTACAACAAACTGGTCGCGCTTTGTGGAGAAAAAGATTTGTTGTCCTACCTGACTTCAACGTCTAGGGCAGGGGTCGGCAACCCGTGATCCAGAGCCGCATACGGCTCTTTCGTCGCTCTCTTGCAGCACTTGCAGCAAGGTGTGTAGAGTAATGGTGCGTTCACACCGAACGTGACACAAATTACAGCCGTCCCGCCGGTGTGAATCAAACTGCTGCTGATCCACCAGAAGTAGCGCTGGCAGCGGCCTCATTCAGACGCTGTTGTGCGGCTACGGATGATATTATTGTAGCCGAGTGTCTGTTGTGTGTCTATATTTGTAATTCTAATAAAATTAAAACACGCTGCAGGGTAACTTGAACCACTTTTTTATCTCCTTCACACACGTATATCCCACAATTCCACTCCTCTTTTACTTTCCGTTTCTCCCTCCACAATAAAAGCACCGGAAACATAACTTGGAACACAGCTTCCTATATAATTGCTCGATCCCTAATATTATCGCTTACATTATGAACCCGGACACGGGGCGTTTTATGGTCCGACATTAGAGGGACTTCCACAAGAAGTTTAAAGCTTGGGATAGCCTTCTGTTAATTTTGTACTATAGGCTTGACATAATCTGCAGAGGATAAAATAAAATCTGCCTCCAAATTAATTGCACTTTCATGGAGACCAAATCTAAGAAGTATCGGTATCGGTACTCGGTATCGGCAAGTACACAAATAAAAATACTCGTACTCGTATCGGTTTGTAAAAAATGGTATCGTTGCATCCCTAATATCAATACATTTGCGTTAGTGTATGAACATATGAAAGTAATAACCGTTTCTGTTTTCGTTAGGTAGAATAAGCCCTTCAAATACTACTTAAGAAGCGGCTCCTCCTTACTGAGTCCGCCATGTTTCTACGGTAGCCCAGAATGGACAAACCAAACACTGGCTGCAGATGTTTGTTTTTTTACGTTACATGATACAAATCCTGTGCGTACCTGACATTTACGTCTCATGATTCCCACCATGTGTCCCCTACCGGCTGAGCTGCTGCCTCACACAGACGTCTTAATCTTAAGAGCAGGATGGAAAAAAAACACCTTCCTGTATGGAAACTCATGAATAAGCGTAAGCAAAGAGTTATTGTAAAAGGTCTGACAGCACGGTAAGTAAGCCGGTAATGGTGCAAAGCACTTCAAGTTTGTGTGGAAGTGTAAAGGGTTTTAATGAGTTCAGACCTGTGCGTGTGTGTGCGTGTGTGTGTGTGCGTGTGTGTGTGTGGGCAAAATATTTAGTTATCCAAAATTGTGATTTTACTGGTATTAGTACATGCAGTCATTTGCGTGACCGGCCTCTACTCAACACCATAATTAGTAGATGTGTCTCGCTGTGATATCTTTGTCTGGCAAAGCTGTTCTTTGTTTCTCTGTCGGGAATTCGGTTTTTATAACGGAAAAATATAATTGGAAATTTCTGATTTGTCCGAAGCTGTAAACCGTGAATGAGTTTTTGGATCAAACTGAAAAACATACATTCTTGCGGAGGCAGGAAGTTGCAAAAGCACGCTGTTAAGTTCTAATAGATTAGTGAGCTTGAAATTACCTGTACATGTGTATTAAAGGATTGTTTAAGTGTACATTACAATGCATAAGAAGGATATGATAAATAATGAAGGGCATTATGAAGGATATGTAATTGTATGTATTAAGAAAGTCACTGTATGTCATATTGTTTAATGTTTAGGTGTGAATGGGTTTTTAGATAATGATTCTATAGGAGTTAGGAAGTGGGACTGTTTCTTTACGAAGAATGGTTCCTTCATGTGTTGCTGGGGGAAGATGGAGTGAGACACAGACATTTAGGACCGGAAGGACGCGCGCATGGATACTTGGAAGACGGACTATTCCTTTGCCTCCGCCTTTCCCGAAGCAAATGGACCTATGGACAATCGAGAAGAATAACTAACCAATGAGAGGGCCTTAAGCTCCGTGAATGAGAGTATTTAAACTAATAAAGCGGGATGTACGGCCTCTTCTCTCCTGGACGTGAAGCGACAGCTAACTGTTTACAGTCTGTGAATTTGCAGAAAGGAGGAAGGCCTCGAATCGAGTAATGTATAACTGTTTTGTCATCATCTTTTATTAAATCTTTTAATTACGTAAATTTGAATATCTGAGCATTTCTCCCACGGACTGACCGGGATAACGAGCAGAATCTTTCAACGCTTCATTTCACTAAACCTCCTTTTGATAGTTAATATGTTTTTATCTAAACATTCACCGACTGGTATTGGACGCATTGGAACGGGCCAAATCTGTTCTTCATGAGCATCGCAGAATATAACATCTTGCAGAAAAGGAAGCTGCTGGGGTCTCCCATGTTGGTCAGTCTGTCATCCGTGTGGCAATAACCGCATGTGAAGCGGACCATTACAGGAAGTGTCACTTCACAGAATCACGTAAATGGCTTAATTCCCCCCTTGTCCCGATGGTAATGTCGGTAATAATCGCACAACCGCGTGCATGCAAACACAGACGGAGCGTCTCCTGCTCCAGCCCACTTCAGTCTGTTTGCTGAGCATCTGTCCTCGATGATCTTTTGTCTGTCAAAAGCTCTTAGCGCTTCCATCCAGAGCCCTCTGCTCTCTGCATTCATTATTAATGGACCTCAGCAGGCTAGGAACACACACACACACACACACACACACACACACACACACACACAGGCAGGGTCTGCACGTCACCGGTAGCTATTTTAGACGAGATATTAAATCAAACACTCAAAATATAGAGGGAAAGAAACGGTCATTGAGAGGATGCGGGGCGGCGAGATGAAGCCATTGTTTTTATCTTCAGCAGTATGCAAGTGCAGCTGGCCACGTGAGATATATCAACCAACTGATCACAACCAAGGGGGGAAGCTGCAATTACAAGTAAACAACATGTAGATTCCCTTTTATGGATATTTAGAATATCCATGCAGTCCAATACAGTGTAACATGCTGCGGTCAACACCAGCTGGCTTTCTCTTCAGCGGTGACACTGCTTTTGCTTCCGACCTTGTTTGTCATTGACCTCAAAACAGTTACCTCATTAAATCGGGTTACATTGAAAACCGTGAAATGAACACTGTGGAAATTATTCTGTGAAATGAGAACATTAACTGCAACTGCAGGACCGATTTCTCTCTGGACACGCATGTATAAACAGAGAGAAATGGGCTTTATTGATGACTGAATAAAAAAATTATAATAATAACAGAAATCTCATAGCGATGCATCAAATGAAGCAGCTTGGTTCGCGCTCCTTAACATCCACGTAGACAAAACCTATCTACGTAGTTGCGTTGCTTAAACCCCGTTCAGTTTACTATGCCAACGGAGGTTTATTTTGAAAAGACTGTGTGCATGTAACGAGAAAACCTTTCGTAAGATGTCATGCAAACCGTTGTATGAGGATAGGCTTCCCTAACCGGCCTGCCTTTCGTAATACATAATGTACTTCGACGACACGGGCGGGTTTACATTGCAGACAATAGCAACTCGTACGCTCAACACTCCCATTGTTGCAATCAGCTGCAAAGCTCTGCACCCAATGCCACGCTCACAGCACATCATACAGGCTGTAATTAAGAAAAGCCAAGTGGGAAAAGATTTTCACATCAGCCTCGGAGTTATACTTATGAGGAGGTACAACTGTGAATGTCTGGCGGCTGCAGTCTCTCTGGAGTGTTGAAAACAACAACAGAAGTGTCAACAAACTGGTGGCCAAATGGCTGCAGAGCCACCACCTGACAGCTTTATCAGATGAAATCCATATTGACACCGATACAGTTGATTCAGACAATTAAAACCAGGCTATACGGTATGTCTTTGTGGGTTTGCTTGTTATTTATCTGTGATGACTGCAGGGCCAAGGTAACTCTCTTGGTATAAAGCACGATCGCCCACCAGTCGGACTGACAGGAGGCTTTCGGTCAAAGAGGACGTGAATGCAGTATTAGTTATTTATTTATTCTTTGTTCTAGCTCAACCTCTTACTTCAGCACCACCATCAGCTGCCAGCAACAGAACCTGAAGCTCTCTGATTGGATGATTCTTACTGCAGCGGGTCTCTAGTTGACTTCTGTCCTCAAACTGTTGTGTTCACTGTCTCGTACTTTTGACTTTTTGTCGGTGAAGCGGATTTCTTTCAGCTCAATGTCTCATGTTGTTTGGTCTGATGAATCAACCAGGAGAGCTTCGCGTCAATCTCAGTGTTGACATTCTTTTATGGGAATGGGTGCCAGTGGCTGCCTGTGTGTGTGTGTGTGTGTGTGTGTGTGTGTGTGTGTGTGTGTGTGTGTGTGTGTGTGTGTGTGTGTGTGTGTGTGTGTGTGTGTGTGTGTGTGTGTGTGTGTGTGTGTGTGTGTGTGTGTGTGTTCTTTCGATGTGACCTTTCCCCGTATGGTGTGGGACTGAGCGGGGGGACAGGAGGTGAGCCCCACACATGTTATCAGTCCGAGTTGTTAGCCAGCAGACACACACACACATGCAGACACACACAAACGCTGCAGGCTGTACATGTCATTGTTACCTGATATTCATGGTGTGTAGGAGAAACAGACGAAGGAGAAGGTCATTCGTGTGATGTCAGAGGCGACGCGTTCACTGCCAGCCGTGGGTTTGATTGCCGCTCGTTCCGCTTTCCACAGCCTCGGGCTCTCTCTACCCTCTGCCCCCGCCGCCCACCTCCCACAATCCTCAGCATCAGTCCAGCCCCCGCCGGCAGACACGCGGACCTTTCTATTTTTTTATTTCTAGTCCAAGTGAAAACAATGGTACAGTCGGTGTGCCGTCAGAAAGCACTAGAAGCTGTTTGCTGCATCAAAGAGAGCTGATATTCATGGAGCTGTAGTTGTGTCTGATGATGAATAATGTAACACATGCGGCGCAGCAGCACAGTGAGAAATATTTTAGATAAGAGGGGAAAAAAGATTTCAAAACTTTACTTTTTTTATTTCCATAAATATGTTTTGCTTGTGCCCTGCAAGCAGCAACAGTATTGTTTCCATTGGTGATAACTTATTCCAAACTCAAAATTCACAAGAGTTTTCTGCTGTGAATAGAACAACATTATTTTCATATTCTAATGAAATGTCCTTTTTAAATCTTCATAACCTACCAACAATAAACATTGCTCTTTTACAATAAGCTGCATAATTGGAATGATAGGCCTAAGTTTTGTATCAGCTTCAGGATTGTTATTTGTATTATTTCTTTGGTTGGTTGGTGGTGCGATGCCTCTCGGACTCTGTTAGTAAGTTTCCGCGTATAAATACACAACATCACTACGAGATCTAAATTCTAAACCTTGTCGCTATGTTGTCTGGAAATAAAGCACTCGGCTGCTCCAGATAACCTGATGTCTGTATGATAATCTCCAGTATTGGTTTCTGGAAGCATTATCAGTGACTGATCTAAGTTCAACGGAGACGTAATGACCTCCTTCAGCGTGCTTGACTGGATATTGTGTTACACACACAGTGATTACTCACAGGACTACCAATGCTAACCAATCATAGCAACAATCTAGACATAATGCTAACCCATTGGTGTTCCTCACGGCGCCAGTATCAGCTCTGCAGAAGACATCGTTACTTGGCATCATCTTGACTTCTGTACATGTGCGCTTCTCCTTTTCAAGTTTCCTTATGAAGAAGCATCACCCTCCCAAAGAGATATCACTGATTTATATTCATATGCAAATTAGCATTCTTAGGGGAGAAAACATTTTTTTAAAGGGAAAGAAGAAAAGGAGCCGGGAAGTTCGGCTTATCAGCACTCAACAGATGACCAGACTAAATGTGTTGGTTTGTCTGTTTTGTCACTGAGTCTGAGCGGAGCACAGCTCCAGCACTGGCCGGTGTGAATGGACAGAAACAACCAGCTGCTAAGGAGAAAAAAATACATTCCTATAGTGGCTGTAATTTGCTTAGATGGCAGAGGTGGAAAGAGCCAGAGGATCAGGATGAGAACCCTCATCTGCCAAAGGCCTCTGGTCACACAGAGGAAATTAATTCAATTCCAAGTAGGTACAGTTAAGGCAGAATGCTGCAGGATGGTGCTCGAGCCAGGTAGCTTGCAAGAAAGTGCTGAATAAACAGTTACTGGGCTGTGGACTGACCTGCTGTCTTCTCTATCTCTCTCTCTCTCTCTCTCTCTCTTTCTCTATCTCTCTCTCTCTCTCTCTCGTTCTCTCTCTCCAGAGGAAAAATAAACCTAAAACCTAACAATCTATTATCAGCACATTCATTTGCTTATTTGTTTTATTTTATGTAATTACTAGCACTGCTTCTCTGAAATCTGATGTCCCGCCATCTGGTTTGCATCTGTTTGCAATGTAAAACAATATTAAGTATCACAGGCGTTCTTTTTACCCTTGTAGTAGCATTCAGTAAGGCTTGCTTTTTGTTTACATTTTATATCAAACAGCTGTGAAACTGTTTTTTTCTTTTCTTCTTCTTCTTTTTTATCTCTTGAGATTATCATCAGCTATACCAGCTGTACACTGCGTCAAAAGTGCAACTGGTAGTTCAAGTGAGGGGAACAGGAATTACATTACACATATAGAAGCTCAGAGAGGAGAGGTGCAGCCTTTAGGTTAGAAAAGTAGGTTAGTGACCCCTAAAGGTTTCTGGCTCAAATCCCTGGAGGTAATGTGGCCCGGTGCCCTTGAATTGAAGCCACCAGCAGACCAACAACCGTGGTGATGCTGCGCTGCTGCGCTGCTGCCAAAAATCTGCAACCGTAAAGTTGTTGCCCAGATGTCTCTGCTATCTCTGGGACAAGAAGGTTGAAGACTCAATTATAGCAATATGAGCTTACGTTTCCTTGTTTCTCTCTATATATCTCCCTTCCTTCCCTTTTTGTTTCTTTGTTTGACTTTCCCTCCATCATCCCGTTCCCATACCTTCCCTCTATCTTGCGATATAACTTCCACGGCTGGTTGATTTGGGTGAATGGAGGGAAACAGGCAAGGCTTCCACAGTTCAGGGCTCCGGAGAGCTCTGGCCGGGCAGCAGCAATCAATCACAGGCTAAATCCCTCCTCTCTCAGGACTGCCATGTGCCAGGTGACATGGTCAACAGCTGCAGAGAAATATAGAGCCTGCAGTGAGCATTTTGAATTTACGAGTTACGAGTAAACAGAGTCTCTGAACAGGCTGCAGGCTGGAGAAAACCACTGAATATTTAAGGCGAGACTATCTTGACAAATGCATCAGTCGGTTGTTGAACCACCGTGACCACGGTCTGCCCTAAAAGGTTCCCTGTGGAGCTTTGATGTTCCGATACCACTTTTTCCTTCTTGATACCTTTGTATTGTCTGATAAAGACAATAGAATAACCCTAACCAATTTAATACCAGTGCCTTAAATTCCAGCTATACACTACTAACCCTGTATGGATGTGATATGATTGCTATCATTGTTGACCTGGCTCAGTTTAAACCCTTTGTAAAGCATGAACAAAAACATACAGAGAATGAATGCCATAGAAACTATAGATTTTCCCGTGTGAAATATTGCCATATTGCTGACATTTTACGAGCTCGGTCTAACGTTGCACTCCCCGCTAGCCCCTGTTAGATCAGTCGGATTGGACGCAGTGACATTTTTTTTTCCGGAGCTGATGATGGAAGTGGCTAAAGAGTGAATGAGCCATCTAGCTTCTTTCTCCTCTCTGTTGAGAGTACCAATTGGGTAGCTGATAAATGATATGATAAAGTCATATTGCATCCACAGCATCTTGCATATGTGGATGAAGCAACAGGTTTAAAGTATATGTATGTCTGACTCTGGGTCCATGTGCTTTTTTCTTGCAGACATGTCTAGAGTTGGAGCGATACCTACAGACGGAGCCCAAGCGACTCTCGGATCTCTTTGACGAGGAGCTGGACGGTCTCTTAACGCCTTCCTTCATGCAGGGGGGCGACAGTGATGAGGACCTGATGGATCCCCTGCTCCCCAGCCTCCCTGACCAACCCAGCCCACCTCCACTACTGGTATCTCTCCCCAAGGTCCAGGCCAAAATCCTGCAGGTGCCCAACTCCAGCAAGATCCAAGCAGAGCTAGGGGCTGAAACCCTCACACCAAAGGACCAGGTCCTGGCGGGAGTCAGTGCCGCACAGCTCAGCGCTGCTGTCACATCCCTAACACCGCCATCGTCACCGGAGCTCGGCCGCCACCTCATCAAATCCACACAAACACTGACCGCCACGGCGGACGGCACGCTAACGCTCAAATTTGTGGCGAAGAAGGTTGGGTTGGGAGCGGCCAAACTGGTGGCAGCGCGAGCGCTACCGTCGCCGCCGGGCCGGGGAGGAGCCCTCAGTGACGGCGAGCAGGGAGGAGGAGGAAGTCTGGGAGGAGAGGTACCAGAGAACAAAAAGAGGGTCCACCGGTGCCAGTTTAATGGCTGCAGGAAGGTTTACACCAAGAGCTCCCATCTGAAGGCACACCAGAGGACCCACACAGGTAAGACCTTCATTACATTAATTCTGTAGTCCAGCACTTTAGAGGATCTTGTCCTCTTGCTCATTTTAACACACATTTTGGATCCCATGTTTGAGACTAATGCAAGAAACACGTAGGGCTTACTGATTTAACTGCAACTTTCATGCAATAATCATTTGTGATCAGTGTTTAGTGCGAGACTGAATCATCAGCATCAGGTCACATAGTTTTTGGACAATGCAGCAGGACGTCACATAGACTTAAAAAGCAAAGAGTTTCATGGACAAACATTGCAACATCACTGGTGCAGGACTAGATGCAAAGAGCCCTGAAACAAGAAGCAAAGCTGGCTGCAGTACAGGTCTGACAGAACGTCAGCTGGGACGCTACCAAGTGTCTGATGATTTCAGTGAGACTTGGCAAAGCCTGACAATGATGACCTTATTAGAGGTTATACAACTTCTCCGTTTACTTTCTGTGCCCTAAAATAAAGGGACTGTTTATAGAAATGAATACAAAGTCCTGCACTGTAAGCACCCTTGAAGTTAAGCAGACAGTCAACTCGGCCTCTGTTCCATTTCAACCCAATGTGTTGTAGTTCAGAACCAACACAATGGAAATTGTCAGGACTACACTACAATCCCCAGCGCTGTGGCTTCAGCACTACAAGAGGCAGCAGGTTCAACAATGTGCTCAAACCACAAATCACACCATCACAAGCGACCCTTCACACATCTAACATTTTCTAAACATGCAATATTTTCTATTCGTACCAAGCGGATGGGTGGATAACAATTCAGAACTTTGAGGAGCTTTGAGAATGTTTGATTTGAGGATAAATCCGCCCTTGGGGGAGTTTTTGTGACCTCTCCTCGTCTTCTTCTGCTTCTCAGGTGATCGTCTCTAGATCTTATAAATTTCCTCATGCGTCTTGATCCCAGCTCAGGGCCAAAAGGCCCTGCCACAGTAATTGCCTGATGAGTGATAGACTGGTGGTAAATGACATTGGTAATTCAGCCGTGTCCAACTGGGTCTGACACGGGGCTTCAGCTGCTAACTACAGTTGCCCTCCCAGTGACCCTCAGAGAGAACAGACAGCAGGCTGATGTGTCCGGTGGCTGTTTGCCGCGAGCTGTGCAAAGTGCATGTGGAGACGAGTTCTGGGTGGATGAGGGAGACTCATGAGTGAAGACGGATTTGACTGATGCAGATTATGAGAAATTCGTGATTTGCTTGAGTTTGCATAGCATTAAGTCACCTAAGCTTAAGTTTATATCTGTCATTGTAAGAAGGTTACTCGATAAGGAGCAACCTGTTGTAATTTTCTGAATGGTTTATCATTCTTAGCACATCGAAACAAACCTTCCAATACATTCTACAGTTAAGTCCACGGATACAATGATGTATTGTTTGACAGACAGTAAAGGGAAAATATAATTCAGAGTAAAATGAAGTCCACAGAAAAACAAAAAGAGACGGACCAGGCGTTCATACCAGGAGGCAACATCCGGGTTTAAAACGTGAAGCCATGCGGAAGTGCCTTCAACTTACATTATTTCTAAAGGCAACTCCTCTGGTTGTAAAAAGAAGTCCAGCACATATTTGGCCATGTTTAAATTTGCTCTAAATTACCGCGTTCTACACCTTTTGAATGGAAAATGTATGATTTTATTTGTCTGAAAATGCATTTAGATGTATTCATATTTGAGTTTGTTTTGTCTTATGCGCTTTACAGTCTATTACTACTTTTAAAGGGACAGGAACATCCTTATACATTCTTCTATCTGTTTTCATGCCAAAATGCATTCTGGATTGGACATCTTTTAGCCCGAGTAACTGAGGCTGAGTCCATCACATATCTGCAGCATGAGGCCGGTGAAGACTTGCACAACCCAGAGCTAGCATTATTTACCTCTAGTCACGGCGTCATTTACAGTATCTGGAGTGGTTCATGGCCTCCAGTTGTTATCATATAGTGTTAGCAGGTTCCTTGGTGTTCATCAGGATTACAGTGCATAGCCTGCAGACCCCCTACTGTATTAATACGGGCAACCTTGGCATCATTAATCCAGCGTGTTACATGCTTATACGATCCCAGTGACCATCGCTTTGCTTTAAGTATAGCATTACATTCAGGGGCAGCACCTAGCATAGCCAGGGCTGAGGCTTTATTATAGCTAATCCTGAATGGAGCAGCTAGCTTTCTAGTAGCCTGGCCGCTAGCTGCAGTACCTCTAATCTTCTGATGATTCTACAGCCGAGTCATGCCATCCAACGATGAGCTTTTACAGGCAGAATCATTCATTGAGGGGGGAAAAGACACCCTGGAGACACTGCAGCTTCTTCTGCAGTGTGTGTGTGTGTGTGTGTGTGTGTGTGTGTGTGTGTGTGTGTGTGTGTGTGTGTGTGTGTGTGTGTGTGTGTGTGTGTGTGTGTGTGTGTGTGTGTGGGTATAAATGTGGGGGCGGCGTATTCCCTCTCGATGTGTTCACTACAAGCACTGTGGTTTAATTAGCTTAATCCTCTTTTTGGGTTATTATGACCATAAATTATTGAACATACATGTAGGGAGGGATTAGCGTAGCAGAGAGTACAGGGAGGAGCAATCGCAGAAAGCTTGCGCGGCATCGATACACTTACTGTCACAGAGTGCTCTGTCAGGACTTCTACTGCACATGTGCGCTGATTCCACACAACGTCGGTAATCATGTTCCTCTGTTCATATCCAAAACAATTCCTCTGAGCTCCAGCTTTGACGGGATGCTTATTTTCTTCTTATATGAAAATGTTTTAATGAGGGAAAGTTGTTACGTTAATAGATGTACACATTAATTCGGTGAATCTCTAAAGTACCCAGTCAGAGCTCCTCTTGTTGTTTGTTATGTTCAGGGCTTTATCTCCAAAAAGACTAGATGGCGAATAATCGTGTCCTCTGTGTTATTCTACCTGCAGTCACACCAGTGATAGCAGAATAGATGAGCAGTGTGTAAGAGCGTTTGTCTCGACTGTACTTAATGAAATGGACAACATGTCTGTAAGCACTTTTTCTTTTAAAATTGAAAAATCCTACCTGATCAAATACTTGAATGTGCATACACTGCAGCTCAAATACACGTTGCTGCTGTCAGATGATGATGTGTGAATAATGAGAGACAAAACAGAATGAATAAAGCAGAGACATGTTTAGAATAGTGAAGAGCCAAAGGGAGACAGGGTGGGAACTGCTAGCCTGTAGCTCCATCAGAGAATAAATACACCTTCCACCAACAAGCTGTCTGCTTGCTTAAAAGATGAATGGCAGTTCTAAGCTACCCACTCAACATAGAGGAAAGCACAAAACAACCAAATAGACATTCACCTGTCAGCAAGTGTGTGATGGTATTGTTGTAGAGTACACAATACAGAGTTAAGGGTTCAATGCAACCCCTACATTGAGTCCTCAATATGTTTAAATGTATAAACGCTGTGTGTATCCTTCTTGTGTGACAGAACATTTCTTAAAGGTTTAAAAATACAGAATTCCAAATTTAGAGCATATATATGATGAAGAGATTTCCTCAACAAGCTCGTCAGCTAACAGTTCTAACAACACAAACTGCAACAGGATGACTGCTGTATGAGCGCTGTGCATAGAGGCGTCCATCAGCTAGCCAGTGGAGCACGCACACTGGGACCAGGCAGCAATGTGGTAGTGCCTCACACTGCATTCTCTCTATTGACCATCAGGGGGCCACTCCTCTGGTACCAAAAAAACGGAAAGTATAGAAGTCTATAGAAAATGACTCTACTTCTCTCTTGATTTATTCCCTCAGTAAACATTGTAAACATGAGTTTATGTCTCAATCTCTAGTTTCAAGTCTTCTTCAATACAGTATGATGTTCATCTAGTAAAATATGCTCCATTTAGAGTCAAACAGACCATAAAGCAGAGTATGCTTTAAGGCGGAGCTACCTTATGATGGATAGTTCGCTAGTTCTCTCCCATAACGTCACTCCACCACAGTCCAAATATGGTCACTTCTGTTGATTGGTTGGAAAACACAGATTACACAAACACAACTAAATCCACTTCTTATATACGATATGTGACTGGGACTCACATGCACTAACATGCACGCACGGACGGACAGGCTCCATATCAAGAAAGAAGCTGTGACTACAACACACACAGAGGGAGAGTGACGTAATGTACTGCTCAGGTAGACATAAGCTTTAACAATAGTTGTTTACTGCAATATTCATGCTGAATTTAGAATTTAGCCCTTTTTAATGGAAACTATAAAGCAGCTTGTGCAGATCTTTATCTCCATAAAACGTCATCAAAGTGAAAATGTATCTGAGTAATATCCTCCAAAGGCCTCAGTTCAAAATCCAGCATATGATCACACATTTTTGAACACCATACGGTTGACATTTTAGAGCAACGGTTGGAACCTCTGACAGTTCACAGAGCTGCAGGATATGTAAAAGCATTCTCTGACATTTAATGTTTGAAAAGCATGACTGATCTGTATTGCAATCAGCCAGTAGTTTCCATTCATTTCTATAAGCTATGGAAATCAATTAGCAGACGCTGAAACTTGCTTTAGTTGTATAATCCATCATTAGAGAGCAACTCTGTATTGATTTATCTTTTGTAAATATTACTTATGTTGCCCGTAAATTACCGTAAATTACCAAAAGAAAGAAAATATTCACATTTTACACGAGGTTTGCAAAATGGCTCGCTGTGATGGAAAGTATAATCATGTGATTTGTAGATTACAGGTTGAGACGTGAAAGAAAATCACTGCAGCCTGAGTCTGACTTCCCAAGACCTCCCCCCACCCCCACCCCACCTTTCAGCCTCATGAGGAAAAACCCTGCTGTAACCCCAGACCTCCACACACACACACACTCTCACACACACATATATATATACCTCTATACTCCTCTTCACCCTCTGGGTCCATCCTCCAACCTGCTCTCTCTCTCTCTCTCTCTCTCTCTCTCTCTCTCTCTCTCTCTCTCTCTCTATCTATCTCCATTTGCTCATTCAGTTTGGGTTGCCAAGCAACTGCATCACCCTCCTCCATAATTGGATGGTGGCTGGTTGATTGTCCATGCCTGTTAATCTCTCTCTCTCTCTCTCTCTCTCTCTCTCTCGAACCCCCCTCCCCCCTTCCTCTCAGTTGCTAGGTGACTTTACCACGCATCCTTGCCTTGCCGTGCTATAATTGGCTGGCGTCATGGTTGCTGTGGCGTTGGGCCCGCGCTGGCCTTGCTTCATTCCTCCAACTGTGTGTGTGTATGTGTGATATATAACGTGTGTGTGTGTTTGTGTTTTTTTGGGGGTGGGGGTGTGTGTGTGTGGGAGGGGGGGTTCTATTGAAGGAAGATGGGGCACCCTGGCCAATTACAGAAGACGGGTGTGAAACGGCCGCCTGTCTGGCACCTGCGGCCCCCACTCGTACCCCATATCACACACACACACACACACACACACACACACACACACACGTGTGCAGGTTGAGAGTGTAACATTTCTCCGACAGGATAAGCTGCCAAGTGGTTTGCTATTGCATATTGAAGATATTGGTCCTGTATTCAGTCCTGAGCGAGGAGGAGGACTCACACTTTCTGACACCGCTCCCGAGGATTCAACACGGGGGATTTCTGCTTCTTAACAGAACTAAAAGCAAATCCGTTGCAGAGTCTAATGCTTCTGGAGAAAAAACTCTCGCGCTGATTGCAGGAATCGTGTTCGCTCCCGTCTGGATTCCTCTTTTTTAACACCCTTGGTTGATGTGAATTAAAGTAAGGGGAGTCAAGAAATAACTAAATATTTTGCCATCAGAGCCTGAATAATAGTAACATCGACAGGTCGATATCAGTCTATAGACTACAGCAATACATGTTTTAGTTCAAGAAATGTGTGTATATCTTACTTTAATATTTCTCAAATCAAGTTCAGGAGACTTGTTATTATTATATATATTTATTGTTTCATATTATACTTTTATATTATACTTAAAGTATTTTGTAAATTGTAGAATATCCTTGCTCAGACATATCTAAGTAAAAGTGCAGAAGAAGAAAAGAGGCTTATATTGTTTTAAAGTATTCATAATGGAAATTGGACTTCTGTAGTGGTGATGTGTACTGTAGAGCTGCCCAACTCTTCCTCCAGCAGGTTCCTCAGCTCCTCCTGGGGGGCCGACACATGCTGACAGGGTTTTCCACCAGATCCGTCCCCTGCAGCTGCCCCGTAGAGTAACAGCTCCTGACTCGCTTATTTCTGTGTTCTCATCCTTTGCGGTCATCACAAGCACCTTGTGGCCGTATCGGTCATAAGATTCCATCGTTTCCATTATCGTGGGCTGATACAAAGCCTGCAGTACTGCAGCTGATGCAGCTAATTAGCAGCTCACAACCCTTTGTAGCAACCCATTAAGGCGTCCATGGCCTCCGATGAGGCTTTCATACAGCGAGCTAATGTCCACACCGATAAAACACTGTCTGTCCCTCGATGGACGTTTTAAAAATGGATATTAATGGAACTAAATCTTGGATTTTTTATTTTTTTATTCAGTGCGTTCATCTTCCAATTGGGAACCGTGGCTTCTACATTACCCACAATTCAACGCGACTACCAACAGCTTTGTCTGACGCCGTGTCACAACTTGTGTTCTTGCGTACTTGCACTTGCTGTTGTGTTCTGTGCAGTGTTCTCGTAACGCTCGAGTGTGGATCGCTGGCCACTTCTCACCCTAAACGGCCGGCATCTCGGAAAGGGAGGGGCCACCAAACTTGTGAAGAGGCAGCCGGGGAAGCTGCAACTCTGGAAAACGGCAGAATGCAGTTGATAAAATTGTCAAGTGAGCAAACAAGCCAGGAAGTATTTGAATTAAGACACAGCATGAGTCTCAGGTGTGTTGTGCTAGTCGCGGCTAATGTAGCTTCCAGCAGAGTTGAGCAGTGTACTGCAGCGGTCAGGTAAGCTGTTTCATAAAATAAAAAAGCTTCTGTTGCTAAGTTTCATTGTTTCGATTCATCGCTCCACTATCCAAGATTTCCTTTATTTTGCGACATGTAGTCTTCAAGCCCGTCTGACGTCATGGCTGCCGATACGGATGCTAATTTAGCTGGATTATGGATAGAACATGTCAGTGCCTCAATGAAAGTAACTTTGACAAAACCCAATGAATTACAAACGCAAGGATAAGAAAGGCTAGCTTTGAGAGGGAGGATACTCAATTGGATACTTGATAGTTGCTATCCTGATACGAGGTAACAGAGGGAGGCCTGTCGCCCAAAATGCACAATGTTGAGACTGCAACAAAACCCTGATCCTTGTTGTGGAAATCAGCAACCGACAGCACGGGATTTGACTAGACCATTTGAATATGCAAACCCAGGAGGCCACTGCTCACGATCTGGAATTAATTTAGTCCGAGAACAACTGCGTCACCTCGTCTCGTTGTTTCTGCGGATGAAAGACGACACGGATCAAAGTTACACAGGAACTGGGGGCTGGGGGGATAAAGGGGTCGGATGTTCCTGTAGCCCATCATCTTTTACTCGCCGTTGCATCACCTCGCTGTCAGAGCCTCAGATATCGGTCCATGTGAAGGTGTGCTTTCCACAGCTTCCGTCATTCTGACATGTATGTATGAAGTATGATTTAAAGGCGGTACAATACAATCTGCCTCTGTGGAAACGTCTGTAAAGTAAAAAAGAAAAAGTGTCCAAAAAAAGGGTGGAACGAGATCACATCACTCTTAACTGCTCTCTTGTAAGGCCTTCTCACAAATAAGCAGGTAGAGGACCAACTACCAAGATCCTATTGACCCAGAGCAGCATCTGTCCATCTGTCTGTAAACTGTTGTGCAGCCGGAGCTACTGGAAGCTATTTTATTGAGCGTCCTTTTAGTGAAATGCTCTCAGTGAATCCTCCTGTGGTAAACAGTTACGAGTGACTGAACAGGGCTTTTATTGTGAAAGGTAATAATGGGAGGCGTGGATCCGGTCTGCTGTTGTTGGACACACTAGTGTATGTTGTAAATACGTCAGTTACCCTTTTATATGCGGTGCAAAAGCTGTGAAAAATGTGCGTAAAAAATAAATGAAAAATAAATAAATCCACCACATGATCATGATCTGTGTGAAAGTATTGATGACAAAAGCAACAGTTCAAACAAAATATGTTGAGGTGCGCATTAATCTCATTGCCCTTAACTCTGGGAAATCATTTCAAATTGTTGCTTTCCACAGTGATCAAAGTGATTTGGCATTTTGGTTTTCACTTTATTTATCTGATGCCCAGTCCATTGCTGCTCTGTTTGGGAGACACGTAACTCTCCCACTAACACAGATGTCCTGGTTCTGAAACAGGAAGCTGAGGAAGTGTTAGGCCTTGACAACAAAGTTCTGATTGGCTCGGTTGTTTTTTACAACCAGGAAAACCGGAGCACCAGACTCGTTTGAATCTGTTAAACATCTCGATGTGGGTGGCAGTGCACAGTAAACCTTTTTTGTACTTGAAAAGAGGGTTACTGTTTCAGTTCCACAATCCTGATAAAAAAAAGAAGACACCCGACATACTTGTGAAAACATCCTTTAATTATCCGTTCCACCGTGTGGTGAAAGTACTGCAGTTTTCACAGTAGTTCCACTTTGTTTGTGTCTGAAAGGCGATGAGGGGGAGGGGCTGGCCGGGCGTCTGGCTGACTCAGTGTAAACTGCTGCATTTCTCCCCATCAAGAGTCATTAAGACCCCAATTATGGTTAGCACAACCCCACACAGGCACTGACGGGTCTGCATCGAGGTTTGGCCAGTTTCAGAGTGTGCAGCGGAGAAATTTCGTCTTCATTAATATTCCCCAAAATTTGACATTTATATAATTTCATTTTTTTTTTCCTGTTGTTTTTGTTTATCAATGTGACATCATACACTGTGTCATACACAATGTGCACACTACTGGCAGATTCCTTTGAAGCGTAACCTTTGTGTTGATTTTGGCGGCTCCTGTGGACAAAAGCGGATCCGGACCGGCCGCAGTACAGAACCCTGACTTGACTTACATGATATACAAGACCGTAGACACAGCAAGCGGAGTCATGGACCTTTATTATTAATAATTGTATCTTATACATATTATTAATGATTGTTTATTTGCTTGCCCCTGGCCTCTTGTCATTTCAATAGAGTCCATTTTGAATCCTTTCAAATCACACAAATTCCCTCCATCTGTTGAGTGGCCGATTAAGGTTGACTCTTGTTTCCACCTGTGTTCTTTCACTGTTCCTTTTTTAATTTGTCGTCCTTCTCTTTGCTGAGATCTTGCCTAATTATCAGCCATAACCACAACATATAACGTTAAAAAGATATTTTAAATGTGTGACTCACTGCCAAATCTTTGCTTGTGTAGATATTATAACGTGTGTTCTTCTGGTCTTAGTGTCGAACATGCTTCATCATTAAGAATAACTCTTTATGAATAGACAACCATCTCATCTTCTGCTTGTGTGGATTGTGTGAAGCCATCAGTATTAATTTGAGACCAGTTTCATAACCAGTTGAAAACTCATTGCAGCAACTTTAATTAAAAAATGTGTTTGTGCTCACACTTTGTTTGTCAATTTAGTTGTAGTTTGATTTTTTGGGTTGCTATTTGAGTTTCTGAATTATCTGCTCACGGAGAGGCAGTACAGGCAGTCAGACATCATCACGTCCCATCTGAAGACTGTCTGCTCACACTACACACTGCACACTGCACACACACTACACACTGCACACACACACACAGCTGGAAGGCTTTCTATCATGGAGAGATAACTACAGGCTGAGAACAATAGAGCATCTCTCCTCCCATCTGGTGAAGTGGGGGATGAAACTTAATTTACATTTTCAGATCCCACCACCTCAGGGTGTGTGTGTGCACGTGTGTGTGTGTAAGGGGGGAGCGAGATTCATTTCAGGGTGAATTTAGGATTATGAATTAACACGCTGCAGTGCTGAAAGACTTCATTTACAGCTAATTGAGTGTATTGGCTCATTGAAATGGCTGTTGTGTTAAAACTGGCCTGCCTGCCTGGGCTGTGTGTGTGTGTGTGTGTGTGTGTGTGTGTGTGTGTGTGTGTGTGTGTGTGTGTGTGTGTGTGTGTGTGTGTGTGTGTGTGTGTGTGTGTGTGTGTGGTGTGTGTGTGGGTGTGTGTGTGGGTGTGTGTGTGTTTGGGTCTGGAAAAAGCAAAGAGTGGTTACATGTATATTAGTGAACAGCTGTAGATTAAATGTGTGAAATTAGATGTAGAAATTATAATAAAATGTGACACCTCTCTCTCTCTCTCTCTCTCTCTCTCTCTCTCTCTCTCTCTCTCTCTCTCTCTCTCTCTCCCTCAGGTGAGAAGCCCTATAAGTGCTCATGGGAGGGCTGCGACTGGCGCTTCGCCCGCAGCGACGAGTTGACGCGACACTACCGCAAACACACCGGAGCGAAGCCATTCAAGTGCAACCACTGCGACAGGTACGGCCACTCCCACGCACACATCCGCTGCTCACACCAACACCGACGGACATGTGGCAAACTCTGCCCGTTTACCTGTCGAGGACCTCTGTTCAGTCACGAGAAGAACTCCAAACAAAAACTAAATAACGTGATCCTCTGGGGACTCTGGATGGATGGATGGATGGATGGATGGATGGATGGATGGATGGATGGATGGATGGATGGATGGATGGATGGATGGATGGATGGATGGATGGATGGATGGATGGATGGATGGATGGATGGATGGATGGATGGATAGATAGATAGATAGATAGATAGATAGATAGATAGATAGATAGATAGATAGATAGATAGATAGATAGATAGATAGATAGATAGATAGATAGATAGATTTGTTTGTGGCAGAAGCAAGAAAAGTTACATAAGAGACATACAAATATTATGTATGAAAAATAATCAATACATACAATACAATAAAATAGCAGAGCGTATTCAATTTAATAAAATTAAATAATAAAGAAAGTGTAGAAATGCAAAGTATTTACAGTGAAATCGAAATATGTACAGTGATGGAGTTTTTTCAAGGCTGCAATAAGGATTTAAATTGGCAACACAGCAGAAAAAGATCTGGTTTAAATAATAATATTCAGGATGGGTAGGTCCAGGTGTTCAAGTCAAAATGTCTGCTGTAAAATAAAAAAGGCCATTTCGATGTATCAATTACATCTTCATTTAAGAAGCCCATCACTCTTTCCAAGTCTTCCAAATTTCTTGTTTTGCGCTTCCAGTCGTCCAAAACATAAAGATACTCAGACGTGTGTAGATTTATCAATGGAGTGTACAAAGCTGGAACGCTGCCACGGGGCCCGGGCTCTTTGTCGCTCCGTCGGGTGAGCCGGCGTCTCGAGATACAACAGGAATCAGACGTCTGTGCGGAGCGAGGATGAGAACATCACAGAGCCAACAGAATGAAAGGCGATCAAACTGACACCTGGTAAGACGGCAAATAGGCGTATTTACATTTGCTCTTTCATGCTTCTCCTTTAAATCAATACTGGGGGTTGGGGTGGCGGGATATACACGTGCAACAATTTTTCTTTTGTTGTGCATTTCCTGGTAATGCATCCGAGGCAGCAGGCAGTTGGCACAAAGATTCCGACAAATTAATCGAACAATGTTTGTTTTTTCACTCGCGTGAAGCCTTTGGGCTCAGTTCACGTGTCTTTTCTCACACACGGGGAATAAAAGTCCTTACATTACCACGTTCAGAGGCAAATCACTGGAAATTAGTTTGTTTAAGGACAGGAGGAGCTCAGAGGAAGTCTTATCGGAGCAATTTAACGATTAGGAATGTTTCATTGAATTTAAATACCACATGGATTGACTTTTGTTTTTGGCCAGACATAGGAATGAATACAAAAATATGTGAACACTGCCTTTTTATTGGCTCTACAACCAGTGGTGGGAGATTTTACTCATCGGTCCTGCGTCGCTGCGCTTTCTTTCACCCACTCATGCCTGATGCAGTTTGACCTCGGTGGAAAACAAAGGTAGAAAAGAAAAAGAAGAAAAAGAAGATGATGCAGTGCACATTTCAAAATGAAAGCAAACTAAGTCTCCATGTGGACAAAAGCCAGGGACGTCACAGCATCTCTGTTTGGTCCTGGAGGTAGAGTGTGTGTGTGTGTGTGTGTGTGTGTGTGTGTGTGTGTGTGTGTGTGTGTGTGTGTGTGTGTGTGTGTGTGTGTGTGTGTGTGTGTGTGTGTGTGTGTGTGTGTGTGTGTGTGTGTGTGTGTGTGTGTGTGTGTGTGTGTGTGTGCATGTGCGTGTGCTTACTCATGCCCCTGTGCTGGCAGTTAAATGGATTCTGGCTCTTGGCAGACTGGTCACAGCTAATTGAGTGGCACCAGATGCCAGCTCCACTTTAACATACACACTCTCTGTATGTGTGTGTGCCCGCACCACCTTTTCTGGTGAACAACACACACGCACATGCACACACACACACGCGTTTGCCCTAGAGACAGTGTAATTGGCTGTAGTGGGTTCCCTCTAGTTGGGTTTTTAGACATAAACCCCTCCAGAAACCTGCTGGAAGCTTCTAATCCTAGCTGAGAGCTGGGACTGTATTAGCACCTTCTTGGCTCACATACAAACGCAGTGTGTGGAGACTCCACACACACACACACACACACACACACACACATGCGTGCAGAACGCAAAGACGCTCAAACGTGAACATTTAAAAGGTCCAGATGTAACAATGACACAGGCGTAAGATGATCATCAAAGTCTGCAGAGATAAAGAAGGTATTTTGAGTTTTGAGTTTTTTCCGCATCGACAGTTTTGCTGACTGGCAGTTGGAGTCCTCACCAAACTCTCTCGATAGAATCACCTCTGCAAAGGACGAGCATCTGTGTTGGAAAAATATCAGCTTCTTCGAATTAAAAGTGAGAGGTACACGCAGGTGTACATACAAGAAATGTGCAGAGAGAAGTAAACTAATTCCTCAGTTCAGCTCTGGAGCTTCAAACTGTGACGCTGCACGAGCCCCTCCAGTGTCAGCTCTGGACGAGACGAGGGACAATTTACGTCCGTCGCGTGCGTCGCGTCTTTTAGAAAATAAACCTCCGCCTCCACAGGAACAGAAGTACTTTGATGACTCATCAGGGGCGCTCACGAAAGTGAATCCAATCAGACGAGACATGGGCAGCTGGAGCTAAAAGGCCTAATTCGTTAAACTCAGCAGTGCAGGCAGTAAATGCAGATGAATGTTTATTTAATAATATAAACTAGGTATAGACGTATAATCGCGTGATGTTTCTGAACATTTCCGTTATTTAAAACTACAACCGGCTTCACTTGGCTGCGTGATGAGATTACAAAAAGTGGATAGCAGCAGCCGTGTGCTGCCGACATCCAAAATACTCATTGTCTGAAAGCATATAGTCTTGTTTACATATTTCCAGTATTCCTTTAGGATAGCCTTTTTGTTGCTCAAATTACAAAGTGGATGGAAACACATGCTTAACATAACCAGGATGTATCTTTACAGCAGCACACACACACACACACACACACACACACACACACACACACTAACACATCTGTGGTGGGTGGAGCCCTTTAAAATATTACCATGAGAATGGCCAAAAGTGGCAGCCATGGAGAGGTTAACATTAGATAGACTGTTCAATCTGACACAATTTCTCCTGGGGAAACATGCACTCACACACACATTCGCACAACCACACACACACTGCAGTCTGTCATTAATCCTGCCTAATCAAGCGGGGACCCCCCGATGTTTCTGGAAGGAGGAGGAGTGATGAGGAGGAGGACAAAAAGAACTGAGGAGGGGAAGGGAGAGTTTAGAGGAAGGGAAGTGGCGGATGGGAAGGAGGAGTGTGTGTGTGTGTTGGGGGGTGGGGTGGGAGCTCCACGCCCCAGCAGTGACACAGTAACTGGCATGGCCATCTGTCCAGCCACACACACACACGCACACACAGATTGGTGAAGGTGTACAGTAGGTACCACATGGCCACACTAGATCAAAGACAACCGGGATGAGAGCAAAGCTCAGCTGAACACTTGCATCGTGTTCACAGTAATGCCATGAAGTCGGAAAACTTGCGTTTTCAGCTAATATCATGGAAACTGCCCACACCCAAAAACAAACGACACGGCAAAAGACAGCGGAATCTCTTCATCTTTGTTTTTAGACGTCTGTAAACCTTTCCCTTACTTTTGTAAGCTGTGTACGACACCCCGACTCATCATATTTTGCAGCTTCGGCAGAAGCCCGGTGTCGTGCTTAACATTGTGAAACGGCGGCGGTTAGTGTAACGTTGTGTAGCAGTCGCTAACGTAACAAGTGGTCAACGATGGGAAAGGGTCGCGGGCAACATTGTAAAACGTGATTCATGTTGTGAAGCGGTTAACGGTGCAACAAGTTGTGAACGGTGCCATGAACGCTGCAACGTGCACTCGCTTATCGGTATGAAACGGTTGCGGTTAAGCTCTTCTTTTCATCATGAGGTGGAGTGTTCAAAACCAGCTAGTATATGTCTCAGCAGCAGCAGTTAGGCCGATGATGTCACAGGCTTTAACAGCAGAGATTTCTTCAACTGGACATCTACATGGATGGAACACATCTGAATATAGCACTCACAGCTTTATGCACAGGACTGAAGGCTGGTCAGAGATCTCCTTTCAGTTGAATTTGTGAAGACAGCTTCTTGCTCGAGTCGAACATTTTGAACCGATTATTTTATTTTCCGGGCTCAATGTGATGTTGCACTCTGATTACTGAACTTAATAACTTCCTGCAGGATCTGCAGACTGACATCAGGAGAACAAACCAGCTGAGAGGCCGCAGATTTTCCTGCAATGTGCAAAACTACTTTTGAGTGTTGAGCTTTATCTACTTGCATCTGGATAGCCTGCCTAAACACACACACACACGCGCGCACACACACACACACACACACACACACACACACACACACACACACACACACGCACACATAGAATAGCCTTGACTAATTAATAATGAATAAAGCCTCTGGCAAATTAAATTTTTTATTTCTCATTTTCTCCTCGCCCACATTTTGTTTTGCCTCTCTTTTATTCATATCATTTGCGATTCATTTTTATTGGGAATGTTCAGCTTTAATGGAGTAATTAAATTAAAATGCTTGCGATTCTCATACTCCACATCAACCAGCACCTGGTTTTATGTCTCTCTCTCGCACCCGGCGCCGTCACCGCTGAGTTAAATTGCCCGGCTTTAGAAAGTACTGCCAGCCTGTCTGCATTAGTGTCCGTGTTCACGATGCATATCTAATTAGTTTCTACAATAGTATTGTACTCCGAGCTCGAGGAGCTGTGGAGGTCTGGTAGTGATTTATGGTCGTGTTTGAGTCGTATTTAGGAAATCACTGAGCCTGAATTGGCCAATATTCGTCTCTACGTTTGGGGTTCACTGGTGTGACATAATGAAGTAAGACTATTGAAGTTCACTGTCGTTTGAAAACCAAGATGTTTTAAAAAATCTCCACAGTTCTCTGCATTAATACATGTCTGTTAAGCCGTGAGCGCTCCTATTCATGTTGAGATAATGCTCCCACCTTTTAGCTTTTTCTGGTCGACTAAACTCAGCCAAGCTGGTCCTGACCTCTCTGGTTCCTCCTGCCACAGTCACACCTGCCGCCCTAGTGTATTACACTGCTACAATACGGTTACAAATGAATTCTATTATGATCATATTATCCGGCCCACTGGCTCCCCCATATTTTCTTTATACATTTTCTAATATATATAATTTTCTTTACTATGGCTTGACTGAATATGCAGTATGCCCAGCTCAACAATATTTTAAATTCAGTACTTCGTCTGTCAATCCATTATTTTTCATTGCAATAGTCCAGAGTTTAACTAAATCCCGACCGAGAGGCTAGCTCATCATAGTCTTGTTTTAAAAAGATGTGCGCTATGAGCGGTACCATCACGCCCATGTATTGTCCAGCCTGGTTTACTTCATCCACTGTTTGAACCAAAGGTCTAGAAAACCAGAGCAAAGTGTTGCATTCATGCTCAGTATTTTTGAGACGCTGTGGTTCTTTTGGTATGTTACACATTAGCTAGTTAGCTTGTGTTGCTAATGCGCGCATCACGGGCAGGGCTGTGTATCGGTACGCGATACCTTTGAGGAATCGACCGAAACCTCTCCTGTCTACCGATACATGCGATTGATCCTTTTTGTGCCCCGAACTGGAAAACACTTTTCTCTGTCATTCTTTTTTTTTTTTTTTTTAAGTAATAAAGTTTCAGTTTCACATTTTCTCTATGTCTCCTTTCCTGTATTTTTTCGGACGTGATTCATGCATATTCAGGTTGTGGGATTGACGTGGCTTCTCCGTTTCTCTCTGCAGGTGTTTCTCTCGGTCGGACCACCTGGCCCTGCACATGAAGAGGCACATCTGAGGGCAAAAAGAGAAGGAGAGGGAGAAGGAGGAGAAGCAAGAGGAGAAATAGAAGCAGGAGGAGGAGGAGGAGGAGGAGATAGGAGGAGAGAGGGATGGACAGTCGAGCTATTAACCGCCCGCCTCGTTCACCCCGTCCATAAACCAGCCGGCGGCCATGGCGCCTGCAGGGCTGAGAGGGAGATCAAAACGGAGCGCCGGCCCTCTCGTCGGAGGCTGCGATTGGAGGGGAAACGAGGAGTAGCTAGATTGTTGTTTTGTTCTTTAAAACTACACACTCGCAATAGTGAACACCCAACACACCCGTCTTTGAATGCATCATCCCGGTGAACCCCGGCTGCTCTCATGTGGCTCTGGGGGCTTGGACACTGCCAAACCAACATGTACTTATCTTACTTAACGCCGCCTTTTTTCTCTCTTTGTAGTCAGTGTGTTTAAACCATGAAGTTACTTTAGGTGAGTTCAGTGGGGAAAACTTCAAATATCCATATAGTCAGTTGTTAGTGCTTTACCGGCTTTTTAAATCAAAAACTTAACTTTTATCATAGCTTTTTTTTTTCTTCAATATTTCTCATACACGGAACATCAGAAACCATCATCTGCCGCAGTCAGCTTCAGTAATCTATGTGAAGAAAACAACAATGAATCTGCAGGAGAGCTGACAATCAGGGCCCGGACGCTGGGTACTTTTTCGGTGTACCCATGGGGGCCTCGGTCAGCGGGCGCTGCTGCAGCTCTCAGGCTCTCCTCCGGTGGGTGTTCGCATCTCTCACCTACGCTGAGACGCCTGCCGCCTCCGCAGGACATCTGACAGAAATGCGCAGCGACACTTTCTTCCCTTTTTTTCTACTTAGAAGATGATAATTCTTCTTATTGTGGTTATTGCAAAGAATGACACTTTGTTCTTGTTTCTCTCTTGGAGAAAACGTCTTAAAACTCACTGAAGAAAAAATGGAAAAAAAAAATGAAAATCTTTATGATGACTTCAACAGAATGTGTGGGATGAGAAGGAGAGCGTTGTTGGTCTTTCAATCCCCATGTGCACCGGCTCTGTTTCTGCAGTCTGTGAGCAACCAGTGGATGAACAGAAAAGAGGAAAAAAAAGAAACAGAATCATACCAACACTCAGAGAAAGGGATTTGTACTTTTTTTGACTGAAATAAAAGCAGAGAGGTCTTCAGGTTTTGTTTGTTTTTTTCAGTGCTGCTCCTTTTGCCCTCCGAATCACTCCAGCTGGGAGACGAAACCCCTTGCATGACCTTTCGTGGTCTCGCACTCTTACCGGAGTCGGGCGGAGGACTCGCTGTGAAAATTGCAAAACCTGTTTTCTCCTCTTTCTTGTGCTTTTTGTTGATTCTGAGAGTCGTCCTGGAGCTCTTTCACAGACTCCACGTGGGCACGAGCGGAGGCTGAGGAGCTGCTTTTTGCTCACTCGTGTGGGACTCGAGGCGCCAACCCGAACCCTTTGTGCGGCGCTGCCGAACGGACGCGGTCACGTCGGCCCCGGTCGTATTTGCCTGTTTCGTACCCATTGACTGCACTGACTCTCTTTTTTTTCAATGTTATCTGTGCTTTTTTGTTTTTCTTTTTTTTCTACAGCTGAAAAAAATGAACTCAAAGAAAAAAAAACTCATAAAAAGACTTGGTAAAAAAAGAAGAAAAAAAAC
Source organism: Cottus gobio (assembly GCA_023566465.1). NCBI lineage: Eukaryota > Metazoa > Chordata > Actinopteri > Perciformes > Cottidae > Cottus > Cottus gobio. The sequence goes on along the minus strand of CM042227.1, from coordinate 20,463,451 downwards.
AACACAAAAAGCTCTTCTGTCTCGCGCTACACATTGTATAGAGAACAAGAACACATACTCCGTCGACACACAGACTTACACTGCGGTTTCTTTGCTCACGGCTCCTCTTGAGATAAGACTAATAAGATTTAGGAAAATAATTAAGAAACGAATGAACAGAGTTGGAAAACAAAACACTGCATGGCAGGCTTTATTGCAAACACACACACACAAGCTCATGTACACACACACACACACACTCTTCCTGGAATTATATGTTCTGCTCCCAGATCTTTTTTCACAGTAGGAATTTAGCAACTGTTGTTTAGTAGAAGAGTATCTTTGCTCTCGGCTGGAGGTAACAAACGATTCCAAATCCTTTGAAGTGAGAAATCAGCTTGTTCTCGGTTCCAGCAATCACCCACATATCCCTCGCTACAGTTTGTGCCTCTCATTTCCACAGCACTCTCGCTCCAGAGACTCTGGTCGCGTCGTTGGTTACGATTAAGGGTATAAGCCACCGCTTTCATCGAATAATACATAGAAGTAAAACAATTGCAGCAGGTCTTTTTCGCAAAGCATGTTGAAAACATGTCAATAATCCTCACAGACCTTTCTAGCCTGCCTCTCGTGTACAGTGGATTTGAATGTCTTGACCTGGAAATCTGAGGAATCCGTTTTCCAACAATTGAAAGTCCGGTGAAGAAAATTGAAAATTATTATTAAAAATAATGATTATTATTAAAAATAATAATTTTCATATGAGGAAACTGTCATTGATCCCCAAACGTCTGTCACATAACATATATTTTGTTGGTGTAACCCCCTACTATCATGTTGGTGATACATCAATGAAATTAATCTGAACTGCTCAAGGTAGCAAAGTATTTTAACTTTGGCATTCTAATTAACACAATAAGGAAGTGAATCAAACCACATTAATTATCTGTACAAAACCTGCTTTTTTCATATCAGAAACATTTCAAAACTCCGCCCCTTCCTAAGTCTTTCTGACGCAGAAAAACTCATCCACGCACTAATCTCCTCCAGGCTGGACTACTGTAACAGCCTGCTTATCGATATCCCAAATAAACACCTTCAGAAACTTCAATTCATTCAGAACTGTGCTGCCCGAACTCTGATGAAAATTCGCAAATACGAACATATCACTCCCATTCTTCAGAACCTTCATTGGCTACCCATAACCTCAAGAATTCAATACAAGATTGCCCTCATCACCCACCAATGCATCTACAACAATGCCCCGCAATACCTCAAAGACCTCATTATCCCCCACTCATCTACTCGTAACCTACGGTCCCAAAGCACAAACCTCCTCCATCAGCCTCGCTCAAGACTCCGCACCATGGGAGATCGAGCTTTCTCCGTCACTGCCCCTCGCATCTGGAACTCCCTCCCTGAACATCTCAGAAAACCACAGTCTGTGGACAGTTTTAAAAAACAACTTAAAACTGTTCTGTTCAGGCAGGCGTTCTTAAGTTGTTCGTAGTTTTTGCGGATTTTAAATTTGCTCTCCACTGCTCGTTTAGCTGTTTTCTTTTCAAATGCGTTTTTATGTATGTATTTTCTTGATTGTATATGTTTTCTGTTGTTTTTTATTATCCATGTGTTTTTATGTGGTTTCTGTAGCACTTTGAGATTTTTCTTATGAAAAGTGCTTTACAAATAAAATGTATTATTATTATTATAAATACATGTTAATGCCAAAGGCCTGTGGGATGGTTTGCTAACAGCCGTTTGCTAGCTTGCTAGCTAATAACACAAAGCCAACTAGCTAGCTTGGGGCAATGCGTACAAGTCATGGATGTATTATAAGAACTGGACACTCATTGTTCAAGATGGCGTCTATTCAGTCCAATTAGAGTTGCTCGCCTGGCGCATACTCCAACCGTCCGGGTTTACTTCCGTAGTTTGTCGGCCCACTGAGTATGAGCAGTAGTGTTTCTCCCGCTGGTCCCGCCCCTGCCCGTAGATTTTACATTGCGGGCGTCACATGTTTTCAAATTGCTTTTCTTGACTCGAGGAAAATAAAACCTCCAAGAATTAAAAATGTCATAATAGAAAGAGCCATTATTTAACTTTTACCGCAATACCAAAAGTGGCCACTGGGCCGAATTTGAAAAGTAGCGGCGTGGGCGGCTGTGGCTCAGTGTTTAGCAGGTCTGACTTCCAATCAGAGGCTCGGCGGTTCAAACCCCGGCTGAGCCAGTCCATGTTGTTGTGTCCTTGAGCAAGACACTTAACCCTAATTGCTCATCGTTGCTGTGTCTACGGTCTACTTTCTATCATGTAAGTCGCTTCGGATAAAAGCGTTTAGCTAAATTAAATGTAATGTAATGTAATGTATCCAGATCTTATAACACATCCGTGGTACGACTGCAACAAGGGATGTCGGAATGACGTTTTGCCACTTCTTGTTGACAAGTGTTTAGAGGTTTATGGGCATGTCTTCAAAAAACACACATAACCCTGCTGGTTTTTTTTTCTCAATTGACTTTTATCTGTGAACTGAATGTAATCACTAACGCTAAAATGTCCAATGTATAAAATTATAAATTCTAGGCGAAAGCTGTGGCGAGCACATATCCATAACGCCTGCTTCCATCGCCTCATGGTTGCAGGAGAAAAGAAGCTCGCCTTGCAATCGGGGGCATTGCTGATACCGCAAACACCGACACCACCGCTCCATCCGCCCACCACCAATATGCCCCGTAGCGCATGCAAACAGTCTTAACACTCGATGCTGTTGACTGGTGCAGCTGGGTGAGGGCGCAGGGTTCCCGGAAGCTAGCGGGGGGATTTCACATCCCAGCGTGCCCAGTCATCGTGCCAGTCGACCTTGCCAGCCTTCATTAGGTGAAATAGTGAGAACATTCCCCTTCCAGAGGGTTTATGGTGCAGCTTTGAACAATCGATACCAAAAACCTCCAGCGTGGAACTGCCCTTTACCCACGGGCAGAGTCTCCCCGGTCAGGGGAGATCAGCGGGAGACCGCCTCCATATGAGGCCTCTGTATCCAGCGGCAGCTTTTCTCTACTAACTCTCTGTTTCTGCTCAATACGACGTAAAGCCCATGTCAGAGACGAATCCACCGTCTCACTTTTGATTTCCTTTTATTGTTCGGTTTCTGTGACTGAAGCTCTATTGATGGTTGTTTTTCTTTCAGCTTAAATGATGCAAAATCACGGTAAAATGTTGAGACATGCGACGGGATGTAGAAGGAGCCCTCCTATACAGGAAGTACAATCATAGAGGGATGGGGATCGTAGCACTTTTGGGAGGCTTTTGATGGCATGAATGTGTACATGTGTGTGTATGTGTGTCTGTCCCCGTTAAGCATACTGTGAGGGAAGCAGTGATTCAGCAAAGAGGTTGATAACATTTCTTTTACTGCTGAACATCTGTGGGATAAATGTTGGTTTGAAGCATTCGCTGTTTGAAAATGCTGTTAATCTAAGCAACGGCTGACAATGTGTTTATTAGATTTTTATTCAGACCCCTCATTCGTTCACTCATTCATTCAAGTCATGGAGCTTGATGGCAAAAGTCAAAAGTGATGAAAATGTTCTATTACAAGATTACAATAAACAGCGAAAACTATGAGCCTTAAAGGTGCAGTGTGTAGGATTTGGCGGCATCTAGCAGTGAGGTTGGGCAATCTTTTTTATATGATGTGCGGTTTTTCAACGTGCCATATCAACATAAAATGTAACATTCATTTTAATTATGACATCAAATCAAAATTGAATTCTCCAACAGATTTGTATGCACTATATTCCATCCATTTCGACAAAGTGCATTTACAAAAAAAGCTGCTATCCTCATGAAACATCCAGATTTGAATATAAATCATGAACTCTACCAACCTACCACCAATCTTGTTCATTAGCAGTAAGCTTAACAAATTATCCGAAGACCGCAACGAGTACTAGTCAATCAGAGGCAGAGTAGGACAACTCTTCGTTGAATACAAATGGGAGAAGAAAAAAATCAATAATATTTATGTAAAAAACAGGCCAATGGCAACTGCCAATTGAGGTAACAGCATGCAGCGGAAAGGACATGCATTTCCAACATTTCAAAAAATATCTTGGATACTTATTGCTCGCATGCCACTAGTTAAGCTGAAGTGTGCCAATGGTGGCATGCGTTTTTAAGGTGGTCTACCCCTGGTGTAGGAGAAGTACGTTGGCCAACGGGAAAACGGTAATGGCCCTATCTAGAGCCAGTGTTGGGTTTGTCCGTTCTGGGCTCCTGTAGAAAGAAATGGTTTATTAAAAAAACACCTCTATTCCATTTCTGCCAATGGATATCTTAAAATGCTACACACTGTTACTTAAAGTACACTCTAAGAAAGGTGTAACCTTCTGGACATTAATGTTTTTTAGGAATAACACATTAATTAAGTGTATCCTGAGCCACAAAGACAAGAGTGCAACAAATGCAACTGTTCTCTTCCATCAAACTCCATGTTGACATCACGGTGGTGCTAAGGGTCTCCTGTCGTTCCTCAGGCTCCTGCAGCCCAGCTAGCAGCCGTCCCACTGCTCTGATTAGCATTGGCACTCCCGGGTTCTCTTCTCTAGTCGCAGTTCAGCTAATGAGATAGCTCTGGGTCACAGGGAAACTGAGTGGGCTGGAGAAAAAAAAACAACAACAGGGACCTTGAGCCCGGACCAGTTCCAGCGCCATGTACCCAGTGGACGGATCTGATGTGCAACAAACAGAAGATCCTGTTAGCGTCTAGAAATGCCAGGGGACAGTGAGATGTGTGTCACATAGACTAAACTATGATGGGGAAAAAATAATTTCCCCAAATGAATATTCAAATCATTAAATCAACCCGTGTGTTTTATCTCGTGGACAAGGGATAAAATAAATTACCATTTATCTGCAAAGGCCCTACAGATATAACATCCACTCTGTCTCCAAAACCTCCCTCTTCACAGTTAAAGAGCCATTCTTTTCTCCCTCCATCCCTCCATTCTCACCCCCATATCTCCCTCTCTGTCCACAGCAGTTGTCCATGCACTATCAGCCGCAGGAATGCTGAATGCACACTTTACACGTTTCGCCCAAAGATATGCACATTTGCAAGTTAACTGCTGTGAATGTAGTAGATGTAGAAGAAAGAGCCGAGAGGGCAGAAGAGCAGCGTTGGATGGGAGGTGGAAGGAGAGGGATTGTTTTTCTTACATGATCGTCCCATTAAATCTTAATTACCGGTACGCTCCGACTCTTCACGCTTCGTAACGTTCTCGGTCTCTCGTCTACTGTCAGCTGGAGCCGAACTCATTGTTCACAAATGTAAAATAATGTTCTCATGGTCTTATCGGCAGGAGTGAAGAAGCTTTACTTTAAGTTAGCTTCTGAGAATAGTTGATGTCATATTTCAAAGTCACAGGCGGGCTGGAGACCATTCCCAAACATCAAATGGTAACTCCATCCAGAGGAGAAGTTCAATCCTTTGGGGTTAACTGAGGGTGCTTTCACACTGGCAGGTTGGTTTGAATGTGTTTTTTTTTTGTGAATGATGTTGTCCGAAAGGTGAACCGTTGACGAACTGTTGCGCAGTTCGGTCAAAAAGCAGTTTGTACCCAGTGATAATGTTATTACTGGCATCCTCACAGAATTTGGACTCCAAACCAACAAACCCAGTGTGAAACCAGCCTTTAGACACCGTCTTTGACCACAGCCAGTTGTATGGACACAGTCCTTTTCATGGACCAGGCTTCAGTCTCCACAGTTCTCTATCATATGACCCTGAAGAAGGATGCTTTTGTAAATAGCATGAGATCTTACGCAAACGAAACCAACGTTTTAGCGCTTCTATAGACCTGCTTTAGTTCACGCAAACCATTGCACTACATGACCATACTTAGCTATCGCACTACTTCCATGTGCACGCACTGCTAGCTTAGTCTGTTGGAGCACTCTGTCAAATATCCACTTAACATTTCGTTCCATGTCCAGGATGCACTTTGCCACCAAGAACCATTTACTACAGGTCCACTTGCTCATTGGCTTCCGGTGAAAGGCCTTTTTCATCTCCGTGGTTCTGGAGGAGTTTGTCGTACTTTGCAGACATTTAGTCCTGCTGTGACTTGGTTGAAACATTCTTGGTATCAGTGGCATCCCGGAGTTACTCTGTCTGTCTGTAACTACTGTTTTTGTCCATGCTTGATGTGTCAGTATATAAGAGATTCACAGATCTTTACTCCTCTCCTTGTGTCTGTATATTTCACCTCCACACACTCAAACCCCTCTCCACCAAAACCACGAGCAGTCAGAGCCATCTGGGCCCTGAAAGTCTTCAGATATCCTGCTGTACATGGGGAGCTTTCTTAAGAGCTAAATGCTGCTCGGGAGCTCCGAGCAGTCCTTTGGCGAGACTGAAATAACTTTTCCACCTTTCCAGCTAAATAGCCGGTCAGTGGGGACAGTTTTCAAGTCCAGTCGACCCCTCCTTGTAGGTGCTTTTCCATCTCTGTCAGTTCATCAGACCATAACGCCTAGGATTCATAATACTACTTCTTAGAGGAGTCAAAAAACTGGGCAAACTCCAAGTATGTGCAAAAAGGATTGGTATCAAAACGGTTCTGTTTGTCCGTCCGTCGTGCTGTGTTGCATTTGAGGAAATTGAAATGTATTACAATCCTCAACAAGTCTGAAATACATTCCAATGTGTTGCTGACTAACCATCTGCCCGCCATTTGTCAGGATTACAAAATGTCCAGGGGTGAAACAAAAAAGATATTCTCCTTCAGTCTATTTATTGTAAGCTATGAGGCATGTTCACCTACACACCTGGATATTTTATACAGCTTTAGAAAGATTAATTTAGATTTTATTGAGACTCACGCATAGGATAAACGATAGCTTACCAACAGGAAACAGTTCAAAAACAAAGTTCTTGGGTACTATAAAGTCTTGTTTGTGACACCTAAATGTCCTTCCTGTTGGTTCTGCCAACATGTTGCTGCTCACCAGCTGTTTTTTAGAGAACTAGGACACGAAGAAGACACAAGACTCCTTTATATATCCTCAGGTTCATGTGCCAAACAAAAGCTTCAGCTGAGTTTGGTTAAACTCGAGGTTTCAGAAATGCACACAATGCTCATCTTGCTTGCCCAAACGTCATTTTGTAAAGACGGATTAAATGCAATCTCCAAAAATGTTTGCAATGCATCTGGTGTGTAGCATACCGTTGTCATCAAAAATGAGTCAGGCTCACGTTAAAAACAATACCCAAACTAAGTTCAATAACTTAGCAGATAGAAACGATTTTGGTACCAATCCTCAGGCCGCATATTGGAGGGGGTGGAGGGGAAGTGAAGAATGCAGTGTCATCATTGAGGGAAAGCTGTGGTTTAGCACCCTTTTACATCATCACAGTGATGTCAAACCATAACTGCTAAGGGAGCACAACTACATGTTTCCTGAGATAAGAGAAGAAAAGACAGCAGGTGTGTTTTTACCATCACCCGTCCTGCAGTGGCTCTGTTACTCCGATACCTTTCATATCATCTTTGATCCATAAACCTCCACTCCACACCCGCCTTCCTCTCCTCTTTTACCGTCACCTCTGTTGACTTTTTTTATCTTAAGTTCTCTTGTTTTACTTTAAATTTTTTGCTGTACAAAGTGTTTAAAATATTATTTGTATTATACGATGTTAGTATGGTAATGTTCTTTATTAAGGAAGAAGAAAATTTATTTTTGTTACTGGTCTGTTTCATAATTCTTTTTCTAAATTGGTATTGTAAGATATCTATGCAAGAACTGTTAAGTGGAGCATTTTTATTTAAGAATGTAATATGTGTAATAAATGGTAGAATCTGGTCATGGCTCTCGTGTGTGTTTTTCTAAAGGTTATCTAATATGGCTTTATAATCTCAGAGAATATTAAAATTTCCTTCAAATTCTTACTTTCATATTAGTTTTTTTCTCATTAATTTACAACCTAACGTTCAGAGATTCAGAGTGTTTTCTCAGAGTATTACACCCCTCCCATATGCAAACATGCAAACATTTTACTCTGTGTGAAAACAGACATTTACAATTCACCAACTAGCTTTGTGTAAAGTGGTTTTCTTCCAGGAGAAAATGATGAATGAGGAGAAGGGAGTAAAACGTTTTTCTTGTTGGAACACACATGTTCTATGCATGAATTAGAAGGTAAAATTCTGACGTTATTGCTCACATTCATCTGGCTATTCCGAACTGACGCCATGTAGTTGCTAGATGTCACAGACATCTTGGCATCTTCAAATGACTTGCTCAACAGCAAGTTTAAAACCTAGAGATATTACATTTATAAAGGTACAAGACAAAGAAAAACACAAAATTCTCACAACTAAGATGCTTTGACTGGAAGGTGTTTGACATTTCTGTTTAAAAAATGGTTAAAACCGTATTATCAAAAAAGGGACTGGATAACTTTGTTGTTTGACTAATGGAAGCAGCTCTGGAGATGACACACTTGAACTGCAGTGTACGAGCTGTGTGTTTTCATCTATTTGTGTGTTAAACTGTGTCTGCAGGGGGAGTTCAATTTCTGAACCGTCACGTTCTCCAGATTATTTATTCTAAATCCACCTGTGCAATAAACTGTGCTTCTAAAATGAAGATTCCACCTGAACAACATCTTTCTTTTCCACTTTATTCCCATCTCACGCCTCCGCTTTGCGCCCGGCGGGCAGAACGTAACCTTCTGGAGAGCGACTGCAATCGGCCCCTGTATGGTCACCCAGGCGACTTTAATCATGAGTACCACGGCGGCACATTATTCCGTCGTAATGGCCGTTTGAGGCAGATGGACGCATCCTGTCCAGCCGCTGGCAAGAGGGCGGACGTACGGAGAAGCACCGTCGCATTACTGCAAACGGCAAGGCCCATATTCTCAACACTGCTGGTAATTCAGCTCTTTATTACAAATTAAAACAATCTCATGAATATCTATAGCTCTCCCCCCGCCTGCAAATGGCTTCTTCAAGGCTGCTCATAGTGTCCTGCTCTTTAATTAGAGCGCACTTGTCACCGACTGAGCTGACATACAAACCAATGACACGCAGACTAAATGAGGTAATCAAATAATTAATTGCTAATTGGGGATCAATTAAGCAGACGTAAGGGAGCTTGTGTACAGTGTATCTGCTCTGCCAGTTTGTCCTCTTACATAGAAATTGCTAATTAACTCATTAAAGGGGACAAAATTGTGATCGTGTCTCTCTGGAAGGACATGGTTGATATTCATAACTGTGATTTAAACCATTTTAACTGCTCACTGGGCTCTTCTGTAAACACACACTTTACATGCCCCTGTATTCTTTGCTCTCGGTGTGCTTAAGGTGCTGAAAGAAGACGTTTCAGCAAAGCCAACGCGGAGGATTATTATCATCTCTCAGCAGTGGGCTGTGTTGGCTGGAAAATGGGAATTCACAATGATGACTAGTGTGGGCATTTTTAAGTTCCGCGAACGCATTCAGTTCTTGTCAAAGAAGGAGAGTGAGCCGTGTGTGATCTTATTCAGCAGCATTAGTTCGTAGTGTTTACAGGAACGACACACCGTCAGCTTTTCTTAACGGCAGGAATAAACAGAAATATGGGGAGTCGCCCCGTGGCATATTCTATACTTATCTCCCAGAAGGACCATGTCAGCTCATAATTTGAGCAGCTCGACCCCCACCACCCGTATGATGCTGCTTTACACTCAAAGACATGTCACGGAGGTTGTGCACGAAACAAAAAGCAGTTGTGAAATTACTCCTGATGATGGCTATCTGGATGTTTTACATAACTTAATCTGTTATGTTAACCAGTTGGTCACTATATATACCATGGTAGAAAATGTGAAAGTTGCTACACAATGGGTTTTAAAGTTGGGGGAGGGCTTTAGATGACGTAACACAGTCGCTCCCACAGGATTGAGTGAGTCTGTGGTGGGTCGACCTTGAACCATCAGGGGGGCATCCTAAATGTTGTGCTCTTTGAATATTTTAATCATGAACACATGAGCAGCAGGCTTCTCTCTTCCAGATATTGTGGCTATAAGCACTAAAAATAATGCGCCGCAATTTGTCTGGATCCCACAAACACATTCTGTATATTACTCATAATCGTGTAAGAGGAAGTGTAAAGACCGCAAAAGCCCACACAGGCAGGCTGGAGGGCGGGAGGGCGATGGGTCCAACGACAAGTGGCCTTCCAGCCAGGAGGCCGCTGATCGATGTGAAACGAAAATCAACGTTGAGTTGATAAACTGCTCTTCTGTAGTTATTTTAAGCCAAGCGACAATCCTTTCCTAAACCTATAACCAAGTCGGTAACCAACTACGTATCTCACAATCGTAGCAAGGAGTAGTGTTGTAGTAGTCCTGTGAAGACGAAAGTTTTTATGTTTTTTTTAAAGACATGATAGAATCGGAAATGTTGTAGGAAAGTGCACGATAAGATGAGGAGTAATACGATTGAAGCCAATGGAGGCCGCATCCCGCTGTCCCATTTTTCACTTAAATATATAATTTATAGTCACTTTAAGGTGGGGGCTAATATTGTGGCTATGGCAAATAAAGTATTTCCTTAATACGGGATTCAGAGCATTGAGGCATCGCCTCCAGGCAGGAGTGTGTCTGGAATAAGGTCTGGGACTTAGACTGGTGATCACAGTCAGCAGAAGTTTGGGCAGAATTAGAGTTGCTTATAAACCCTAAATATTGTTGTCAGTTTAGGTGCATTTAGTTTGGAAACCAAATGCAGGAAATACACACACACACTCAGACAACACACACACACACACACACACACACACACAGGATGTTAAATATTGATCCCTCGACAGCAGATCATTTAGTAAACAGTCGACCATCTGGACTGAATCATTATTTACACACAACAACGTTTTTTTTATATGCCAGCAATGGTTCAACATTTGGATAATATTTTACTTTCTGTCTGCTCAAACTTGCCATGAAAAACAATCAGAAATAATAACTAATGTATTACCTCGTGGGAGCCAGAAAGAATAAATACATTTTGATCAACGTTTTGTTTTGTGGGCCTGCATATGCAAAAGTCTTGAGAAAGTGAAACAGCTAGAAATGACTTCATACCATGAAAACATGAATAAATATCGTGGATGCTGTGACGCCTGGAGAGTATTAATCCTCCATAAATATTCAGTGAAGGAGGCGTTTGTTTGGCCGCGCTCGTGATGTGTTTGCGGTGAATACGAAGGAACACCGTGCTCGTCTCGGACAGGTGTGTTTCTCAGCTGTGGCTCTCCTGGTGTTCTGGGTCGTTTCAGGCTGCCAAACTCAATGCAGCTCCTGCCGGCTCCTGGAGGCGGGAACCCTGATTAGTTTTGACTCGGTCTTCCTGCGTTCCAAACACTATGCACTCAGTGTTGATAGCGTTTGCCTGCTTGTCTCCTGAGCTAACTTTTGTTTTTAGTTTTCAACCAAAAACTCGCCCTTTAGATTTTTTTACTTTTTCTACTGCAGCTTGCATGTATTGTAATGTTAATTGAGGGCAATGAAAAAGGCACGAGAACTTCTCCGAGAGTCCAGCGGCTTAGTCTGCAGAGGTCAGAGCTCAAGAGTCTGGACTCCCGGGGTCACCGAGTCAGAGAGAGGCAGCGCGTGTAACGTCTGTCTTTACATGTTCAGATAGATGAACTAATTACAGCAAGTGTCCGCGGAGGTCCACAGACAATCGAGTCTTTAGCTTATCTGCTGCTTACAGACACTCAGGAGGTCAAACACACATTAGCCCGCTATCGCCGCTAATCTTCGTCTCCCTGTCGGTCTCTGCTTCCTCCTCAGTCCGCTTCAGTAACTCTCTCTCTCCCGCTCACACACACACTAGTGTCCATTCGTCCTCGCTCCATGCAACTACTCAAATATGGCAGCGTGGTCATGACCCGTTGGCCCACTAAGGCCACTGGGGCCCCTTGAGGGGGCAGGGTAGTCCAATGGACTTCGACCGTGTGTTCATAACCTAAGTATGTGACGTAGGTTGAGTACGTTACATTACTACTTGGTTAGGTTTAGGAAAAGGTCGTGGTGTGGGTTCAAGTGTATCTCTCATTTTGCATGGGACACCGACATCGGTCTCCTGGGACAATCCTGTGTTTGTTTGTTCCTTCCCTCGTCCATCCTTTGTGGACCTTGTCGCTCTTTAAGCTACATCACCTGATTTCCTCCTTTCCTCCCGTCATAGTTGCGAGGGCCTCTAGAGGCAGCCCATCAAGAGCAACAGTGAAGCGAGAGAAGTACGGGGAGCGTCAACGTCAAGCCGCCGTGTTTGACGAGCTGGGAGTGAGAGTCTCTCTCCTGACCATCAGGGGGCGACTCCCCTGGTTGTATAGAAGTCTATGAGAAAATGACTCTACTTCTCTCTTGATGTATTCCCTCAGTAAACATTGTATACATAAGTGTATGTCTCAATCTTTAGTTTCAAGTCTTCTTCAATGCAGCATGATGTTCATTTAGTAAATTATGGTAATTTAGAGTCAAACAGACCATAAAGCGAAGTATTTAGATCAAGGCCACTGTGATTGACAGGTCACTGCCCCTATCAGAGACGTATATGGCATCCCTATGTCCCTCCTCCGCATTCCAAATGTAGTTTCTTCCATCCCCTGATTGTAAAAACGACGGCCACCATCGCCGAACAGCGTCTGACTTCCACGTCCACTTCTTCTAAACAGTCTGTGCTCCCAAAGCGTCACATGACGCAGCTTGGTCAGTGCTCCTTGGCGTCTGACACCCGGCGGGCCCCTCCACGCCATTACAGGCAGAGCAACAGAGGAAGTATGGAGAGATAGTCCACACGGGCAGGCGGCTTCAGTCTCACTTGGAGCTTCCCCTCCGCTGTGGAGGCTACTACACAATCTGCCTGCATTATGACTGTACACTGTCTTGAGGTTAAAATCAACATTCATCTTCCCAAGCAAACGCTGACTGAAGGAGAACGAGCCAAAGCCCTTTGGACGTATGACGTTTATGATGATTTTGATATACAGTTGGTAAATTGCATGACCTTTTCACATCCTCCTGCGGCCTGAGTCATTAAACTACGTTGAGCCCTTGTTTTGCCTTTACAGACTTTTCTGATACTTAAATCTCAACAAATCATAAAAATAAAAAAAAATCGAAAGGTCACGACACCACAATCAGCCCAATAAAAATGATTGTAAAATCTACAGATGCAACGGCAAGGTGACATTGTGCCTTTTATTTTTAAAATATCTTCAAATCTTTCCCACAAATAATTTTCATGATTTGCACAACGGGCATTAAAAGATGTATCACCCTGCAGTCATGAGGAAATAACACTAAGTTTCTCAGCAGGAGCACACACACACACACACACACACACACACACACACACATGCAGACTTGAGTAAAACTAAAGGGCCCAGCCTCCCCCCAAAGAGGACGGGTTATTGAGATGTAATCGGGCTACATTACATCTTTATCTGCAGCAGTAATCTGGTAAATCGTCCTCATTGTGCGAACAGTGAGCGCCGCACGTTCCCTCTTATCTCAGAGAGTCGAATGTCGAGCAGTGATGTTTTCCACCTCCGTCCTCCTCCGTCTCAGTCCTCCTTCTGCCGTTTTGGTTGACTTAATCGCCGGCTGTACAGTAAAGCTTTAAATTATTCAGTGCCTGCACAGATCGAGAGAAAGAGAGTGGGGAAAGGAGGAGGTGGGGGGGGGGCATTATCTTTGACAGCAGCCTCTATTTTTTTCTCCTCTTCCGTCTCACTGCGCGTCAGCTGAGACTGTGTTTACTGGAATAAAAAAAAACTGTCCTCCTCCCTGCTCTTTTGCTTTTCCCTGTGGACTCTCTCTCCCTCTCTCTCTCTCTCTCCCTCTTTCTCTCTCTCTCCCTCTTTCTCTCTCTCTCTCCCTCTCCCTCTCTCCCTCTCTCTCTGCCTCTCTCTCCCTCTCTCTCCCTCTCTCCCTCACTCTCTCTCTCCCTCTCTCTCTCTCTCTCCCTCTCTCTCATTCTCTGTATTATTACTGGACAGAAGTGTTGAGTTTGACTGCAGCTTCTGCAGATGATCATCCTGCACTGGTGATCCTGATCCACACTGTCCACACGTGCTGGTGGAACATTCGTGAGCATAATGTTGATGCACTGGTTCAAGCAAAGAGTCCCACCGGCCGCCGCTGTGCTTCCCTTACACACAGCCGGAGTATAGTATAGGGTATATATAGAGTGTTTTTCTTTGTCAGCGGCTGATTCGCCAAACTATTTGAAGATTTCCCGTCTTGTTATACAATGTCCTTTAAGCATGGTGTCCTATAGTGTCTTATTCTCGTGTTGTGTAGTATTCCTGTTGGGGGAATGGAGACCCTGTCTAATCGGCACACTTCCAGATAATTGCTTCACATTAAGGGTAACCTAAGAGAGGCTTTTAGTCGGATGCACAGCAAGACAGCTTGAACATGCAGAAATGTGAAATTTGTCTGCAGGCACACATAATGAATGTAGATTTAATCTCAGCTTCTTTCTTTCTTTTCTTTTTTTAACAAGGAAGTTCCTATTTTCCTCGGTACTAAATTATATCCAGGAAACTTCCTGGGGAAATTATCAGCAGCGTTCAGACAATTAAGTGCTGCCGAATGTAGCTGTAATGTGATATCATATCATGCAGTGTTTTTCTGCATTGTCCCAGTGTGTCCTGTACTGCGTCCTAGTGCTTTCTATTGCATCCTGCAGAGGAAACAAATCATGTCTATCATAATAATAATAATGTGAGTCAAAAGTCTCAGTCCATCAAACTCTCTCATCATTATTAAAGGAGCCGTTCACCCCCAAACCACGGGTGCTATGCGAGCCAGCCGCTGTGTGTAGATGCACAGTTGGGGGTTGTAGTTCAGTAGAAAGAAAACATTTCATTAAATCTATTGTTCTGTTCTTTGAGCACCTCAAGTCATCTCCAACACGACAGGTAACTTGCACCAAAAACAATCTAGATTGATAAATAGAGGTAAAATGGTGAACTGTACCTTAATATGACAGTGTTTGTGCATTTCACTCACATTTATAACCACAGCCTGCCCATTTGGGCTTAACTTGATTGAGAGAATTTAGAGAGGCATCGAGTAAATTAATTGAATCTATGACATCCAGCTGGCGGAGCTCGGCAGTTCGCCGATGCCTGAAGACAGGCCTGAGGTCAGGCTCTCAGTCTAGTCTAATCTTTATGTTTCCATAATAACCCACGGAAATAATGGTTAAAACAACAAATCCAGACCCGGGCCGTAAAGAAAAACACATCAATTTTCCTTTAATCAGGAAGCCATGGACTGTCCTCTCCTCAGATGTAGGTCTGTGATGGGCTTTGAGAGGAGACCTGAGAGAGGGAGAGGGTTCCTCCTGTCCGTGGAGCTAAAAGCCTGCAGCTCTTTGTGTCCTCGCTGAGTCTGTAATCATCAAACATCAAAGATTATTTAAAGGATGGGGCGAACCACGGGGCTTTGAAGGGCCCGTCTTTCCTCGCAGGAAGACCCGTTGGACTTGAAGAACAATGAGACCCTGTCCTCGCCGAGCCCCTCTGGATGTTTGATTCTGAAGGTATTTCTTTATTTCGATTTTTTAATCAACTTGTCGTTAATTTTTTACGGCCTCAGTTGAGTGCAGCGTCGATTTGCGGTGTCAGTAACGTGTCATTTAATTGCACCCTGAGGCTTTTAATATTCAGTGTAGACAACGGGTATCCTTTTTGGGGAGGCATGATTTACAAGATGTGGTTGATGTTATGAGTCATCTCTCAGCTCAACGATTAATGGTGCAGATCTTTTCGCATTCGATGTCACCCTGCGCCGTGATGTATCGTCACACGACTCGCGAACATGGATACACGGAGGGGGATGCAGCGGTGCGTTTTAAATAATAAAAGAACAAAAATGAAGATGGAGAAGAGTGACAGAAATGTAGAGGAGCATGGTAAAGATTGTGGATCATTTCTCCATTCTCCTCTGTACATCCTTTAGTTCACGGAGTCCATTTGTGTGTTTTCTGCACCTGGTGCGTCTTGCAGCAGCCCGTTGTTGGAGAGGAAAAAGGAAGAGGAAGCCTCACACTAACACACACACACACACACACACACACCTATTCACAATGCTCCAACACAATCAGTTTCCTCTGAGTCAAGGTCTCAGGCCGTCGTTCGAGGATCTGCTCCGATAGAACTGGAACAAAGAGCAGGACAACATTGACTCACAGTGGCTCATTCAGCACAGTGTGTGTGTGTGTGTGTGTGTGTGTGTGTGTGTGTGTGTGTGTGTGTGTGTGTGTGTGTGTGTGTGTGTGTGTGTGTGTGCGAGTGTGTGTGCGTGTGTGTGTGCGTGTGTGTGTGTGTGTGTGATGACTGGATGCACCGTGCATGCCACGAAAATGAGGAATATGCTCAAAGTGTGAATGCGAAGATATATCAGCAGCAGAATTTATTCAAGTATTGTGAAGAATATTCCCTTTGAGAGGTGATGAATTCATTCCAATAATATCATCACTTATAGTAACAAACCCCAAATGTTTGAACTTGGGGCAATTTGAAGCTGCACGATGCCGACCAAAAGTGGTCGAAAATATTTAGAAAACAACACAACAACAATCTGTTATATATATCATATTTTTTCCATTGAATTAAGATCCGTTCCAAGAGGCTCTCATAAAGCAGTATGAGGAGCTTTGAAGACGGACCTCTGATGAGCCAAAAGTGGTGGAAGTGCTCAAAACTACAGAGTCTGGTTTTGTCTCGCGATGGGTTTTTACACACCACACCCCTGAGCGGGAGACTAGAGACTGGAGACTAAAGACTGGAGACTAAAGACTGGAGACTAAAGACTGGAGACTAGACACTAAATAAAGGAGACTAGAGACTGGAGACTAGAGACTGGAGACTAAAGACTGGAGACTAAAGACTGGAGACTAAAGACTGGAGACTAAAGACTGGAGACTAGACACTAAATAAAGGAGACTAGAGACTGGAGACTAGAGACTAAAGACAAGAGACTAGAGACTGGAGACTAGAGACTAAGGACAAGAGACTAAAGACTGGAGATTAAAGACTGGGGACTAGAGACTATAGATGTGAGGCGTCGACCATACGATTTGGTTTCGCCCTGTTCCAATCCATTAAAAACATTTAGATAAGACATTCTTTAACTCCCTATTAACTTGACTTGATTTAAAAAGCAAACACATTCAAGTTTTGACTTTAAAGTAGGCATACTCCATATGTACATATACAACATATACTTATAAAGCACTCTTTAAGGAGAATGGCCCATTTCAGAATAACATATATGTTCTATTAAAAATTGTAGTTATTGATGCATTGATGCAGCTGGTCAATGTGAAGCAAAATTTTATCATTTTGTATACCGATAGATGGCAAATACATTTTCTTAACATAATTACATCATAGTTTGTCCATTGATTATAATTTGCATTAGTAATCTCAATCTGTAAAGTAACTAAATTAATCCTATAAATGATGAGTAAAAAGTACAAAAAGATTCAGTAAGTTCCAATAAAAAATCTGCATTCATAATGAAAAAAAGTGTGTATGTGTGCATGTGCGTGTGTGTGTGTGCGTGTGTATGTGTGTCTGTCTGTGTGTGCGTGCGTGCGTGCGTGCGTGCGTGCGTGCGTGCGTGCGTGCGTGCGTGCGTGCGTGCGTGCGTGCGTGCGTGCGTGCGTGCGTGTGTGTGCTGTCAGCCTGTCCTTGCTGTGTCCAGCGGTGACAGCAGAAGCTTTGGTGCTGTCACTGCTCATCGCCGCTTCACATCCGCAGCGCTCACAACGTGTCAGTGTTCCTGTTCCACATGGGGGGGGAAATCCAGTGGGGCGTCATTACCATCTGGCTATAAGGCTATACTGATGTCAAATATAGGCCAGCAAACACACACTCACACACGCTCGCACACCGATCGTCCACACAGAGCGACCGGGGGGGGAAGCAGGCGACGTGAACGTGAGGGCGGGCCGCTGTGACAGTCCGTCCAAATTGACCGCCAGCGCTCTGGTGGCAGTTGGCCCGGTTCCTTCTCATTGCTCTGTGACATTCCCTCAATCAGCACTGTAACACACGCGCACACACACACACACACACACACACACACACACACACACACACACATGCTCACACATGCAGAGTGATATCCTCCAGCGGCCCTCATTGTCTCACTAGACTATCCATATGAGTCATTCTTCCCCTGACTACGGCTTCCAGTAAAAATACACACACACACACACACACACACACACACACACACTTTATTCAGCAACAATAAAGAACAACACATGGGGCCTGAAATAAAAGGTCAGCTGACTTTCAGGAAAAGGGTTGCTTTTTCAGTCCCTTTATAGAATAAATTACTCCCAGTTTGAGGGAAAGGGAAGTCTACAATGTTCTGGTAGAAATCTTAATCAAAGCAGATAAAAGCTGCAATAGCCTGCCGCCCATTACCACTTAAGTTGACACGGCAAGCTTTTTACCAACATATTTACATGGAGCAGCATTAACATTGCAAGCTGCATACAAGCTTGAGGAACCGAAAGAGTAAACTTATGGCAATACCAAACTATTGAGCCAAAAGAGGCTACTGGGTCGTCACTGTGAGAAACCCACTCACTGATATATCAATTAGAGGGGCTTTCATATGCAGTTGCATATTTTCTTATAAAATACTCTAGTGAGAATTTAAAAAGTAAATTTAGTAGGATATTCTAAAAAGAGCTGTTTTTTGCATAATTGGTTGAAAACAAATAAATCTACAGCGCTCGTCATCCCTGGTGAGTTTCACCTTGCCCAGCGGTCTTCTGAGAGCTGTTAGTCTCATTAATCTCTTGTTTTCTCTCCCCCGCCTGCCTGCTTTTTTTCTTCTTTTCTTTCCCCTCCCTCCCTCATCCCTCACTCCTCCTCTCTCCTTTCCAGACAATGATCCAATTAGCTGCTAGCTGCGGTGGCACCAGTTGCCTACAGATGTCAGATGCCTCTGAGTGTGTGTGTGTGTGTGTGTGTGTGTGTGTGTGTGTGTGTGTGTGTGTGTGTGTGTGTGTGTGTGTGTGTGTGTGTGTGTGTGTGTGTGTGTGTGTGTGTGTGTGTGTGTGTAACCGCCTCAGTAATTACCAGTCTGATACTCCTGCAGCTCAGTAGCCTGGCTCTGAGTCGTGCCTCCATGCCTCACACTGCCGGTGTGCGCCGCTCTTTAAAGGGCCCACGGAGCTGTGAACAAGTTCTACAGCTTTGAATCAGCCACACTGCTGTAGCAGTCGTGGATGGACTCGCGGCTGCAGTCACAGTAGTATGCCAGCACTAATGCGGTTACATTATGTGTGTGCATTTCGGTTTCAGCTCACCTGTAAATGAATTCTACACAGCCTCGATGGCACCGACAGGGTAGTCTGGCCACATTTCTAGGTGTAAACCATGTAACTGTAAAGCTGTGTGCATGTGGGTTTGTGCTTTGCACTTCTCCAGGACCGTTGATCCGTTCTACTTCACACTTGGCGGGTGCATTGCTGGGGACCCAAGGACGTGCAGTGTCGAACATGTGACACGTTCAATATTAAAACAGCTGTGCATAAACAAGGCGATAGCACAGGTGGGGGGGGGGGGGGGTTGATTGCAGTTCCCCTACAACCCCTACAACCAGCAGCACTTCCGGGGGGCCTGCGCTACTTCTTATAATAATAGAACTCTTCGCTAAGCCCCGCCCCCTGCCACTGTCAGAGCTACCACGCAGCCCACACAAAGTGAACCACCACATCACCTGGTGATCTATAGACCGAAAACAATTAAATGTACACGGTTCCTCTAAAGCCGTCTCGGTCTTTAGTCACTGTTCCGATCATTAAAAGCAGAGAAAAGGGAGTCTCTAATTGTCTCTAAAATGTCTTCTAAAGCTTTCTCGTGCCTGTCAGTTGTCATTATTCAAACTGCAAACCATGTATTCATAAAAATGAACAGTGAGCACGAGAGGCAATTTTCCTGAGCTAAATGACAGCCAGAGCTGCAACAGGTTGTCTGTCTTCACGTCTGAGGGAGAGAAAGAGGGAGAGAGAGGGAGGGAGAGAGAGAGAGAGAGAGAGAGAGAGGGAGAAAGAGAGAGAAAGAGAGAGAGGGAGAGAGAGAGATAGCCGAGTGCGCTGTGTTAACTTCTGTTGCCGTGCGTCGTTGTCACGTTGTGCGAGTGGCCTTGTTGTTAACGATACAAGTCTGAGTGATAGTTTCCTTGTTGCCTTGGCTTGCGTCCAAGAAATCTTGCATATTTGGACTTCATCACAGGAGCGTCTGTACTAAACTTTGCATTCCTGGCTCAACCGAGAAATTGTATTTATAAATGATATGTTTACAACAGGAAACAGGAAGAAGGTGATGCCTGAATTGTGTTATTTCATCGGCATAACGAGGACCCTTTAAAATATGATATGTTCATCAGCAGGTGCTTCATTTGTATTCCCAGCAATATCCGTTCTCTGGCAACTAGAGCCGGCTCGATGTCGTTGTGTTTTGGGCGCTCAAAGCACCTGGTTGGGATTGAGGGAAGTAACTGGAATCAGCCGCGACGTCTTCCAGACAACAATTACAATGTCCTCCTTGCATATCAATGTGTTTCCGGTTCAGCAGAGCAGGGGTCAGACACGGCCGTGTTCTCTCAGCAGCATCTTTCCACACATTCTCATTTCCCCGCCCCGCTGTCCTCCAGATGCCCTCGGTGTGTTCCCGCCTCTCCGATGCGCTTCCTCTCCCCGCCCACCCGCACACCTGCTCCTCGTTACCTCCTTAACTCCTGCGGTATAAATACCTGCTCTTTCGCCTGCATTGTGAGGTTGTTTCTGTTGCTTTGATAGCTTTACGGCCACGCCTGAGTGCCTCTCTTGTTAAATCCCTTTAAATGTGCGATAGCTGTTAGTTTTTTTTTTTTTTTTTTACTACTATGACCTTTTAAATTGATATGGCAAACACGTTAGCTAACAGTTGCCTCTTTATTGGTCACTAAGCACATATGGAACGTTAGCATTTGGAGTCATGTTTCTGGCGACCTGATGAAAGTAAGTTTAGTAAATCTGTTTCAGACATATTTGGCTCTATAGCAGCTTAATGCTCCACGATCATTACTAACCAATCACTAACTTGTCTTTTTCATAATTTGATTAATAATAATAATACAATGATTTATTAAATAGCACATTTCATACAGACTATATAGCTCAAAGTGCTGTACATTTAAAACTAAAAACACAAAATACATAAAACCTTCCTTTTATAAAGCATTCTTTTTGCAGTTACATTTTAAGTGTAATTAAAAAAATCAACAGATGAATTAAAAACTTTGAAATCCTTTTACATTTAAAATGATAAATGAATACATAAAAGAGCATTTGAAAGACAGATGTGGGACTCTGTGGAACACGCAAAAAGTCCTTTAACAGAAAATGTAAAATGTTAAGATATTGATTACAGCAGCTTTTTGACAATGTGTGTCCTCCCACTTCCCATCTGCACCTGAACTACCCAATGATGATTATAAAAATGTCCTTGTGATAAATCAGCTCTCCGTATGTTTTGTCTTTGACGATTCTGCATTAGTGCGGTTATGTAGCACTGCAGATCTGAAGGTTTGCAGCCTTTCAACTGTGCTTTTGAAGAAAAGAAAAGCTGAGTGATGATTGAAGGCCAACTCTTAAGAGGAAAAGGAATCATTAAAAAATACACCTGCACACGGCCATAGTGTGTACACGGCCATAGTGTGCGCACGGGGTGAGAGGGGTACTGTATTTTACTCCGTTTGAAGGTGCATTACGGATATATCGTCCATCAGTGTCTTTTCTTCCCCCTTCCCTCCTTTGTTCCCCTCCTTTTGCTCTGCGTTCTCCTGAGCCGCTTTCATCAAGGTCCTCGGGTCAAAGGGAGCAGCAGCTGCTTTGAGGCTGTTTAGGATCCTGAGGGTTTGACCTGTGACCTTTTAGTGCTACGGCACCGTGCCATCCGTTTATTGCTCAATTTAACACAGCAGTATGAGTGAAGACGGAGCCGAGCGGGATCAATGAGGGAGGGCGCCTGGGGTTCTGCAGCAGGGCTTCATCTTGGTACGCAGAGCAAGGGCTTAGGTTTTTATAGTCCCGCAACAATTTCATGTTTGGGGGACGGAAGTGCTCAATTTAAATAGATATTATCCAATGTTTTATTCAGTGTCTTAATTGATAATGTATTCATTATTTGTAATTCATCGAGCTTCTCACAGTTTTAATTTGCAGTCTGTCTCTGTTTTGTATAATTGTGAATTCAATGACTTTAGGTTTGGGGCTGTTGGTTGGACACAATAACAAAATGTGAAGGTGTAATATTTCCCTGTTTTTGATAAAAAGGAATGATGGTGATGAAAACAAGACCAACGACATGCTAGCAGCTCTGTCTGGTTGTACTTCGGTGATGCGTTGAGCTATGTGCTCAAAGGTCAACATGCTAACATTAGCTGATTAACACTAAACACAAAGTACAGCTGAGGCTGACGGGAATGTCATTAGTTCTGCAGGGGTCTAGTCTTTAACCAAAGCAGTAGTTAAAATGAAACTTTGACTGGGGGATGAATGAGAAGTTAACAGGATCGTCCTGAGGGAACCATGAATGTCTGTACAAGACTTAATGGCGATCCAGCCAATAGTTCTTAAAACATTTCAATCAAAACCACAAATGTTTATATTATGGTGGCGCTCACTGAAACTTCAGGGTATCAACAAAGCCGTCAGGATTCATCTTCTGGGAGCCATGAATGTCTGGACGAAATGTTGTGCAAGTTCATTTTGTAGATGTTGAGAAAGATCATTAGATCGTATGGATTGCCCCACAATGACTGAGATTTCAGTCACTGTGGGGCAATCCATACAATAGTTGTGATATATTTGGTCAGGATCAAAGTGATGGACCTACCAGCTGACCCTCCATCAAAGCTAGGTCTTATTAGTTGCAGCCCTAGTAGTATCAATGTAAAACATGTTGTCATCTGAATGTGGACTATACAGTCCCAATTCCCACCCCTAAAATCCTGGTCAAGTGTGTGTTTATCCGTCCAACCCTGACGTAACCCTAAAGGCCTTTACTCACTGGGGCATTGCTTTCCCGGCTGTTTGGCTTGCGACCCCTTTATAGTCAAGTAATACCATCACAAGTTGTATCTTTCTGTCAATCAAAGATGATTGTTCCCTTCTAGGATTCACCAATTGTATTTGTTTTTACAGTCCTGAAGATGGAAAACTGTAATATTCAGCAAACAGATGTGATAAAGAAAGCTTTTCCTTCATCTCTCCCGTCTTCTTAATCGACTCACGGCCGTCAGATTTATCTCACAGTTCCTTCGAGGTTCCTGACCCCCGCGTTGGGGCCCACCGCCCTTAGTATGTATGCCTCGGGCGGTGGTTTATTTTTGACTGCATCACACACCTTATCAGGGCCAGCACTACCATCACGTATTGATTCATTTATAAAATGAATCTCTCTGCATTGCCTTGAGATGTCAATGTTAAGGCAGCTAATTGAGAAATGTATTCAAAGGAGAACCGAGGAACTCTTAAGCGTTTTGACAAAGCTGGTGAGATGAAAAATCATAAATCATATCTGCCAGATTCAATAGAGAAACAAGGCCAGGTTTAAAGCAGCGTTTTTTGTCAAGCCCAAATTGTTTTTTTGGTATTTCTCTGTCCAGTGCTGAAATGGGATGAGAGGTGTGTGTGTGTGTGTGTGTGTGTGTGTGTGGCGCAGATTCTGTTAGAAATATAAAGTGTATTGATGTTGTCTAAAAGCAATATGACCTTTTGCATGTGCACTTGATCTCACTCACTCCACAGGATGATTGGACCTTTCTTTTTTCTTTTTCTTTTTTCATCATTAGTTCTCGTTTTGGACACTGAAAGGATGGAAGATTTTAAGCACAGGCAGAAAAATCTAAGTATATTTCAAGAATCTAGAACAATAATAATAATAAAAACAGTTTAATTCTTGTCTCCTCTGCGTGCGTGCGTACGTGCGTGCGCATGGTTACCAAGTGTGATCACACTGAGATGCAAGAAATGCACAAACACGCGCAGATGGCCAAAATCTCCAGAGTCTTTCATATGCACATGTATAAACAGACACCATGCAGTTGGTTCTGTATTGTTGAGGGACTGTTGTTCTTAACTCCTGGAAAAAAAGTAAAATGTTTCGATGTGATAGCAGTTTTCTGTGCATAAATATATAACAGACAAACAGACAATCCACAATGAGCAGTTACAGAAAAGTAAATCACAATAATAATGCAAAGCTGAAGAGGGGGTTGTTTATCCTGCTCATACTGTGGCCTCTAGCCAGCGATCAATATGTATGTATTGTTTCGAGATTTGGGAATAATTATTACTGCGGTGAGTGGAAGCCAACAAAGAAAGTGCATTTAGAGCAACAGATGCACGGAGAATAATTGTATATCCTTAATATCTGATTGGTTTGCTGGTGTCTGTTAAAATCAGTCATCGGGACCTCACAGCCATAGTCCTAGTGGACAGTTTCATCACAACAGCAAAGCATTGTGGGAAGAACCTAACCTGAACCCGGGTCGCAGGTCAACTTTGAACATTGGATGATGGTTTGAATTGGTCATGGTGATTAGCCATGGTGCAGTGATGACGATGCACTGATATAAAAGAGAATGTCTCGGAAAGCTCGAAAATGTATCCTAATTTCTTAATTTAATTAAATACAAGTTAGGGATTGTACATATGTCAACTTACCACCATTTGGAACAACATATTTAAAAGTCATCAGGACTCACTTGTTGTTGACACAACTTTGATTATTATGCTGGAGGAATTATGTTTTTTGGATCGTATGCTCGGTCCATTCTAGTGAACATGATATCTCAGCCTGGAGGGAATGTATTCAAATTTTGCCCAAACGTCCACCGGGACTCAAGGATGAACTGATTCAATTTTGGAGGTCGTAGGTCACTGTGACACCTCACACCTGACCCATATCTCAGGAAACGCGTTGAGCTAATGTCTTCAAATATGGCAAAAATGGTCACTTGCAATTAAGGATTTGCTGTCAAATTCGGTGGTCAAAGGTCAAAAGTGACTGTGACCCCACAAAACACATTTTCTGGCCATGACTTAAGAACTTATGACAACTTCAAACAAATGTGTAATAGGATGAAATTATAAAGGGAGTTCACATTTTGGATGTTGTGTTTCTTTATATGCTGATAATTCATATATTTTTGCCCCGACAACGTGGGCTACTTATTTATTCAAAAGAATATGAATTGGAATTGTACAGCAGTTTGCCGATAATAATAAATTAACAAGGAATCCATAATAAAAATCAATCACAATGTAAATGCTGCACAAAACACAGGAGGGATTTTCTATGTGTTATTTTGTATCCACTTGACAGCAATCAATATCAAAATGTACTGTATGGTTGCAGAATAAGGCATTCTTTAATAACGCAAACAAAAATCAAAAACAAATATAGACAACAATAATATATATATGGTAAACAACAAACAGATAACAGTACTTTATAACATTATTATCCATGTGTTTTTATGTGGTTTCTGTAGCACTTTGAGATTTTTCTTATGAAAAGTGCTTTACAAATAAAATGTATTAGAACAAGCATATATTATAAAATAAAAGTGGCAAGTGTTGTCCTGGGATGTGAGAGTCAGTCAGTGGGGGTCCCAGCTTTGTTAATTGGCATCACGTTGGCCCTTGTCGGCCACCGTACAGTGTGGACGAAAGAAATCACCCCTCTGTTGTTATCTTCTCCGTTTTTTGGCGCCTTATCAAACATTAGAGCTGACATGTGCACTTATACCTCTAAATGCTGTACATGTGACGTGAAACGTCGACACCTTTTTAATGGAGAGTCGTGTTGCTGCGAAAAGTAAAAAAGGGGAGTCTGTGTGTGTGTGTGTGTGTGTGTGTGTGTGTGTGTGTGTGTGTGAGTGAGTGTTTGTGTGTGTGTGTGAGTGTTTGTGTATGTGTATGTGTGTGTGTGTGTGTGTGTGTGTGTGTGTGTGTGTGTGTGTGTGCTAGCAGACGAGTGTGAAATTGGCTAATTAACGTGACCTCCCTTTGATCCGCGGAGAATACACATTATGACATCTGAATTTGGTTGAGCCTGAGGGATGGGAGGGTTCCTGGAAATTTATAAAAGTGTGTGTGTGTGTGTGTGTGTGTGTGTGTGTGTGTGTGTGTGTGTGTGTGTGTGTGTGTGTGTGTGTGTGTGTGTGTGTGTGTGTGTGTGCGTGTGTGTGTTCCCAAGCTTGTCGCAGCTTTGAATACGTGATTTATTCCTGTGTTGACTCTCAAGCTGCAAAACACTGATCGGTAGAGCGCATGAGTTGAAGTTGTTATGTAAACTTAAAAGTTCAAAACAGAAGAGGGAAAGAAAACTGCACTAATTTGTGTGCAAACATTACATTTGGCTCAAATGTCCCCTTTGATGTCCTGAATGTTTTCATTGTAATTATTGCAATAAAACAGAAGTACAAAATAGCCATGGTCACCATTTATTTTTCAATGGCCTCGTTCTCCTATGATAAATAGAGTAATGAGGGAATGGATCCTAAAATCAGGAAATGAGTCAGCAGTTTTGTTCGTCTTGAAGTACATTTTTGAATGGTTCAAAAGGAAATATTTATTTATTTCATTTTTGGTATTTCACTGTAAAATAGATCTCGGAGTGAAGCAATGAAGCAACGTGGAATAAGAGGAAACAATGAATTAGCTGCTCCGTGAGTGCGCCGCTGCGCCAGATGGAGAGAGTTAAACACAAAGCAGATGGACGATGAACTGCTCCACCACACCAATATGTAAGAACCATATTCACGGACGCCTGCGATACGTGCCCAACACCAAGATACACAACTATTAGTATTATTATCATCTCACTTATATTAGAGATGGGGTATTTTTTTTAATCCGACCGTGGTCAGCTGAGCAGGCAATAAGGGAAACTAATATGCATACGACCTGCTCAGATTCTGACAATGGCAGAATGTGAAAAAGCTCTGTGAAGTGAATGAGAGGAAATGAGATGATGTTTGCTTTGCTGTGTTATGTGGTTCTGAGTATTGCCTTTGTATTGCCATGACGTAAAGGACAGTAAAATGGTGTGTAATAAGGATAGTTTCAATATTTCAATGATGAATTTGGACTAGTTTCCAGGGAAAAGATTGCCGATGAAGGCTCTTTCAAAAAGCACAGCTTAGAGTACTAACCGGGGTTAAGCTTCAGGTCTGACAAGGGAAGCCAATGCTAAAGTACCTTAAGCTTGTATTCTTTCTAATGGCCAGCAGGGGGCCACTTTCAGTTTATGAAAGTCAACTGTCATGTTTTGTTCATCTTTAAAGGTCTTATTCAGCATTCAGTTGGACTTGTCGTTAACCATCTTGTGTCACTTCTGGTTGCAAAACCAAAATGGCGACGGCCAAAATACCCAACATGAGGCTTCAAAACCAAAAACCAAAACGTTTTCTTTCATTGAAGCAGCAGCGAACAAGCTTTTGTGTTCTGGTCTTATTCGTGACTATTAGTATTTTCTTTGGCATATATCTACAGTTTAACTAGGCTTACTGTAAAATAACAGGTTGCAGTTTTATATGTATTATATTATAGTTTCTTTATTCTTTGTATTACATTGACTTTCAGCGTAACTCTGCTCACCATTCTTTCCTCCTCTACTTTCCCTGTCCCTCGTCGCTCCTCATTGATGCTGTCCTCTCCCTCACATTCACATCTCAGTCCGTTCTCATCCTGTCTCTCCGTCTCTGTCATTTCAGCTCTTTCCTGCAGTCTCTCAATGTCTCTTTCCGGTTTCTTCACCTGCGACCATGTCACACCGAGGTCTCTGCTCTTTCTGTCTGTTTTCTTTTTCTGTTTATCTCTACTGCTTTCTCTGCTTTACCCCCCCCCCACACACACACACCCAGCCCCCTCTCCCTCGT
This sequence comes from Cottus gobio, assembly GCA_023566465.1. NCBI lineage: Eukaryota > Metazoa > Chordata > Actinopteri > Perciformes > Cottidae > Cottus > Cottus gobio. The sequence goes on along the minus strand of CM042227.1, from coordinate 20,435,445 downwards.
CTTCATCCTCCCTCATCTCTCTCTCTCCCTCCCTCCCTGTTCCCCTTCATCACCTCCTGGGTAATGACAGGGAGGACAGGGGGACAGGTGGAGACCAGACCATCACTACCACCAGTGTGTGTGTGTGTGTGTGTGTGTGTGTGTGTGTGTGTGTGTGTGTGTGTGTGCGTGCGTGCGTGCGTGCGTGCGTGCGTGCGTGCGTGCGTGCGTGCGTGCGTGCGTGCGTGCGTGCGTGCGTGCGTGCGTGCGTGCGTGCGTGTGTGTGTGTGTGTGTGTGTGTGCGCCTGCCTGTGACATACACACAGATGGTGGACAGGGGTCCCTGCCGGCCAGCCTGTCTGTCTGGTGATGGGGTGTTGTTGTTGAGTGCACTCAGCCACACATGATTAGCTAGACAAACACACACACACACACACACACACACACATATATTCCCTTCTACGTAGCACATATGGGGCTCAGCACCAAAACAAGTCACCTGCTATTCCAGTCACACACACACACACACACACACACACACACACACACACACTGCTTTATGTAACATTATCAGTATACTGTTACAAGCATATAGTCATATTTTCCTCTTGCATGAAAAAAACAGTAAAACACTCGTCATTGTTTTTGCTATAGCCGTTATTGTTTTGTGCTCTCTCTCTCTCTCTCTCTCTCTCTCCATCACTGTGGTGGCATATTGTTGTAACAGAACAGAACACAGTTTCATGGACTGAGAACGTTGATTGGTCCTAATTATGCAGGGAAGAAGGGAAGGCTATGTAAATGAGTGTGTTTACATGTACTTCAGTAACCAGGTTACAGTCATCCTGCTCCAGTTAGCTGATTAGCTTCTCCTGGAGAATACGCCAATTTCCCTGCCATGACAGGGTTTCAGATTGTCTTCCTACAAACACACACAATAAATAGACTGCAGACAGGTAAAGTAACCGTGGAGTAGCTTAGGAGCTAAAATACAACAGTGATCTTTAGTATACGGTCTGGCTCAGTTCCGGTGCACCCAGAGGTGTTGGATGGTTGGACAACCTGTACGACTGGATTATTTTACAAGTAGTCAGTTAACGAGCTAGTTTAAAACCAATAAAAAGCTGAATCATTGTCAGAAGATAGCCAACAGGATCTCAGTTTGCATTTTAGCCAATTGACAGACTGTTTACCTGCATTCAACCAAAGCTGGCTCGAACGTGATTGGTCAATACTACTCGGGCCGCAAACAGAAGCCTGGAACGTTTCAGATGCCAAACTCTTCTACATGTGAATGCAGCAGCTGTTTATATAAATCAAGTTCTTACAAACCAAAGTGGACCTGACTTTGAGCCGACACATTCTTACTCCCAGCTCGTCAAAACCTGAGGCTTGGTCAGTGCTCCTAAGCGTCAAACTTTGAAGCCCGAGGTAACCCCCCTTGTGTCCTTTTCTTTCTTTTTTTGTACGTGTCAGTGACGGCTTTTCAAAATGAACTTCCATCTACACAGGAAGTTAGTTTGAGGCAACAAAACCACTCAATTAGGTTTAGGAGGTTGGCGTCACCTTGACTGACTCACGACTCGGGTGACTAACAAGGCAGGAGCCTAGCGAGTCACGTGACTAACAACCGACGTGACAAAATAACAGTGCTTTCCTGGGTGAAGGTCCTGTGTTTGTTTCACCCACTCACCACCTCTCGCTCATCCACCCTGAGGGCTATCAGACATGTTTTACTACATCTGTTGCTAATATTGACGCAGATGGGCTAGTTGAAAGTGTGGTATGTCGCGTGGAGGTGCTGAAAGGTGCCTATGTACGCCGGTATCAGACGCCGGGGGGCACTGGCCAAGCGGGTTGCGTTTCTGAAACGGATGCGTAGGATGAAACGGTCATTTTAGAAGATATCGTCATTTTTCATTCGTCCAAGGGGGAAAAAGGGAGATGCCATGGGCGGTTTGTCACCTTCATACAACAACGACAATACAGGAGAAGAGCGGCCTGACAGAGGTGATGGAAACTGATGAAGATAGACGTCTATGTGTCTGCTCTCCGCTCTGACGATCAGATCAAATGCATTTTTACAAGCATCGGTGACTGCAGCACGCTGCTCACCAGTGAGCAGGTGCGGAGCAGGTGCACGACACCCGACCGACGTGTCACCTTCACGTCAAAACTGTTGTCACAGAGAGGTGAGAGTGCCTTTGAGTAATGGACTTCATTCCACAACTGCTCTGGAGGAGAGGCTCGGTGGATGAGAGATGAGAGTGTGGATGTACTGGGAACCCTGACTGGTTCTAAAGATTCCTCTTTGAACTGTTTTGGATCTGAATTGCAACATGAGCATCATTTCAAGAGCAATGTCACCAAACCCCACCTTGTTCCTGGAACAGTATTGGATTGGAGTGGGGTGTGTGTGTGTGTGTGTGTGTGTGTGTGTGTGTGTGTGTGTGTGTGTGTGTGTGTGTGTGTGTGTGTGTGTGTGTGTGTGTGTGTGTGTGTGTGTGTGTGTGTGTGTGATCACCTGGGGCCGTCGGAACAATGGAGCCGGTTTTCTCGAAGCTCGTTAGCTTCGTTACACAGAATGCTATTTTTATTTCCTGGTAATTATTATCACTGAAGGATTGATGTTGGTAAGTTATTAAAATCACTGCACAAGCCTGTAGTCATTGTTTCTTACAGATATTTGCATTCTATGTGCAATTTGTTTTGTTATTTCGGATCGCCTGAACTGTACTGGATTTACTTGTGTTCTGTTGGATATTCTAAACAAATGTACAAAACTAATATCTACATGCTTTTTTCATTTTGCTTGCAGGACCTTTACAGTAGCGCTTTTACTTGTGTCACTTCATAAAACTGGTTTATTGTTCCACGAGTAATTTACAACCGTTTCGATGGCACAGACGGATGATGTCGATAGAAAACGTCAGTTTGGAAAATACGTACGTGTGCCGTTCTAAACGGCAGTAACAAACCTATTTTGTCGCTTCATGTGAAGGATTTTTCTTCTTAAACCACTGTGCGCCGTTGATTAACCACATATCAATGCCACTCCTGGATTTTAGTGAAACACCACAAAATCCTAAAAAAAAAACATCTGTGGGATTTGGGGGCGCTGCAACAAGACAAGAATGATGGTGTGTGTTTGTGTGTGTGTGTGTTTGTGTGTTTGTGGGGTGTGTTTGTGTGTGTGTGTGTGTGTGTGTGTGTGTGTGTGTGTGTGTGTGTGTGTGTGTGTGTGTGTGTGTGTAGCTCGTATCTCTTCTCTCCACAGTGCATCAGCGGGAGCTGTCAGATCAGCATCAGGCCTTGCCAGTCAGATTAAGGATGTTACAGCAGCAGCATCCTGGCCAACAGCCGAACGGCTGCGGATAGATTTCACATACCCCCCTTTATCTCTCCTCAGTCTCTGCCTCAGTCTCTGTCTCTAGGTCTCTGTCTCTGGGTCTCTGTCCCCCAGTCTCTATCCCTTGGTCTTCGGTGTCTCCACAAGACACTGCCGCTGTCGGCTCGGGTCCCAGGGTCGAATGGAGGTGAGCTGAGCTAAATGGAGAGGTGACCGGACAGGTGGCGCAACGCCACGGTCTCACCACAGCCACCGATGAATCATGAAAAGTCCCATTACAAGATAAAATAAATTCATAACTCCGTGCCAGGTGGTGCAGGAGCGGAGGAACAGGGGATAATGATGAAGATGAACACGGCGAGGTGGAAAGGTCAAATTGCAAAAGCATGTTTTGCTGGTTTATTACCACATGTTAATGCCTTATGTTGGGAGTAATTGACTCTCCGACAGACTCACTGGTGGCAGATTCCAAACATGACAAAGATATGATGAATTTTGGAGAAATGTGTCTAAAAGGATGTATAAGGCATACATCTGATCTGATACATCTGGCATATTTGCATTTGATAGAATGATGCAACATAAAAACTATAAGTTTGAGTATCTTCAGAGTGAGTTTGCTTCTAAAATGTTGTGTTGCAAATCAATCTCCAAAACTTTACAATTTGCAACAACGTTTACTCATACAACACCAAAAAAGGGATTCCGGCAGGACGGCAGTGATGTGATTGGTTGAAGATGAGGGTGACATCTGATTGGCTACAGATAGGTCCATGTTGAAAGAACGCATTTGTGGATCTGGCGACGTCAGGGGAGTCTCAAAAAACCCACACATGAATGTGTAGCGATCCACACACGAATGCAGTGTGATCCTACGGTGTGGTGGCTACACTAACTTAACGTTAGCTAGCCGCGAGAGCGCAGCATTACGTTAGCTAACTTAACGTCAGCTAGCCGCGAGAGCGCAGCATTACATTAGCTAACTTAACTTTAGCTCAACTCAAGTTAAGTTAGCTAATGTTAGCCAACTAGTGCTGCAATGATTATAGCTAGGACGACTCAAATAAACAAAATCTCACAACTGTCAACACTTCCTCAACTCATTGGATTAATCTTAATTTACCTTAATGTGCTTCTTGAGGTTGGATGGGGAGTTTTTGAAGGCCAATATTTCAGTAGCTTTGGGTAAGCATAAGAGGCACTTCATTCGGTACGAAGAATCTTTCAAGAAAACATTTCTCGCAAATCTGTCCCTGGGTGTTGGTCTTCGTCACCACCGTCGTTTGTTGCGGGAGAAGCAGGTGCTTCCGTTTCTGCTTCCATCATGAAATCAGTCATCGTAGAGTCATGTATTGCTCGCTAGCTTAATGTGATTAACCAATGATTTAACTTCAAGCGAGGACCACTGATTCACCAAACCTGCTTGGTGGAGTCTGTGTTCCACCACAGTCCCCGATGTTCTCATGATTAATTTTTTTTCTAAAGATAGATTTCATTTTGTAGCGAGTAACGAAGGTTTCAGGGGAAATGTATCGGAGTAAAAGTATCAGTTTTCTTTGCAAAATGTAGTGAAGTAAAAGTAAACAGAAATATAAATAGTAAAGTAAAGTACAGATACTCAAAAGAACGACTTAAGTATTCGTTACTATACACCACTGGGAACAGTGCATCATTTTTGGAAATGTGTTTATTCACTTCTTTTGTCAAGAGTTAGATGAGGCAATCTATGCCTCGCTCTGTTCAAAGATAACAATACAGGGGATAACATGTTCAAATTTAGTGTATGATGCCGTTACCAGTAGAAGACTCGCTGTTTTCCAGGAAGTGACAGATTTCACAAGTTATTTTCCTTTAAAGGTACATCAGTAATCTTACTTCAGCAGTCTGGATAATGTCTCCCAGCTCTGTACTGTCCTTTTGTTTATTTTCATGACACCCTGGAGTATATTTAATACATCACAAGAGCAGGCAGAGCCTATTTATACCACTCTGCTGAACCCTAACTGTCATGTGAGTTTGTTAGACTTCAGCGTGTAACATAAAGCTGTTGTGATTCTTGGAGCTCCATCGCGAGGAAACATGATATTCTCCCCGGTCTGAAAGAGGGAGTGGAGGGCTGAAAGACTGTGCCCAGTTCCAGCACAGAGGTTTTTACTGAGCGTGACACGACCCTGTGAAGGTCACTCATCCATGTAAATGATATGGCATCCATGAACAACCACACGCTGAGGAACAAGCGCGGCGCAGGACAGTGATGCAAAGACACACACGGATATCAGAGTATCGGGTATTAATATGAATAAATCCATAAACTTGCTGTGAAATAGGAGATGCAGATGGGACCCAAGAGAAAAGGTTTATGGTCAAAAACACATTGAAATCTAAATGAGGTACAGACACACAAATACACAATGAATTTCAGAAGAGCAAAACAGTTTTTTAAACAGTAATGAGCACCAGGGGGTTTTACTTTACATCTGCACTAGCATAAAATAAATGAGTATTCTTATAGTAAGATGAAGTCAAGTACTAAAAATGATGTTCTGCTGTCTGTAATCATTTACTTCACATGAAAGTGGTTGCCGCACACTTAAATGTTTGTTTTAAGCCATAAACTAAATAGCATGGCAGTACTTTGATGAAACGCATCAATACTGGTACGACACCCGAATCAGTGTTCATGAGGGACTATCTGGAGACGGCAATGTGCTTTCTACACTGGGACAAGAGGGATGAAGCATTAAGTGGTTAGTACGATTTTTTACTCTTTTAGCGGCTTGCTAGTTAGCTAGCAAACATTAGCTCGCTGATGCCACCATGCTTGCATGCTACGCCGGTTACAACAAGTGAGCGGAACAGCGGGCCGGCGGCCGCAACAGTCGACCTCTGGAACCGGTGCCGGCTTTCCTACGGCAAAGCGGTCTCCCAATGGCGAGGAGGGAGGCATTTCTTTCAAATCTGATGAAACAGATGATTTTTTTTTTTTCACAGACTGGTTTTTACTCTTTACAATATGAAATTCAAAGCTTCATTAAGCAGCCTACATTCTGACCGCTTGTGGGCAGACAAACCTCCACCAAAAGTTTATTAAAGCGGATGAATGTAGTTCCAATATTCCCTTTCATTTTAGATTTGGTTCTGTCGCCTCCATATAAGTATATGTCTCTTTATCTGATAAATGTTCCACTTTCTTTAATTTGCTGTAGTGTACAGTGTGTTATTCAGATCTTGTTTGCTAAAAACAGCTGCCTGCTGCTGCTGGAAACAGCTGGTTTATGAAGCACTGAGACTAAACCGCACAGTCTCTGTACCATTAAACCAAAACAACGAGCTAAAAGAGGCCAAAAATCTCACGAAAGCTGCAGAGCAGGGGTTTAATTTGTGACCCTTTAAACGCTACACATTAGATTTATTGTTCATATGTGATAAGCAGATCTTTTAACGAGTAAAATCAGTGAAATTCCAATTTGAGGTTACTGGCTAGGGAATGTTTTATGTCAACGAGGGTCCTCATGGATATGAGTTCAGACCTGTGTGTGTGTGTGTGTCTGTGTGTGTGTGTGTGTGTGTGTGTGTGTGTGGGCTGTGAAAGGTGTCCCAGCTGCTGCCCATGCTCTTCTTCTGGGCCTATAAATAATGCAGAACTCACATTTTCATTCCACTTCCTCTTCCCTCCCTCCCTCTCTTTCACTCAACCCCCCTCCCCGACACAACTGTGCTGTAGTAAAAATAGAAGCGCAGACTTTCGCTCCAGTGTTTACACCATCATGACCCTCCCCACTTTTTCTCTCTCTCTTTCTCTCTTGCTCTCACTCTCTTTCTTTCTCTCTCTCGCTCTCTCTCTCTCCTGACAGTGGCGTTATTACTCTCATTCATCTCAGCGTGTTCGCTCTATCCTCAGCGGGAGCCTGGAGAGCAGAAACAAGAGGAGAGGTTGTCAGGGCCAGACTGGGAGCAGGGAGAAGGTTCCTCGGGTAGCACATAGATGCTTCATCTCCATATCTTTATTATGTGCCTCGTAAAAATAGCCCTGCTTATGCCTCCCTCCACCGCTCGCCTCTTCTCGCCTCTTCTCGCCTCCTCTCGCCTCCTCTGCATGCACTCAGTTTCCGCTCTGGGGAAATGAGGAGGCTGCTCTGCTCAGACGTTAAATGTAGAAACTGGGATGCACAGACAGGAAAAATAAGATGACTGTTCCTTCTCTGCGGATGCAAAGCAGTAACAAAGCTTCCTGTCAGTACACAAACTCGTAGGCTATGTTAGATGTGGGGAAACCAATATAAAGGCACTTTATATGAATTTTCTGTATGTTTTTATTAGGATTCTTCGTCAGGTATTCCACTTCATGGTAAGGAACATTACAATTGGTTACCTTTTCCCCATTTTGTAGATAGTTTTTGAGGAAAGACAGTCAAAATCAGACTGGCTAGTCGCTGTGAGTGACTTAAAACATCAATATCTGCTTTAATAATAAGCTATTTGCTAAATCTGGGGTGTCTACATTATAATCATGTAAAATAGCGTGCAATGTCACGACTAAATAAATAAATTGTTTTATTTGTTGTACATTTTCTGCCAACCACCAAACATGGAGTGAAGAACGTCATCAATTAACTGTTCATCGGTGCAAGAGTTAGCATCCCATCATCTGACTGCATTAGTGTGTGGTTTCACATTGCGCTTGAGAAGGCCTTGTTCATAATTATCATATCAACGTGTGATATGAGTGGATGAGGGCGCTAACGAGAGACATCATAGCCGCTCTAAGTTAAAATACTTTAACTCTATGCCGTCCACTTTGACAAAATGTATTCAACTGGATGTTACGTAGCTCCCTCAAACCGCACAACGTTGATTAAGTTGGTAACAGAATATCAAGAGAAAGCTGTGTATTAGCTACACACACTCATAAAACAAAAGATGCAGATCATTTTATTTTATACATATTGTATTCCTTCAGCATGGCAACATATCGTCATATTTGTTTGTTTTGTCGTCCTATCATTCCTTCAGACTGTTTGTTTGATTTTTCCGCGCCATGCAGAAGGTGTTTTCTGTCTACATGGCTGATTCCTGTGAATAAAGCATAACTCAAAACCTGTCCGCTAAAGTTACATTAGCATACAACTAAACTGCATGGAATTACCGTTTCCTGTTTTTCACAGATTGCGGTTGTAAATTTAAACAAAAACCCAACAAAACAACAGCGGTTTAAATTTAATTTAATGACTTTAGTTATTTTAATGACTTTAGTTACTTTAATGACTTTAGTTACTTTAATGACTTTAGTTACTTTAGTGACGTGTTTTCCTGTTACATTGTTTCTTTACATGTTTTAAGCCCATCCATGATGTTCGTCCTAAACCTAACTCAGAGGTGTTTCCTAAACCCGAACTGCAGACATCCCCTTTTGTCAAATGGGAATACTTTTCCCATTCATTCCTTTTTTAAATTTCCCTTTGAAGATTCTATCTAAAGTATATTCTTCAAGGATGATTTACTCAACTTAGTCGCAAGGAAACATTTTTGACATTGTACGTTTCTGCAAACCTAGAGATACATTGAATTTCAACTTTTCAAGACCAAAAAAGGTTTTCAAAAATACATTTCATATGGGGCTCGTGTCACGCTTGCAGAAACACACAATGACACATGGTTAGCGGTAAAACGTAACGGGACAACTTTGAAAGCGGAAGTGCCGTGAACTAAAAAGAACACCTTGCGTAACATTACGTAAGAACCGTGAGGTCAACCTTTACTTCCGGTTCCACACGGGACCCTAACAGCGGCCTTTGGTGTGAAAGTCCTGTGTTTGTTTGAACCATTCGCTTATTAAACTACGTGACTATCAGTAACTCGTTGTACTGCGTCACTTTCTCTGACACATTTCGTCCTCATCCAACGTATCCGTGGTTTGCAGAAACTTACAATTCTAACGTTTTTTTTGACTGACTGAGCTGGATTTACCTCACATCAGTGACTTCCTTATGATTGGAAATCATAAATGATGACCTGCTTACACTATGAATGGCATACAGCAGCTTTTACACAGCAGGGAACACCAGTCTAGTTAGTGAACACACTCCGTTGGTAAAGGTCTCCTCTTGCCTCTCCTCGTGTCTCCTCCTCCACTCTATTAAAGGGCACAGTGGAAACAAGGAGAAGATAGATGGAGCCGACAAAACAGCAGTATTTGAACACGGCCCGTGTGCCTCGAATGGAAGAGGTGTTTGGAGAGCTGCACCTCCCACACAGAGTTCCCTCAACACATCACACAGGCTCTCTTTGTGACTGACAGACACTGGGACTTCAAGTATGTTGGTAGGAGTTGAGTAGATGTGTGTGCATGTGGTGCTGATAGAGGAGTGTTAACAGAAAGGCCTCTGACATGCAGACACTGTTAGAACCCATCAGTCAGAGAGAGAGATGGGGGGGGTTGATCTATGGCCCAAAAACCCAAATTTCACGGTATGGTACCCTTCAAGGTGACAACATTTTGAAGAGATGTACAGTATGTCATATGTGATTATGATTGGTGTGTTAGGTTTCGCTGAGTAGGGGTTTTGTCACTGCACGTGAAGTCAAGCGCCCTTTACTCCGTTCGAGTCAATTTTTATGATATTCATTAATGTTTTGATTGTATTTGTTACACGCAACGGTTCAGACCATGTCTTACAAAAGGTTACTCCTTGTTCTTTGTGCGTCATGTAATTTCTACTTGTCACACGGATTCGGCCTTTTCAAACTAAACTTCCGTCTTCACAGAAAACCAGTTTGCTATGTTTAGGGAAAAGGTTGAGAAGTACTTAGTTAGGTTGAGAGAGCAACTACTTACAAAATAACTTTGTGGGATATTTACAAATTACGGCACATTTGTGCATTTTTATTCGGTATAGCTACGAGTGCTGGACAAGACCGCTCATTCTGCAGGGAACATGCTGGGCTTTCACTGGTTTTGAGTCTATAAAGAGACCCTCATCTGTTTCTGCTGTCACCAACAAGTCCTTTTACACATTTACAGACACAATGCTATGAGGGCCAATTACACTTTGCATACACGCATTGTCGTCAATTGTCTGTAAGATGCCCACAAGTGTCTGCAGCCTGTACGAGCCTTCAAACATGTTTAACACTTATTCTTGAATCAGCTTCTCACAAATACAAAACTAATATCTGATTCTTAACTCTGTTGAGTCGCTGTGCCGCCGTTTCCTCACGGTGTGTCATGCTAACAGGTGACTTCAAATGTGTTGACATAAAGGGACTCTCAAGCTTTGTGTGTACTTGCGCTTGGCAACTTGGCGCGAGCCGTTCTCAGAGACGCCCGAGCTCCGAGCATGCACAAAGGCATTCCTGCCTCAAAGCGCTGTTGCATTGCGTTATTCTCCAAAACGCCGGAGGGCGTACAAAATAAATGTTCTGGGAAGAATCAAGAAGACAACTAGCGTAACTGCCAAAACGCCATAAACCAACCTCCACAATGCAGAGGGGGGATTGTAATTCAGTTAATTCATATCTCATATTCATGGACTACTGTATTGCCTTTGTGCAAGCCCTGTAAATAAAGAAGTTAAGTAGTAAATGCTTTATAATAAAAAAAAATGGATTTGGCTGGCTGCAATTAAGATTCATAAGGCAGATTGTTACAGATAAATTATTAGATTTGTTTCTGCGTTTGAGCAACAGTTTTTACTTCAAATAAAAGGTGACAGCCGCCACCTGCCCATGAACAATGTAATGGTACTGAGGAAAGTACTCCTGTCTGTATTAATAGGTCTAAAGCACTGGGATATGCAAACGTGGACGTCCTTGCAGAGACGGGTTGATGGCAAAGTGTTTACACGTATGAACACGTATTCCCTTTCACGCCAGCGAGGAGCGTACAGGCACGTCTGCAAATGGTTTCTTCTTTCAAAGTCAAAACATGTATTTAGTTGACTCATTTAACCATTAAATGATGTACTATAAGGCTTTTACACTGCTGGCAGATGATACTTTAGACTACAGTTGGCAACTATAATAACAAATACGTTTTTGTCACATCGCTCGAGCTGTAATCATATCATGACATCTAGTGCTCCTAATGGATTCCACTGCGCCCAAAGAAAAAAATACTACTACTTTCATGTTTTTATTAAAGTTGCCAAATGCTTTAGCTTTGCTGTCTCTGTTGTGTGTATTATGGGGTTGTGTTGCTGAAAAGCAAGAATTCTTTCACAAAACAACAAAAGCTTGAGGTCTTTCGGGTTGGCTTGCTGCATGGGGTCCGTCACATTCAACACCTCTCAGTGTTTCCACCAAAGACTGAGACCACTCCAACGATCCCACTGTGGTTCTGAATGAAAATATGCCTTCATTTGAGTTGCTTTCTTCTTCTTATCTCCCTCTCACTCTGAACCATGTGATGTTTAGGTGAAGGATGCTCACGCCGGAGCAGAATAAGAATGACGGATGGAGGTTCAAACTGGGGGGGTTCAGATCACCTCCACACAGCTCGAGAAGCAGCAAACACGGCGTGAAGAATCCACGTCCGTGGCGCCGCTTGAAAGGACGGCAGAACAAAAGCAAATCAGGTGAAAGAAAACACAGTCGGTAACACGCTGATACGTGCCGCCGTGGGGGAATCAAAGCGCCGTTTTCGGACCCTTTGTGAATATGAAGCATATCGCAGACAGACTGTCGCATCTTCTTCTTTGACCGTTTTCTGTGGCAGGTTTTTTAAATTACCCCCCCGGACACCCTGCAGTCTCCTAAGCTTTTCAAAGAGCTTTTAGTTTGGCATTTGATTCCCTGCTCTCCTTTTCTTTAGACATGTCTGTTTTTCTTTGTTCTTCTTCGTCTTCTTTCTCTTTCATGCAAAGCACTTTGGCAGCTGAAAGTGATTGTTGGAGGAGTCCATCGTTATTCAATGGGTAGAGGAGAGGAAACAAGAAGAGGGGGGGAAGGAAACAAGAAGAGGAGAGGAGAGAAGGGAGGAGAGGGAACAGTGGGAAAGGAGGGGAGGAAAGGAACAAGATGAAAAGAGGAAAGGAAAAATGAGGAGAGGACTGAAGAGGGTAGGAGAGGAGACAAGGACATGAAAGTAGAGGAAAGAAGACAAGGAGACAATGGGAAAGGCAAGGACATGAAGGAGATGAGGAGAGAAAGCATGGTGAGGAAATGAGAGGGGAGATAGTGGAAAAGAAAATAAGGGATAAAGGAGGAAGGGAGATGCAACAAAGAAAAAGAAGGGGAAATGAGACAACATAAAAGGAGAGGAGACAAGGAGACTATGGGTCAATGGGAAAGGGTTTCACATATGGGAGGAGAGGAAACAAAGTGAGGAAATGAAAGGGTAGAGAAACAGGAGATGGGAGAAGAGCGGGAGAGGAAAAAGAAGGGAACAAGCACATGAAAGGAGAGCAGAGGAGATAGAGAGAAAAGAAATGGATAGGAGACAGGAGAAGAAAAGAGAGGACAGGAGGAGGAAGAGAGGCCAGTCGTTCTTTACCCGGGTGGGGGGGGGCACAGCGGGGGGGGGGGGGGGGGGTGGAGGTGAAGGGGGGCTCCTCATCCCTCTCTTCTCCAACTGAGCCTCCTTCCTCAAGGTCAGTCTCACACACACACACTCACGTGCACACACATGTACACATTCACACACAGGCAGGCAGGTTGGCAGACATGGCACACACACACACTCACACACACACATTTAGTCGAGCTCAAGTAGAAAAGACGCCTTCTGCCTGCTTTTCTCTCTCCGATTCTCTGTACCAACCAGCCAAGTCTCAGTCAACCATCTGGAGATAAAAACACCATTCTTCCCACACACACACACACACACACACACACACACACACACACACACACACACACACACACACTCTGTGTGTTTATGATAATAGACCAAATGCCTCTATTGATTCTTACTCTGTCTCTGTCTGCATGTAGAATGTAGAAAATGTTCCTGTACGTTTGTTTTTTGTCCAACAAAATGCACTTCATCTTAATATCCATTATTGAGCGGTAGAAAAATTAATTTATCATGATGATTTCATTTTCTTTTTTCTTTACAAACATCTGAAATGACCAATTAAATGGTTGAAGCTGCTGAGCTTCACTGAGCAGAGTTTCCGTGATACTGCATAAAGAAGATCCAACGTTACGCCGGCTTTGCTGCTTCTTCTTCTTCTCTTTCCCCACTGAACTGAACGACGGCCGGCACAACGCCCACCACGCTGTGGGGCTTCAGACAGCAGCAGGTGAAAAGCCAACCCCATAATATTCAGTCTTGTTTTGGATCAAGATTCGCCCCGCTATATTTCTGCTTCTTTTTTTCCATCTGGGCTGTGTTTTTGACATTTTCAGATATGGCTCCTGGACAACAGTTGTTTTTTTTGCATCTATATTAAAAAAATATTAAAATGCAGGCGCAGGGTGGGGACTCTTTTCTAGACTTTTTGCATGAGTCTAGACATGTTGTTTTAGGAACCAATGCCTTCAACCATTGCAGCGTCAGATCAGCAAACAGTTCTAGTTCTGCAAAGTGAATGTACTTTATGAAGGCCGATAGCGACACCAGATCAAAACACGTGCTACAAACTAAGTATTGTGTGCGCTGCTCTTTATGTTCTGTTGTCCCTGACCCCTGAAAGTACCTTAAAGTATCTGCATTCAGCGCAAATTCAGCTCCAGCAACAGTACCGGAGAACGGCGGCTGCAACAGCAGAGCCTCGTGCAAACGGTTCTGTGGTTCTCCTGCAGTGGCGAGAGGGCTGTTAGCGAGGCAAGCGTTCCTGAGCAGCTCTCGGGGTTCTCCAAGTCTCCTGTTGGTGGCGTCGCTGAGAGCTGTCGGACATGTTGCTCCGAAATGTCGACGTTCGGTTGGTCAGAGGCCCGAAAAAGTTTGTTAGCGTCATGTTCAGAAGCCTGTGTTCATAATGTTTCTCCTCTATTATTCAGGTTTTCCCTTTTATTTCTTGCCTTTTTGTACATTTATATGTATTACAGTTGATATTAATTCAAATAGAAACACATAAATAGATTGCAATATGGCACTAAAGCAGTGGCATTAAGCATGTGGCACTCTTGTGTTTTGTGTTGTTGTTGAATGTAAACTAAAGGACGACAATCCTGCAAAACCAGACTAGAACTCAAAATGAGGCATGTTGAAACCCTAATGGGACGTGCTTCCTCCCCCGTCTGGTAAAATATTCCTCCTCTCCTCTTTGGGTCAAAATAGTCTCTCTCCACCCACCCCCTTCCTTCCCCCTCCCTCCACACTTTCAACCCCTCCACCCTCCTTTACATTTTTTTTTCTTGTTTTTTTTGGTGTGTAACTGACTGCAAATTCACGGCTGTTCATTACCCAGACAGGGTCAATTCCCCAAACAATGTGTTCGGTGTCACAATAAAAAGGGTGTTCTTTACGGCGCGTCGCAGTAAAATGCTATTAAACAGATAAAACACCGGCAACGAGCATCAGGAGGATTATAAAAGGAATTGCCTTGATAAACTCTGCGTATCTGCGCGATGACACGCCAGCAGCTCTCTCCTCTCTGTCGCTGGGGAGGAGGAGGGGAGGCAGACTTGAGGAGCACATGGCTGGCTGGGGAAGAGGATGGAGGATGGAGGGGGGAGGAGGCTACACGGCACTGCGGCGCCGCCATCTGGGGAGATTGGAGAAAGAAAGAAAGAAGAAGAAGAAAAACTGGCTCCCTCTGTGTCCCGTTCTGAGGCTTGAAAGGAAAATATGTACAAAAAAATACAAATTAAATGAATTTAAATGGAAACTTTTCTCTCCTGCTTGTGGAGGCTTCTGCATTTTCAGGAATTAATCGATTTATCTGTGTTAGTGCAACCTCGTAGTAGGTATCAGTTGGGGTTTATGTTTTTATTTATTTTTTATCTCCTTTTCCACAGCTTTTATCACAGCAGTGTGTCACGCCTGAATGAGTGTATTTCTACCTGAAGACATGGCAACGCTGTCAAGCGGCACCGGGTGTGTATTCATCATTCTGTGCTGGAGAGACTGGTACCAATGGGTTCATGAAGTATCCCATCCTGCTGCTCAAAATCCTGCCTCAGGAAGAATTTGGTATAGCAGTAAAAAAAAAAAAACTGGGTTTGAGACCCAGGTTTGTCGGAGGCTCTAGTTTGGTCCAATGAAGCCCAATCTCACAATGATGCATGATGCTGGTGTTTGTTGTATTCCTGCTTACCTGCAGCTCCCCGCCGCTCAAATGGTCTCCTGCTTCCCTCTGGTGGTCACCGAAAGATATTCATCACAGCAGCTATTTGACTTGCAAGAAGAGCACATGGATCACTAAGGACAGTAACAAGGATCTCTCTCTTTCCTCTTCAAGTGTCCCCATAAGCCACGACGCTACAATACCAGGACCCAGAAAACTGAAGCAGCTAAATGAATTCAGCCATCAATAATTTTATTATTCACACATTTTGACACGTTAAAAAATGTATTCTAAAGTTCCCTATTTGCAGTATCCATGCAATGTGAGCCGTGTGGATGGATAGTGTCGAGAACAGCATCCGTGTCAAGGTTTGATTTACTCGGTTCGTGTCACGATGGTGCGCAGCAGCCAGATGGGTATGGAGGGACAGTGGAGAGTCCTATTTGTCTATACTTTGTGTACTCTTGCTGGTTGAGTACTAAGTTGCCCTTATTATTGTAAATGATCAGTCCACCCAATCACACAGCTTTGATTTACCCCCTTGTGGTGTGTCCGACATTACCGCAACAACTCGTTCCTGTAGATTCATGCTGCACAACATCAGGAGAATACGTCCACTTCTCACCCAGAAGGCAGCACAGGTTCTCGTCCAGGCTCTGGTCATCTCGCGCCTAGACTACTGTAACTCCCTCCTGGCGGGTCTACCTGCTGCTGCCATCCGACCTTTGCAGCTCATCCAGAATGCTGCAGCTCGACTGGTCTTTAACCTCCCGAAATTCACCCACACTACTCCGCTCCTCCGCGACCTTCACTGGTTACCGGTGGCCGCCCGCATCCGCTTCAAAACATTGGTACTGAAATGTAATGTAATGATCGGGTCCAGTCTACATCCAGGACATGGTAAAACCATACACCCCGGCTCTTATTGATAGCACTTTGTAGTTGAACTTTATTGATGAAATTGTACCTTCTTGATTCTTGTTGTTGTGATTCTTGTTTGTACTCATGGTGGAATCACTTATTGTAAGTCGCTTTGGATAAAAGCGTCAGCTAAATGAAATGTAATGTCTCAGAGCAGATAGCTTCCTTTAGCATATACGTGCAGGTTTCATGTTAATCTGAAACGCTTGCCTCCTCGGAGTGAACGTTAATCGAATTGTGCTGCTGATAACATGGGTGAAAATACATAAACAAATTAAATAGCAACGTGTCTTAGCAGAAACAAAGTCTTACCCTGATGATTAACCAACTTTACTGTGTGTCCAGCGGTGAAAGAAGTACTCTGACCTTTAACTTGAGTAAAAGTAGTAATACCACAGTGTACACTGTGGTAGTGAAATGTGAAATTACTCGCTCAGACTCCTTCAGTAAAACAAAATAGCAATATACTTTAAGTACACAAAGTACAACTACTTCAAGATTAATCTATAATAGTATATCATAATGAATTACTTGGTTTCTAGTTGCAAAGTAACTAGTATTATTAATAAAAGGCCAGAAAAAGGTAAAATGTACAATATTTGCCTCCAAAATGAGTAGAAGTAGTAAGTAAAAAAAGAAATACCTCAGAGATGTAAAACATAAATACAGTACTTAAGAAAATGTATTTAGTTATAAACCCTCACTGAAATAGTCTACTTATAGTTAGCTTACTCCAACCAAAACTATATTCACAACTAATCATCTAAAACTAAAATATTAAATACACCTTTTTTTCAGTGCCGGTAATAACACGTCTTTATGTCCGTGGTGTTCACCTAACATGGTGCTGTTGTTCTCGTTGCATAATCATTAAGCCGCTTACTGTAAAATGTCCTTTAGCCGACCGCTTCACGAGGCGGGAAGAGGTCGTTAAATTCCGCTCCTCCTCGGTATTTTCCGTCCTTCTCCGCCGCCGCGTCGGGCACTTCCGGCATGCATCGCCGTCCGCTTTCTCGTCCTTCTCCAATCTCCGTGTTGTTGTTCCCGGTGACGCGGCGGAGGTGTAGCCTGACGCGGGCTCTTACGTGTCGGCCAGAATAAAAGTGGAGCTCCGGAGGCCCGGGAGTGACGAAGGGAGTCCGTATCGGTAAGGACGGAGCGGTGTCCGGGGCTCAGGGAGAGACGGCAGGCGGCCGCGGGAAAGCGTCGGTGTGGTCGGGTTCGGCCCGAAGGAAACAAAGAGATCATGGCGCCGCGGTGTGTTTGTAGCAGGATGGAGGGAGGGGAGGCTGCGGCGGCTTGGGAGAAACGGAGCAAACTGTGCGGCTTTTAGTCGCGAACCAGCCAGCAGGGACCGTCACGTTAACGCGTCAGAAACTGTGAGGGGACTTTAGTGGAGGGAGGGGGAGGGGGGTCTTTTTTTAAATACGCGCTCCTGCCAAATTAGGCTGAGATAGACGGACGTATGCGCACATGTTTTGCGCCGTTTTCCAGTTAAACGGCGCATTGAACCCCATCAGCAGCGATGTGTGTATTTATTTCTGCCACTTGCTCGATTAAATTCGATGTTTGCGGATCTCCGCTTTCACACCCGCTCACCGGGTCGATACCCGCCTCGTTCGGGTTTCCCATTCACTCCATAGAAACTAGAAACCTGGCCGGTTTTTGCAGGCTGGCGTGTTAGCCGCACACAAAAAAACACAAAGAAAACATGAACGCAAAAGGGATTGTGTTGCTTAATAATACAACGCTTGTTTTATTTAGTTGTATTCCCTAAATTGTTGTAACTATTCTTCTCGTCTCCCGGGATGTGACCGGTGCGCGCGCGTCGGGGAGGGGGGGCGTTGCCGCGGCCATGTGGCTTCGCTGTCACACACGAGTGATATTTTGAAAAGCAGAGGGAGAAATGTGTGAAGCCAATCATCAAGCGACGCGCCGCGTGAGATCACCGGCACCGCGTGCCCTGATCCGCGGTCGCTGCGCCGAGGTCCGATTTGTGGCCCCAGAAGCTCCTGCTGGTGCTGGTGGTGAGGGAGGGGGGGGGTAGTTTCTACTCTGTTGAAGCCCAGACGTTACTATCGGTGGAGAGGACATTTACTCCAGTACTGCACAATTTTGAGGTACTTTGGATGGATGGATGGATGGATGTATACTTTATTCATCCCCAAGGGGAAATTTGTTGGTCACAGTAGCAGACACAACATAAAATAACAGAAATAAACTAAAAAGATACTCAATATATACAACAACAAAAAAACTCAATATATACAACAAAACAGCAGAGTGTGTTAATTTAGGAATTTACATTTTCTGCTACTTTTTTTGTATTCTTGACATGGTTTGTTTATTTATCATTTTACAACACAGGGGTTGCCCACTGGAATATAAACTGTGGCCCCTTCACACTACACACTGAATATACAAATACGCTATTAGAATATAATAATATGAAGTAAAATCAAATAATATATACAGTTACTTATATACAAAACTGTGTGCACACACATACATAATGGGATGTTGATTTACACTTCCTCACTGTAAATTTTACAGTGAGGAATGACGGGATTCAATCTGCAAAACCGTCTTGCAATAAATGTAATTAACCTTCTACGCCACGACATATCGGGAGCAAATACTGTATTGTACTTTTCATTCCACTGCATTTGTTCTATCATTTTGGTTATTTTAAGATTAATAACACAAAATGTAATCAACAATTCAATTGTGATGTTGTTTAAACATCACAAGTCACAACAGTTTGGTGCTGTGGGAAACGAAAAGGTCACAGATTATGGTTGGCCAATCGAAAAGCATCAGTCACACTGCAAAAAAGATTGTTTAACTCTGGCTGGCTTCCTTTGTTCAGCTGTATGACATTTAGAAAAGGTTCAGATACATGAAACTCATCTCAATTGTACAATTGTCTCTCTCTTTTCTTTTTTGGAGACATTTGACTTGAGGGAAACCCAGCAGCGAGGCTCAGTGGATCACAGTAAAGTACCACTTTTCCTCATTTTGAGACCAGAAAAATAAACTAGTAGTGTCATCAATAAACTTTGATTGGGAGGTCAGTGGCAGGAATAGAACTATGAGATCTGAATTTACGGACGGTACCACAATAAATACGGTCGGTCAACGAGCATCATTGTTCGGACCGGTTTTGAGGTCCCTCAGTTTTAATCTCATTCCTGACCGGCGCTCCGTCTCATAATCCAGATGCAGATGTTATTATCTAGCGCACACATTCGGTCTCCCACACATTTCGTGCTTAATTTTTACGATGCTGCCAGACAAGACCAGAACTAGGAACATCAATAATAACCATAAAATATTTTAATGTTTGATAGTAACAGATTCATGGACGGGCATCTGGTTGATGCTCGACAGTCTGAGGGAACGTTGTTCCTATGAGATTCAACTCAAATCTAAGAATTTAATCTAAAAAAGAATAAAAAAAACAACTTATTTGAAGGGCCTGAAGCCTGTCGGGATTCAGAGAAACCACCATCACCGGTACTTTGACGTTTCACATTCTGCCTCCTGTGACAATTTTGACGTAACATCTGCGAACAGTGTTGCATAGTAACAGGACATTTTCTTTTTGTTGTGACCTACTGTAAATGGACCTGTACTTTTATAGCGCTTTTCTAGACCTATTTCACACTACTAATCAATCAGCCGGGGATCAAACCGCCGATCCTCTGATTGAAGGACGACCCTGCTCATCACTGAGCCACAGTCTCCCACATATCTTCTATACGTTAACATCCGTTCTTGCAACTAAGTGAGAAAATTGAGTGAACATTTTCCTCTCAGAAATGTTATTTATTTCAAAACTGCTGGTGAATACTCTTCAGTCATGAGACCCGTTGAAAATGTTTTACATTTTCTCCAAAAATATGTTTTCAGTTTGTGCCATCTGTGGTCCTGATAAACAGATGCTGCTGCGGCGCTTTAAATTGTTGACATTTATTTTATACAGCTTCTTCTCACATCTTCCTCCTCAGCCCAACCGATGAAGATGGAGTCCGTGGAGGTTCAGCAGGCAGTGGAGACTGCTGTGACGGAGGCCGAGACCCAGCACATCACCCAGGCACAGATTGCTACTTTGGCACAGGTAACGGGAGGCGTGGACACGTCTTGGGATTGAACAGGTGGCCTTTGGCCGCTAGGCTCAGGAAGTGCAGCTGGTTTGATTCCAAAGAATTTGACCAAAAAAAACGATTATAAAGTGCAAAATAAAACCCAGTTTTTCCGTTAAAAAGCGCACACATTACTTCGCCTCTGCATTTTCAGATGACCATGACAACGGGGCACGCCACAGCAACAGGTCCCACGGTGACGCTGGTCCAGCTTCCCAACGGACAGACGGTTCAGGTCCACGGCGTGATCCAGGCCGCACAGCCGTCTGTTATCCAGTCCCCACAGGTCCAGACTGTGCAGGTAACACACACACACACTCCATGTTTTAGCCACCGTGTGAAGAACATGACGTCAGAGGGTTCGTTGGTTTGTTCCAGATCTCCACCATAGCGGAGAGTGAGGATTCACAGGAGTCCGTAGACAGTGTCACGGACTCTCAGAAGCGCAGAGAGATTCTGTCGCGGCGCCCCTCATACAGGTAAGAGTGTGTATGTGTGTGTGTGGTGTGTAAGTGTGTGTAAAACTTTCAGGAGACAGGCCAAAACAATTAGAATACCTCAAAACTAAATAAAACGCTTCCTGGAATCTTGGACCACACGACTTGGTACTCTCCCCCATTAAGCTCTTTCTATAACTACACGGTTTTTCAAGCGTTGTTTATTGTATGTAAACTGTGATGATACGATTCATGCAGATGGTGTTGTGAGTAAGTCTCGTTGTCGTTTGCCCCCACCCCCGACAGGAAAATCCTTAATGACCTTTCGTCCGACGCACCGGCCGTCCCTCGTATCGAGGAGGAGAGGGCCGAGGAGGATGCATCCGCTGTCGCCGCCACACATTCCATCACCACCGTCACTGTGCCCACGCCCATCTACCAGACCAGCAGCGGCCAATACAGTAGGTGATAAAAAAACATTTCAGGATAAGTGGCTGATAGGCGAGACTTGATCAATCAGATTTGACTATGTAAGTTCGTGGACCGGGACACCCCTAATAAATCAGTTGTCTTCATAAGATTTTGCTCTCTTTCATTGTTTCATTTCTTCTCTTGGGTTTGTCCCCTCTCGCCAAAACACTCAGTCGCAATCACACAGGGCGGAGCCATTCAGCTGGCCAACAACGGCACAGACGGAGTCCAGGGCATCCAGACCCTCACCATGACCAACGCAGCAGCGGCCACCCAGCCCGGAGCCACCATCCTCCAGTACGCGCAGACTAGCGACGGCCAGCAAATACTGGTTCCCAGCAACCAGGTGGTGGTCCAAGGTGAGCGCGCTGCATTAAAGCGGCGGTGTGTCTAGGGCCGATCTCAGGGATTTTGAATGTACGCGTTTGGTTTATGATGTATGCTCTCAGTCATTTACTGCTGTTCAACAAGCAAACAATCCTCTAACATGTGACACCTCTCAGCTGCATCCGGTGACGTCCAGGCCTATCAGATCCGAGCGGCCCCCGCCAGCACCATCGGCCCGGGGGTGGTCATGGCCTCATCCCCTGCCCTGCCCACCCAAGGTGCCACCGTGGAGGTCACCCGCAAACGGGAAGTCCGCCTCATGAAGAACAGGTATGAAATTCCCCAATAATCAAAACAGGCCAGGTCCGAGGTCGGTGATAGATCTAATAAAAAGGACGCAGGATGACGCTAACAAAAACAGTATGCCCCCGAACATGAATAAGAAAGACAACGCGTTTTCTCATCCTTCCTACAGAGAGGCAGCGCGGGAGTGCCGCAGGAAGAAGAAGGAGTACGTAAAGTGTCTGGAGAACCGAGTGGCCGTCCTGGAGAACCAGAACAAGACCCTGATCGAAGAACTGAAAGCCCTCAAAGACCTTTACTGCCATAAGTCCGAGTAGTTCACGATACTGAAACGCCGATCCGGGCCGAGTGGCGCTTCACTCTTCAAAGACTGCCCTGCCTTCCACTTTGCACACGGCTGGCTGATCCAGTCCTACTTCTACTACCTTCTCCTCGGTAGGCTGTCAATCGTGATCCATTTAAAAGTTACACACACTCTTTCCAATATCGGTACACCTGAAAGGAACACTGCTCTTCCCGGCCATCGTAGAGATACTACAGTGGATAACATTTGACAGCCGACTCCAATGGGGCAAGGAGATGCTATCCTTAAAAAAAAATTTGATTTTCCACATTCTACTTGGTCTCTTTTGGTCGTCCTCGTCAGATCACGTCAAACTGAAAGGTGCATTTGCTTGCTCTTATTTGATGGCCTCCTTGGACTGTATGGAAGCAATAACGCCCAACAAATTCCCCTCAAAGCATCACTGGTGTTGCTGTGGTTAGCCGCAGCTCCGAAGTAGATCAGCAGTTCAAATGTGCGACTGATGATCTCCATCAAAGGCGTCCTGACACAATATATTTATAAATGAGTCTTTTCACTGTTCAGCTTTACAGTCACAATGCGAGTTTGGTGTCAAACAGTTGTCCGGCCAGAATGATGACAACAAGGCCCAGCTTGTATAAAACAACACAGATTATGAATACTATTGTACATATTGAAAGTATGCGTTTCGGTTTTAGGACGTGAAGGAATTATGATTCTAAACTTAATCCACATCAACTTTTTCCAGCAACATGGCCAGCAGCGTAGCGGACTCCACAATGAATTGGACACAAACAAGTAAAAAAAAGAAGTGAAAACTAAACTGAATGTTTACGCAACCTGGTTGTTTGACTGACAACACTTAACACGGTTCTGCACACAGGCAAAGCACAATTTGAATGATAAAAATATATATATATATATATATATATATATATATATATACACACACACACACACACACCCAAGGTATATGACAGACACAGCAGGATGTTGTCTCGTAAAACAGATTAGTCTAAAAAGCTTCAATAATAATAACCAGGTCAACACCAGAGACCTAAATGTTCGGTCATCTCATCGTGCCACAGTAATCGGTCAGTTTGTCGTCCCCAGACCACCATCATCAAAGTTATCATTTTAACGTGACATTTCATGTGTTTTTTTTTCATTATTGTGTCTGTTTTGCAGCGTCTGGTAACTAAATGGTGGTAAAACGTGGATTGCGACATACATTTTTATTGTGATTTTATGTGTGGCAGATTCTCCAGAAGGTATCAGCTACGAATACATGAGTTTAACACTAATGATCCGTGTTATGTTTTGTAGGGCGTGTGTGCCTGTGTTTTTTGAGAAGATATGTGTACGTGTTTGTCCGTTTATTTTTTTATATAACTGTACATAGACTCTACGGCATGTGTATACATTGTGTATTTCCGTTTATGCGGTATGGAAAATGTTCTTACGGCTTGTATATGGATCCGACTTTTGCATATTTGTAACATGCATCAATGTATAGAAGACGATGTACGGCGTAATCATGTGATCCACCAGGCCTACCACCGTCATGGCAGCTAAGTGTGAGAAAAGGCCTTTGCTGGTTATAGTTTGGAGCGCTGGGCTCCGTTTAGGATCGGCTGCGTCTGTTTGTAGAGAGCAGTCCGGGTCCACCACATATAGCAGGGTTTTGTTTTTGTCAATTCGAAAACTGCACAGAACATTTGGTGCTTTCCGACTCATCCACACATAGAGCATATGTTTTGAACTGGAAATGTACTTTTATCTCAGCAAGAATGTTTCACATTTTTGTGATATATCTTCCAGTTCAAATTAAAGCACAACCTTTCCTTCCGCTGTTTATTTAAAAAAAAAAGGTACTCAGCATTTATTTTACTGCAAAGTAACACTAGGTTTTCATTTATGATTCAAGATATATTGTCCCAATTATTAGCCGATTTAAACTGGAAGATAACCCGAATCCTCTCAACCAAAATAAATATTAGGATGTTTTTTGGGGTATAATAATCCTTACTATTTTACTTTTGTTTCTTTTACATAACAAAGATCATCAGTTGGTGGGAGCGCTCTGTCCGCTTTATTTTTCTAGTTCACAACATGTAGATATTGTACAGTATATGTATTTGTTGTGTATAGGAGGACTTAAGGGGTTGAATCAGCTGAAGAAACCACAGCAGCAACTTCAGGAGGATTTGAATGAATCGTCTCATATCGATACACAAAACACGATGGCTTATTTTGGAGGAGAGGATGAACTCAATCACTATTATGGAACAACAAGAGTAGCGAGTTTAAATATAATATGTGGGGGGGGGGCTACAGAGCACTCAAACCTTTTCAATACCGGTGCCATTATGATATCTGAGATGAAAATGATGTTTTCTGCCACTAATAATAATAATAATTTCCACCTCTTGCAATTAACACATCTGGTGCTGAAAAAACAACAACATAGTAATAATCTTTTTTCTTTGTTGTTTGATTACACTTTCTTTTCAACAAAACCAAAAGTGTTTTCATGTCTGACAGAACGGTTTCTATCCACAGTTTCTATCCACTTGTGCATGAAGCATATTGATATGTGTGTAAAAGTATATATATATATATATATATGTATGCAGAGACTTTCTAGAACAGTGATGTTTTTTCTAACTTTCAATGTCATCAGTTTCTATATTGCCACTTTTACAGGTTATCAATTTAAAAAACGCCATGTATTGTATAGTATCTTGTAGACGAGGTCACCAGATGATGCGTTGTGTAGCGTTCGTTTCAACGTTGTCGCAGTATAAACTATACCAGCCCGTTAATGGAAAGTGCTGTTACTCTGACATTACATCCCTCTTTTGTAAACACTTGCTATGTTGCAATAAACTTCTCTTGAAGAGTATCATGTATTGTGAATTAAATAATCAATCAACAATCCGGTCACAACAAACACTGATGAACCATGTTGGGGTAATTTGTTGACATTAATAGACATTTAGTTCAAATACTGTTTTAGATGTTGTAGAAGATAAGGAAAATAAGTATTATCAGTAATATGAAGTATCAAAAATGACACTCATTCTATAGACGTGATTTGAAAAATAAATTGCATTAATATATTTCATATGCATTCATGGGTACGCAGCATTTTCATGTTGTAGCCGGTCCTGGTGGAGCCAAGTTGAAAATGTGTGATGTTGTTTTGAATGAGGATGCTGATTGGCAGATCGATGCAATAGATTAGAGGACGGGCTTCAGTTTCCACTGTCAAAATAGGGTGTCGGTCGGTGACGATACAAAAATAGTAGCGGTGAAAACAGTTCATCGGTTTAAATCGTCTTCAACAGACAGCTCCTTCGACCAATAGACAGCTCCAAAAGGCCATTGTTTTGATATCTCAGCTAATGGGACTGAATGGAATTTCTAAGTAGGCGGGGCGACAACATACCGGTGCCAAGTGGTGCCGTATGTGGGCTCCGGCAACAGATGGCGGCGGTGGCGGGGAGTACACCCAGCACAAATCTGACGGGGTAGAGGCGCTAATGGGGGAGTCCGGACCAGCATCTAGACTCGGTTACCTAATTAAGAACTGGAACACGGTTTAGTCAGTCTGACCTCATTGAGAATTTATACCCTGCAGTTTTGGATTTTTCTCTATTTTACCATAATTTCTAACAGGAGGCCGCAGAAACCTCGGGCTAGATTTGGCTACCCGCCGACACAGAGTGCGTGACGTCTGCGGGATTGTTTGGAAAGTCTCGTGAAATGGATTTTGCCAATATTTTGTAGTTTTGAATTGTGCATTTTTTTACGTTTGAGAGTAAATTGTGTTCACTTGACATCCGTAATTAACGTGGAGTAGAAACAAAGTTTAGGAGACAAGCTAACTAGTTAGCCCGCTGTAATGCTAGTTAGCTTCCTAGCAGCGAAACTCGAGCATGTCGGAAGAATGAATGAACTGTCGACTCTCTCCGTTTAACGATCAGCTGTCGGTTGTTATAACAAGAGCACGTCGAATACTACATGAGACGACGCGGGTTTTCTACGACAGGGTGAGCCTGTGTGGCTAACTCCCCTTTAACTCTTAACCTACACAACGTAACGTCATCCTCAAATGGACAGGAATGCGATGCCGGGGAGTCGACGGGTAGCGGCGATCTAGCAGGCAGATAGTATCGTGCTAATATCGTCAGAAAAGCCCGGTGATGTTCATGAAGCCGGGAGGAGCTCATTTTAGCTAGCTACAACCCTTTGCGCTACTCGGACTTGGCCGCAACAGCGTGAAGCTCCCTGCCCCGCTCCGGGATGGGGAACACCGTGTCGTGCTGCGCCTCTCCCGAGTCGAGCCCCAAACTACCGTCGAGGCAGCCCGCGGAGCGGCTGGAGGAGCTCCAGACCAGCACCGAAGTGAGCGACGACAACACCGTGCCCTACCTGCAGCACATCAGCGACAGGGAGGTCCCAGACGGTAGGCGTGCACCTGATCACCCAGCGCGCACCTGTGCTGCATTTAAACGGCTCTATGCTTCGCTGTTTGGAGACCAATGCACGTGACGTCCATGCTGTTTGTTTGTTTGTTTGTACAAGGGACGGCTCATCGCGATCTACGCTCCTTCTCACGTGACTTTTAAGCATACCGACTTTAATGACGGATAATGCAAATATATCCGACACATATGTGCACCTCAGCGTAAGGTGGGTGGGGGCATCTTTAGTGCAATAACTTGATGGTGCGTCCTCTTTAACTGGTGTCAAGTATCGACGACGAATATGATATATTCTTCTCACTATTTAGTTGGACACTGCAACATCATGTTGATCACACTGACGTCACATCACCCAGAGTATTACAGATGAAAACAAATCCCATCCATCCATCCATCCATTTTCCACCGCTTATCCGGGGTCGGGTCGCGGAGGCAGCAGGTCAAGCAGGCTGACCCAGACTTCTCTCTCACCCGCAACATCTACCAGCTCATTCTGGGGGATCCCGAGGCGTTCCCAGGCCAGCTGGGAGATATAATCCCTCCAGCGTGTCCTGGGTCTTCCCCGGGGCCTCCTACCAGTTGGACGTGCCTGGAAAACCTCTAAAGGGAGGCGTCCTGGAGGCATCCTAATTAGATGCCCGAACCACCTCAGCTGACTCCTTTCGACACGAAGGAGCAGCGGCTCAACTTCAAGCTCCCTCCTGATGTCCGAGCTCCTTACCCTATCTCTAAGGCTGAGCCCGGCCACTCTACGGAGGAAACTCATTTCGGCCGCTTGTATCCGCGACCTCGTTCTTTCGGACACGATCCAAAGCTCGTGACCATAGGTGAGGGTTGGGACGTAGACCGACCAGTAAATTGAGAGCTTTGCCTTTCGGCTCAGCTCCTTCTTCACCAAGATGGCCCGGTGCAACGCCTGTTTTACTGCTGCAGCCGCACCGATACGCCTGTCGATCTCCCGCTCCATTTTACCCTCACTCGTGAACAAGACCCCGAGATACTTGAACTCCTTCGCTTGTGATAGGCACTCTGTCCCCACAAATCCCCTCATCTTATATTGGCGCCACATTAACCACTTGGTAATAAACAAATCCCTCATCATTTATTTATTATTGTATTTTTCCAACCTCGGTTTTTATTTCTGTGGCTTGTTATTGAGTGGGGGTTGGGTGACAAATCAACTAGAAATAGATAGATCATACCTTTAAAAAAAATAATTATATACATAAATGTATCAGTGCACAAACGGAGTCTTGTAATGTTCTACTCTGTGACATTGACTTTGCAGCAACATGCCCACTGTTCCAGAGACAAAGTGTAAACTAAGGTTAGCAAATGGGACATGTCTTCAGACAGCTGACACACTGTGATTCAGGCCCCTGATGGGGAAAGCATCTCAGAAATGTCCCTGTGATGTAGGACCAAGCTCAGTTTTGTGCTTTAAGTCCCAGTGTTGCCGTTCATACCATTCGTGTTTGTTGTGGACAGCTGTGTGTGTGTGTGTGTGTGAGCGCTGTTTGCTGAGAGCAGCTGTCGGCAGGGCGAGGGTCAGAATCTGTCCAACGGTCCTCCCCGCATTCCTCGTGTCTCCTCTTGCTATCCTCGCTTCAGAAACGCTCCCATCGCCTAATCCCCCCAGTCTTTTATGTAACGTGCTGTCTGCTCGGATTTAGATAAAGAACACAATTCTCAAAGTCATGCTCGTGTACGAAACAGTGCTGTCGGTGTGTTTTGCATGGCAGGAATGTACAGCTCTGTCTGTAAAGTATCTCAATGCAGGCCTAAAAAAATATGAATCTTGATCACTTCCATTTGTATTTGGGACAAAAGGCCGGTCGTCTATTCTCACTTTAAAGACAGTTGCCCACTGCCTGATGGGAATATCGATACGTAAATCACATGTGTCTCTGGTAGAAGTTCAGTGTTTGTTTTTGAGTGAGTGAAATATAAAATAATAGGAGCCAACGTCATTATGAGAGATACATACTGACTTTTAATTAACTACTAACATTTATTTGCATGCTGTCGAGTCATTCGCAGTCTCCAACCCACAGACGTAATCAGATAAGCGATATCTTCCCTGGTCGAGCTCTGCCAAATCTGCACTGCAGCCATCTTCGCTTCCTGCTCGTCTCAGATGCCTTTTTGTTTTGCGAGATCGATCCAAAGTCTTGCGTTGCTTTATGTCCTCACAGGGGATCATGACCACACACAGAATCGCACTGCTACACTACTGTGTTTGAAGCGTTGCGTCAGCGAATGGCTTTCTGTCCTCTCCGTTGGCTTCATCACTGCCCACAGTTGTGAGCTAAGCTGCACACAGGGCGCCTTTTGTTGACAGATTGTCGTTATGAAGCACTTATGAACACTTTATTGTTTTTTTCCTCAGAGCTGGCCTCGGAGTCCAACCCCTCTGACCACGCCCGGGCGAGCACCATCTTTCTTAGCAAGTCC
The DNA here is from genome assembly GCA_023566465.1 of Cottus gobio. NCBI lineage: Eukaryota > Metazoa > Chordata > Actinopteri > Perciformes > Cottidae > Cottus > Cottus gobio. The sequence goes on along the minus strand of CM042227.1, from coordinate 20,406,095 downwards.
CAGACAGACGGTGAGCAATCTTGACATGGTACACACACACACACACACACACACACACACACAGCTGTGATTCACAGTAGCCGTTTTCTGTAAGATCATTTTGAAGAGCAAACACACACTCCCCTGAAACGCATGATCCCTTGTTGAATGTTAAGAGGGTTGAGGTGTTCATTCTGTACAACATGTTTTTTATATTTGTGCAATTGTCTAATTTAAATTAGTTGGGAGTGTGTCACACACCCACTGGAGCCTCTAACAACAATTCAGCCAATAACTGATTCAAACAGGTCTTTTCCACCAGACTGCCGTAGATGTCTTTAATTTGTAATGCCACATTTGATTCTTTACAAGACGCAGAATCTGAACGCTGACGCCCGCTTCAGTTTGTTGAACATTTCTCCTCTTTTTACAGTTCGAGACAAGAGGAAAAGCAACCACATAAATCATATCAGCCATGTAAGTGTCACCCTGATCCTCTGCTTGGTTGAACTGATTGCATGTGCTGAGCTGTACTGTGTTTGCTGACCTGCAGGGGAGTTTACTCGATTCTATAGAACTCATAGACGTTTCTGGCCTGTGATGAGTCCAAGTTGTTGATTGTGCTGTTTCCAACTTCTCAAGGTATCGCCCGGCCCCCTGTCGAAGAAATACAGCTCCTGCTCCACGATCTTCATAGACGACAACACCGTCAGCCAGCCAAACCTCAAAAGCACAATCAAATGGTGGGAGGATTTCACACACAAACACACACACACACACACACAGCCGTGTTGTCCAGAAGTCGCTTATCTCGCACAACAAAATCCTGTTGCATCACAGCGTGGTAATCCTCGAGTAATACTTAATGGGTCCGTGACTAAAGCAGATGCTCTCACGCCTAATTTAGGACAGTCCTCTGTGAGGACGTTTCTGAGGATTTGGAAAAACACATTTCATCGGGATTATCTCGGTGTGTTTAAATAGGGCCTCCCTGCTGAATGGGTGCAGATGTTTTGGTGTGACACACGCACACACACAGAGTTAATGTTTCTCCAAATGAGCTGATTTTTTTATTGAAGCTTATAAAAGCAAAAATTAGAACACCATTTTTATTGTCCCTCTTTTTTCTCTCTTTCTCCAGTGTCACGTTAGCAATATACTACCACATCAAAAACAGGTAGGTGTGCACGCTCTATGATCTCCATCATACCGTTTGTAAAAGCATGAGCGTGTGTTGACAGACGTGCCCCTGTGTTCCTCAGGGACTCAGGCAAGTCACTGGACATCTTTGATGAGAAGTTGCACCCCTTATCAGTGAGTATGTCAGAGAGTCGGCAAGACTTGAATGTTGAATCTGAACCGGATCTCAGACGTGCTGCTTGATAGCTGCTAATAAACCGGAGGGGGGGGGGGGGGGGACCCCTTTTTAAATAATTTTTTTTACATTGTCTCAATCCGATGGAACGAACCCAGCTTAACGTCAGCTTTTCAGCAAGCGTGATTGTGACCTTGTGTATTTAAGGAAAGAGTATTTTTTAACCTGCTGTATTTGCCATAAATGTGGCCGTTGTGACTCTGCGGGTACTCGACACCTCTGGTGTGGCCAAGCTGCAGCAAGCCTGCAAGCCTCCTGCGGCTCTCCTAGTAAACATGAATCACTGGAAACGCTTTCCTCTGAGCCGACCGAAAGGAAATACATTAAGCAGCAAGCGTTTTCTACTTTTCAGACATTGTTAATGGATTTTTGTTTCTTCCCCAAAACTCGATGTGTTGGATTTCCAGAGAAATAACAGTGATAGCGCAAGCTTCAAATTGGTCTTTAAGTTATTCAAAAACAGAAGATGAAGACATCAACAACAACAGAAGGTTTAACAAACTGAATTGATCCCATATAAACAACAAGGGGCGACTGTGACTCAGTGGTTAGCAGGTCCGTCTTTCAATCAGAGGATCGGTGGTTCGATCCCCGGCTCCCCTAGTCCATGTCGTTGTGTCCTTGAGCAAGACACTTAACCCTCATTGCTCACCGTTGCTGTGTCTACGGTCTAATGTATATCATGTAAGTCACTTTGGATAAAAGCGTCAGCTAAATGTAATGTAGTGTAACATTGAATACACTTGCATGTGTATGATTTAAATAGACATGGCAGGGACACTGAAAGAGGGTGTTGGGGTGGTGGAGGGTGGAGGATGGTGTTAATGGGTTTTAGCACCAGAACCAGTCTCGTTCTCACATTTCACTTCTATTTATACACGCACAGACGAAGCTGTGGCCTCGGATGTTTGTGGTCTATTTTTATGATGCCTTTTATTTCCAAGAATAAAGAGGTGAGTCGGTCTTGATGAACCGATGGCCTCGCCCGAGCTTCCCTCAGACGCGTGAACTGTTTGTCCCCTCCAGAGAGAGCCGGTGCCAGATGACTACGCCCGCGTGGACCCAGAGCACAAACTGATCTACCGCTTCGTCAGAACGCTCTTCAGCGCCGCACAGCTCACGGCAGAGTGTGCCATCGTCACTCTCGTAAGTCCCTTTCACACGCCCCGTTTGTTTTTAGAGTTTTTAATGGAGGCTCATTTGAGTGCCAAATTCTTGGAACACCGCCTACGTCTACGTTAGTCACTCTAGTCTATGAAATATTGTTGGTGGGTACCTTCAGAACCTTGTGTGAGTCTATGGCCATCTGTAAAGCATTCTGTTGAATGGTATTACCGCTCTAAAATCTAGCAAGACATGCATTACTCCCAACTACATCTGATAAAGTTTATGACTTGTAGAAGAACACAGAAGCAAAGTGTTTTCCCCGTGTAGATTAAACAATGTGGTATTACTATACACCTGCCACCAGAGGGCAGTAAACTCCCACAAACTGATCCGGTCCCAAATGACACTTGACAAGCGGGTGTCTGAGTTCTGATCCCACATCCCCGTCTCTCCTCCAGAGACCATCAAAAGCATCACAGCAGACATTTTACTGTGAAAGTCTGAGCGGCTTTGCTTTTAGAGCGGGACGAGGAAGCAGAGTAAAACAACGCACCATTGTCCTCAAAGGTGTTCCCACTACATCCAACATCCTTGAAGTAGTGGGTATAATGCAGCTGACTGTATAACCTCTGAACACAGAGGGAGAACAGCGCTCACCTGCTGGTCTCCCCGCCAGCGTACAGGGAACCATTAAGGGAATTATTAAGGGCTCAAACGCCACAACCTTGTCGTCTCCCCACTTTCAAACTTTAAAATGTAAACCTTCCCCCGACTCAAGGTGTACTTGGAGCGCCTGCTGACCTACGCCGAGCTGGATATCTGCCCCGCCAACTGGAAGCGCATCGTCCTGGGGGCCATCCTGTTGGCCTCCAAAGTCTGGGATGACCAGGCTGTGTGGAACGTCGACTACTGCCAGATCCTGAAAGACATCACTGTGGAGGACATGTGAGTCGGCAAGCCAGAACCGGTTCTGAAAGCAAATCTTAAATATTTTTGAGTTTAGATTGGAGCACACTCCAATCAGGACTCCATGTTAAACTCCTGATGTCGTTCAGTCACATGACGTCACGCCTCACCACGAAGCTAAAGGTAGACTTGACGGCTTGTTGGCGTTTCATGGTCCCACCCTCTGCCATCGAGCGGCTTCTCCTTTTGTTGTTTAACCGGTTGTTGACTGGGGAAATAAGTTCTTATGGCATTTTATGTCAATTATTTAAATGTATTGAATAATGTAAACATCAGGGCATAAAACTAATGATCTGTCGGTCTCAACAAATCGAGACCCGATCGTCTAACAACGACGTAGCCGTCAGTGCTGTACACTAGTTTGAATTGAAGCTCCGGGGTTGATCAGCTGCAGCCTCTCTGCTGGCGTTCGGCTTTAAGCCGGTGAAGATGTCCGAGGCTGCACTTGGAGCGCCTGGCTTTATTCCCTATGGTGGCTTGATTATTTTTGCACCTGCATGTCCGTGAGCCCCCATCTCTCTCTCGCTCTCTCTCTCTCTCTCTCTCTCTTGCTCTCCTCTCATATATATGTCTGACCCGCACTCTCTGCTCTGTCATTGAAGTGTCTTTGTGAGCCTGCTCGGTCCGGATGGACTGATGGGAAGAAGGGGCAGAGAGGGAGAGAGAGTGAGAAAGAGAGACGGCCGGGGGAGAAAGAGCAGGGAGGGTTTCTCAAGTGCTCTCACTGCTTCTACATAATGGCCCCCGGCTCTCGCCCACTCCATTAGTTGCCCCGGGAGACCAGACATCACACGCACACTCACACTCACTCCTCACCACCTTCGCTGACCAACAAAGCATCCTAGATGCTGTCTCCTTGGCGACCACCTCCCTTAGCGCTTCTCGTGGCTGCGAGGATGCTGAGCGGGAGGACCGCCTGTCGGTTGTAGTCTGGGGAAAGATGAGCTGTGTGTGTGTGTGTGTGTGTGTGTGTGTGTGTGTGTGTGTGTGTGTGTGTGTGTGTGTGTGTGTGTGTGTGTGTGTGTGTGTGTGTGTGTGTGTGTGTGTGTGTGTGTGTGTGTGTGTGTGTGTGTGTGTGTGTGTGTGTGTGTGTGTGTGTGTGTGTGTGTGTGTGTGTGAGTGATCTACCGCTGACTTTTACTATGTGATCATTTCTTCACCTGTAACCTCAGATGGAGCAAAATCTTCTCTTCTATTGAAACGCTCATTGTGTCTCTTTTTTATTTATTTAGTTCAAAGTTGTGAGCAGCCTGAACAGGATCGTGTTCATCGTTGTACTTCTCTGACGCAATGCACTCATTTATCACGTCCCACCGGGATCCCATGGGATTGTGATTATTGCTTTTGTGTTTTACTGAGTATTATTATATACTATAAAACTGTCAATTACATTTTACAACAATTAATCCTATTGATTTGGCAACACACCGCCACAGTAGTTGCGTGTCATTCACTGTGGACGAGAGCCGTCGGCTCAAGTTCCAGCAGGAAGTCTCGGTAACCCTCAGTGTCTCTCCACCCACCAGGAATGAGATGGAGCGCCACTTCCTGGAACTGCTCCAGTTTAATATCAACGTGCCAGCCAGTGTCTATGCCAAGTACTACTTTGATCTGCGGCAGCTGGCTGATGACAACAACCTCAACTTCCCCCTGGAGCCTCTCAACAACCAACGCGCTCAGAAACTGGAGGTGAGCCCGCCCCCCGCTGACGGAGGTCTGTTCCTTTGTGGTTTTCCCGGTTTGTCCCACATCTCAGTGACCGTGTGTTTTTGTCTGTGCAGGCCATTTCAAGACTATGCGAAGACAAGTACAAGGACCTGAGTCGGTCAGCGATGAGGCGATCCATCAGCGCCGACAACCTGATCGGTATACGGCGCTCCAACGCCGTGCTGTCATAGGCCCGCCCGGGAGGTTCCACGCAGCAGGCGGCGGGCCGGATTCAGGCTTGAACGCCACTGTGTGACCTGCCCGAGCGGTAATCGGGGTCACGGCCGTAGAGCTGCATCGATAACGCCACCACACAACTGTTTCTTTTATTATAATTTTTTTTACAAATCCCTTATTTATTACTTACTCTTCAATTATTTCCTGGAGCAAGTGTCCAGTAGGAGTTGCTCTACTGCAGTTATCTCTGAGGGGTTTTGTTTTTGTATTTTCAGAAAGACATTTTTTAATTATCCCGTGCAGCCTGGCGTCATTTTATATTTTCCACGACAACAAATTCCACGAGACGACCAAAACCAACAATGTTAGTCTGTACTTCCCTGACTGGCATCATCGGTCTGTACTGAAGACATCAATATTTAACTCCCTTGAACACGTTCCTGTAGTTTCCCATCAAACAGGTCAGACTGCCACCTACAAGTTACAAAAAACATTCAGGTTCGGGGGAAAGAGAGAATGTGCCACTTTTTTATATAGATGTCTAATGAGTGCTGATGATAAATGTAGTCCGCTGAAGACCAGCGCGTTGTGGACTGACCGCGGGTCTGATTCCTGCCGCCGAGCCGTTCGGCTGGGCCCTCGTGGACCAGGATTCGAGCGGGCGAGTTCTGATGAAATAAACGAGACAAACTCTCAAATTCTCAGTGAAGAAAATATTTTACCACCTGAACAGAAAGAAATACAACACCACACCTTCTGAATGCAAAGTTTCTTTTCAAGACTTACACACATTTGGTCCTTGTAGTGATCCTCACTGCTACTGCTACTACTACTACTACTACTACTACTGCTACTACTACTGCTACTACTGCTACTGCTACTACTACTACTACTACTACTACTGCTACTACTACTACTACTGCTACTGCTACTACTGCTACTACTACTGCTACTACTGCTACTGCTACTACTGCTACTACTACTGCTACTACTACTACTGCTACTACTACTACTGCTACTACTACTACTGCTACTACTACTACTGCTACTGCTACTACTACTACTACTACTGCTACTACTGCTACTACTACTACTGCTACTGCTACTGCTACTACTACTGCTACTACTACTGCTACTGCTGCTACTACTACTACTGCTACTACTACTACTGCTGCTACAACTACTACTGCTAATACTACTACTACTACTGCTACTACTACTACTACTGCTATTACTACTACTACTACAACTACTGCTGTTATTACTACTGATACTACTGCTACTGCTATTACTACTACTACTGCTATTACTACTACTACTTCTACTACTACAACTGCTACTGCTATTACTACTACTACTGCTATTACTACTACTACTACTGCTATCACTACTACTACTACTACAGCTACTGCTATTACTACTACTACTGCTATTACTACTACTACTACTACTACAACTGCTACTGCTATTACTACTACTACTGCTATTACTACTGCTACCACTACTACTACTACTACAGCTACTGCTATTACTACTACTACTGCTATTACTACTACTACTACTACTACTACTACAACTGCTATTACTACTACTACTGCTACTACTACTGCTACTACTACTGCTATCACTACTACTACTGCTATCACTACTACTACTGCTATCACTACTACTACTGCTATCACTACTACCACTGCTATCACTACTACTACTGCTATCACTACTACTACTGCTATCACTACAGTGTGTTCAGAGTAGTGACGGTACTTGGGGCTCATTGATGGTCAACAAAAGGCCTCGAGCACACAGACGACACTCGTCAGGCGGATCGCTCTACTGTTGGTTTTGTTCTCTTTCATGGGATTTGTTGGCCGTAGGAAAGTATAGAATTCAACATATTTTTAATATGCTGATCGAAAAGCTGTTACCTTTTAAAAGTGTAAAAAAAACCACATGTTTACCGTTAATTCCAGTGTTATTAGATTCTGATGCAGTCAATGATGGACACACATGTCAGGGTCTTGAATTCATATTCCCTGGGAGTTGTCAAACCTTTAGTCTGGGAATCCGGAGTGCCCGTCTGGGGTCAGTTTCTCTCCAGATGCACGTTGGGTGGTCCAAAGAGATTCACAGATTCTGGATCAGTATTGCTTCGGAGCGGCTCGCTATAACAGTTAGGCTGCCATAGTGACAGGATGTAGGTGGGGTCCACCCTCAGTATCGTCCCCTCAAAGTCTTGCTACCCCGACCCTCGAAGAGCCTGTGCTTGTCTCCCCCCCCCGACCAGAGCTTTCGAACAAACAACATCTATATCCAGGGGGAATACGAGAGACTGGCGGATACTCCCCTCCTTTTTGCTTACTGTGTAGGCTACCTAGCTGTGAATGTGTCTTGTTTTTAATTGAACAAAAAAAAAAGTATTTTAAATAAACACTAATCATGTATAACAAAACACATGCTGTGTGTATGATCTGTGGCCTTTTTAAGGGGATCTATATGTTGTTGTTGTTGTTGTTGTTGTTGTTGTTGTTGTTGTGTTTGGCTCAAAGCTGATGTAACCAGTACAACCAGTCTGCCACCAGTCTGGGGCCCTGAAACCTCACTAAGTGGTGAATATACTTTCATGTAATGTAACATCAGCCTTTCACAAAGAAAAAGGTTAATGGCCTTATCCGCCATTATTATATATATATATATTATTATACATTACTTTATTTCACACAGATAATGGCATTATTATGATTATGGGATGTCATCTAACTGATCATAAGGCGAGCGTTCTTCCTTTAGCTGAACAACCTCCTGGATGTGTTGTGAGCATCAGCCGCTGTCGTGATGCTAACTTCTGTTCTTTATTTTTATTTTTTATGATGCAAACTTCACCAAATGTCACCAATCAGAATGCGAAGAAACCCTAGAGCCCCGCCCCCCACCCACACACGTTGGTCACGTAGTGATAATGTTTTCAGTAAAGTAAGTACAAGTCAATGGGAAGTGTAGAAATTCTTAAGTTCCTTCTGAGTCTTTTTATTGTTTTGGTTTTGACACAATCGTCAGGATCGTTAGTCAGATGTCATTTTACAGAGTCGCTCCATGCTTAATGATTTATTTATTTTATGACATTACAGTTGGAAACAGTTTTGATTGTTGCGTAACAAACAAGGTTTGAGTGCCGATTTCAAACCGTTGGAAGGCAGACGTTTTGCAGATGTTGTCTGTGTAACTTATGATACAGTTAATGAAGGAATATAATTAATTGGGAGTCAAACACAGTTTATAAATCCGATACCGCATTCAGAAAATTATTTTGAGTGTTGCTGCAGTTCGTGTGACCTTATTTGACCTTTTGAAGTGTTTTTCTTTGCCTCAATGTGAGGGTGAGTGGCCATTTTGAAAATATTTAATGAGCAGGATTAGCCAAAAACATGACTTCCACCCATACTGTGAAATCCTCCGTCTACATATCTAAAAACAATTGATGTGTGGTGAGCCATGAATGAATGAACTGCGTGTAGACGTACACAACAGGCGTGAGAGAATGTTTCATTGTGTTCTGGTCTGTGAGGCGAGCGCTTTAAAGATGGAGGACGGTGACGGGAGCAGGCGGCCACCAGTGTGACGTCACACGGGAGGCGGGAAAACCGGAGTGATGGAAGTGAGTGAGGCGTGGTTTTATTTAATTTTTTAAAGCTTTTTTTTTTCAGCTCCTCTTAATGACCTAGCACGGGATATACGGAGTAATGTATCTCCAGACATTTGAATGGAAGCCAGGAAACAGTTAACTTTCCTCTGTGGAGATATTCTAACTTAAGCTCTCTTTGACTGTTATTTAGCAATTATTGATTTCTTCTGGTAGAATATTGGCACAAATTCCAGTGTTGAAATACAGTGACCGACTGGTCCGCACTTTTGAACCATTGAAACTATCAAAAAAACAAACATGTTACGCCAAACACACAGAAACACACAGAGTTGATCTCGAGTTCACAGCACCTCTGTTTTAATTCCACAATATGAATAAAAATCTACAACATTTATTTTCATATCCTTTCAGGAACTTAAATCCATATGAGAGCAGATTTACACAGACACAAACAAAAAAGTCAGTTTTAGCAACACTTCATCATCACCCGCACATCGGCCTAATAAATTAGAGATCTCTAGCATGCAGACGTGCAGTAGTCTAAACAACACAGCTGGCCAACAGCACTGGATGAAAACCGACACTCAAAAAACAACAAATGCTTAATTTTCAACCCGTTTCTGTCTTCTGATGGGAGGGGACTAACCTTTTTTTATACTTTGTTTCTTTCAAAGACGGAGAAGAAGAGAACGCCTGAACGTGACCTCTGAGAGAGCTGTCCGTCCACGTTGCTGTGACTGGTTCTGCAGAACGTTGCTACATACTGCTCTGGACAGATCCACGTAATAGATAGTGTGAATATCGCCAATTGTGATTTTAAAAGAAGGAAAAAAGAATCTTCCAAAAGTGCTTGTTGCTGCTAAAAGTTGTCAAAAGTAAAGACAAACGTTCATGGTCCACTTTGATATTATTCTCAAACCACCACTTGAAACTCAATATTTTTGCCTTTCCATCCATCCATCCATTATCCGAACCGCTTATCCTCTTTAGGGTTTTTGCCTTTCTTCCTCTTTAAATGATGATGATGATGATTATCAATTAGTATGTTTGATCAATTAATTAACCAGAAATGTGAGCAACTGTTTTGAACTGATAAATATATATGAGGAATAATTTAACCTAGTTTTTAAAGTCACTCACATTTAAAATATAATTGTCCCAATAAAAGAACGTATTAAAGCGACAGAGGGGATGATTTTATTTCACCAAGGGAGATGTCTTTTCCTCCAGCCAACAGGACACGTATTGCATTTGAGAAGCTGAAATGGCTCTTTTGGGCCATTTCTTGACATGACTTTAATAATTAGTAGATTAATAAAATGCCTGTAAATTTATTTTTGTCGATCATCTTGTCCATTAATCGACTCATTATTTTAACAAATATATTGGTCTGTGACCGCAAACTCTGTCCTGAGTCCATAACATGAACTCACTATAAAAGAAGAGCAATGGTGGACCAAAGTGAGGTCCAGGGTCATTTTAGAGGTCCTTGAGTTGGTATCAGGGAGTCCACTGCAGCATTGTCAAAACAGAAATCATAAAAAAAAGAGAATAAGTAACTAGTAGAATTGATTGTAGCCACTATTTTACTGTAAGTCATAGTTGTTGTGAGTGAGTTTTGGTACAAAATCTTGTGGATCTGAGGGTCTGTAGTCTAACGTTCATCTCTCGGGGGGTAGAGGGTGAGGGGGGCACCTACACTGTCAACCAGCAGATGGGGCTAGAGGCCAAGTTCAGTTTCATCCTGCAGCTTTAACCTGATCTCCAGCCTTCAGGTCTCACGACACCAACGCCACTAGTTCAGAACCCAACCAACTCTGGAGCTGGAGGTCCTAACAGCGTCCGTTACAAACCCCCAAACGAAGGGCCCCGAATCCACGCAGTGCCGGTTGGACGTCATATGAAACACCAGATATCAAACACTGACATGAAACAGCACATTTATGTACAAGTTCATACAACTCCAATCGAACAAAGATTGGCTCTCTGGTGTCCGACTGTTTAGCTTGTGGCATCGGTTGGTTACAAACTAGACATATTACATTATACACGTTTTTTTTTTAACAACAACTTTATACAATATATACATAAATAAATATGTTTTTCTTTCTCTTTCTCAGTGCTCAGGATAAACAGACAGGAAGCTGCGTGTGTGTGTGGTTCCGTCATGGAGCCATTTTTTTTGTAAAGGTCCAGTTTGGTCTGCTGCATTAGCTCGACTGCTTAGAAGCAGTTTCAACTGTAGGGAGTCACTTTCCTCAAGTCAGACTCTCCTTTTAAATATTCTGTCGAGTTTAAATTACCCGGGTTGTTTATTTAAATGTTTCCCTTTCACGCTGGTCCTTTGTATGTTTTTATTTTATTGTCACAATTGTCAAGTTTTTGTGAGAGGTCAAACGTCCGCTCTCTCTCTCTCTCTCAAAGTTTGGATTCTTAAGTTCCGGTAACTCCTAACCACGCCGGCCCCTTCATATATGCGATGGAGCTTTGTGGTAGATCCCCGATGTCAGCCCGGTCCCAGTGTGTCCAGTCAAAGCGGTGCTGGCCTCGCTGTACATGGAGGGTGGAGCGGTGGCTCTCTGCGGCCAGCAGGGGCAGCATCGAGCCACAAACCTCTTCCAGGACTCTAGGGTTTTCCCGGACCAAATCCAGACCCCCGAGGTGATGCCCACCACCAAGCACATCAGGTACTTTAGCATGAAGACGGCGTAGTCCGGGCCCACGCTCGAGCGCTGGCGCTCCGAAGGGCAGGAGCATGCCAGGGCTCGCTCCCAGTCGGGCCGGTAGTGCTGCTCGTAGACCAGGCAGGCCACCACGATGGTGGCGGGGACGGTGTACAGCACCGTGAAGAGCCCAATGCGGATCATCAGCCGCTCCAGTTTGTCCGTCTTGGTGCCGCCCTGCTTGATGATGCTCCTGATGCGGAAGAGTGAGACGAAGCCGGCGAGTAAGAAAAGTGAGCCGGTGAAGAGATAGACCACGAGAGGCGCGAGCACGAACCCCCTCAGGTTCTCCAGACTCTGGTTCCCCACGTAGCAGATTCCGGCCACGGGGTCCCCGTCCACCGAGCTGAGGGCCAGGACCGCGATGGTCTTGACGCTGGGGATGAGCCAGGCGGCGAGGTGGAAGTACTGGGAGTACCCTGCGATGGCCTCGCTACCCCACTTCATCCCCGCAGCCAGGAACCAGGTGAAGGACAGCACCACCCACCAGATGGAGCTGGCCATGCCAAAGAAGTACACCAGCAGGAAGACGAGGGTGCAGAGGGCGGGGCCGGTGGTGTCGTAGAGGACATGGAGCTGGTCGCCGCCGACACTGCCGCTGGAGCCGCACGCCACTCGCTCGTGGCCCGCCACCAGGCGGATGATGTAACCCAAAGACACGAAGAGGTAGCATGCGGCCAGGAAGATGATGGGCCTCTCCGGGTACTTGAAGCGCTCCATGTCAATGAGGAAGGTGGCAACGGTGGTCAGGGTGGAGATGAAGCACAGCACGGACCAGAGGCCCACCCAGAAGGTGGTGAAGGTGCGTTCGTCGGCGGAGAAGTAGGGCTGGTGGCAGGGCTGGGCGCAGTTGGGGAGCGGGCCCGTCTGGACCTGGCCGTACAGAGTATGGGACTCCCTCTTGATGGGGACCAGCGGGTCCCGGCACCGGCACTCCCTGTCACACTGCGGAGGGATGGGGGGTCTGGTTCGGCCCTTCGAGGTGGGCTTGGGGAACGGTGGAGCCAGGGTCGTGGCCTCGCTGCTGTTCTGGTCCATGCACAGGGTCTCGTCACCCAGCTGGGGCAGCTGCTCGCAGCTCATCCTCTCGGGCCACTCGAAGCCGTACTGGCTCATCAGAGGGGAGCAGCCCCGCTTGGCCCGCTCACACACGGACCGGCAGGGGGGCAGCGGCTTGCGGTATTCCGGAAGGCAGATGGGGGTGTACATGCTGCACAGGAAGAAGAGCAGGTCCGGGGAGCAGCGGATCCGGACCAGGGGCCAGAACTGGTGCACCTCCAGCCCCACCTCCTCCTGGGTGTCATGGTTGAACTGGTTGGGCATGTAGGTCAGGTTGTAGCCGATGCCCCTGCACATGGGCACAGTTATGGGCTCGCACACCAGGTCCTTGGAGGCTCCGAACGCGAGACCAGGACACCGGAACAGCAGCAGCACGAGGAGCCGCGGGAACACCGGGCCGTGCCGCACATTAGATGCCATATGGAACATGTTTTAGAATGATTAATTTTGAGTATTAAAACAAGAAGAAAAATAGAAATTAAATGAAATAGAGGGTGAAGCAGCTTCAGTTCATCCCAAAAAACGTCCTTGTGTTCTTCTTTTGCTGGATCGATCAGGACCAGAGTGTCATTCTGCTTCTTTCACCTCCTAATGATTCAAACTAAACAAGCTGTCAATCATTCACCGGAGCTCCCGCAATCATTCCGGAGAAAGTTCATCTCCGGCGGTCACGTTCCAATAAATTTAACGACCTTGTAACATGTTTTTTTTATTTATTTTTTACCAGCCCTAGTTGTTCCCGACAGGTCGCAAGCGCACGAGGAAAAGTCGCATCGTGAGACCCGGAGGTCGGCGAAAAGAAAATAAGAAAATGCGTAAAAAAAATAAAAGAAGCTGTCCAAGAAAGTGTGAGAAAAACTAATGAGTGTTTCAAAGTGAGCGTAAAATTTAAAAAAAAGCTCCAGCCTCTTCGTCCGGAGTCCGGGGTGTAAAATCCACTTGACGTTTATTCCCTCAGTAACATGAACAGTTTTGTTCTTCTTTTCAAAGTTACACCTGTGCCTTCTCTGCTGCTTATAAAGGAAAACAAAATAAAACGCAAGAATAATCCGAAACGTCCTTTTGGATAATAGAAAAAGAAAAAAGAAAAAAAACTTATCCTGTGTAAGTGCAGCAGCGTGCGGCTGCAGCTTTCACTGAGCCCCAGGACGGAATAAAGTCCGCCCGGAGCTGCAGCACCTCCTCGTCTCACACACGGGGACTGCTGCGTTCAGGGGCTGTCGGAAATGACATAGTCGACCGTGAACGCGCAGAGGAGATTTCAAGTGAAAAGGAAGATAAAGGATTTTCTTGTGTGACATGAAATGTCAGCTCTTTTTTTTATGAGATAGACCTTCATTTATTTAAAGAGAACGTGATGTGCAGCTGTTGCAGCGCAAAGTAGGAACACCTGCACAAGTATAAAAGTGTAAACAAGCTTATGAAGGACATTATCAAATGATCCACTTGCTCAAAAGTGGATAATAAGATTCATAACGACACGCTCCAAAACGAAACAAATCAACAGCTCTGAGATCAAATATAGACCTTATTAATATCTGACACATTATTGTTCTACTCTGTGTTTACCAACAATAAGCAAGTTTGTGTATAAAGTGTTTCATACAAGCCAAAGAAAAAAAGTATGGCAATTAAAGACACTGGAAAAAAACAAATAAAGCTGAATAAAATGTAACTACATAACGAAAGATAATAACAGATGTTTTGACACAGAATTGTATTGCAGTTCTGCTGCAGTGATTTCTACCTGAAGTGACCTTGCACATGTACTTTATTGCAAAAGTAGGCCTACACTTTCAAATTACTTTCACTTTAGTATGTACATTTTATGTTCCCATGTCTAATGTTACATTTACAGATTTTCCTGATGCAAGACATAAACAATGTATCCACTATTCAACTTTTTTGGCTGTTCATTTTCAGCAGATTGACTAATTAGTTATTCAACCATCTGTTTTAGTTGGTCAACTAACTGCAACATTAAAAGGCCAATAATATCCCATTACAGGGGTATTTAAAAAAATCTACTTATTTTACTTACGTTAAAGATCTGATTACTTTAAACTGTTTAAACTGTACTTCCTTTAATCTCCTGATCTCCAATATGAACCATTACATAGTAAACGTTCCAAGTCTGTCCCAGTTCATTTCCTGTTACTGTGTTTATATTTATTGTGTAGCTCAGCGAAGCCCGAAAACTGTTGTAATCGTGCCCCACTGACTGCACCTGAACACCTCAGTGAGTTGTAGTTATGACTTCCTGCATTAGGAGGTAGGAGTTTACCTGGAGAGCCTGAAGGTATGAGATCTCTTCACCCACTGACACCCGGACCAAACGACCACACACACACACACACACACACACACACACACACACACACACACACACACACACACACAAATAGTTGTTTAAATAGTGACCGGTATATTTATGTGACTTTTTTAAATAATTCACAATATTGTGAACATCAGTATTTCAGTATACTTGCAGACTGGTTATCACAGCCCTTTCCATTTCTTTTTACAGTCCTTCAATCTTATTGCTCTTATTTTCCTTTTTAATATCACGAAACATGCCCAGGTGTGTGTCGAGAGCAATCCGGATACGCAGTGGGCTCGCATACACTCACCCGGACCTCCCACAGACTTTAGTTTGTCATTAACATCCGCCAATGCTCTCTTTGTCATTTCCTGTTGGCTCTGATTACGCCGAAGACGACGTCAGGACTGACGCACTTTAATGCAACGCGTGCAGCGCACATCAACCCGTGCACACACAGACTAAATGCTAATGATTAGTTATTTGTTTAACGCCTGCATACTCTATTCCAACCCTTGTGTTTTGTTTTTGCCGTAGTTAAAGTATTTTATCATTCGGATTTAGTAAAGTTGCCACAACAATTGTAAAAATCTGTGGTGCTCAGTAAATGATCGTAGTCATTGTGTGTGTGCAGCACTCCATGCTGCACACACACACACACACACACACACACACACACACACACACACACACACACACACACACACACACACACACACACACACACACACACAAACACACACAAACACACCCTCTGAGACCTTTGTCCCCCAGAGAGCGTTGTGACCTTTGTCTGACGTGGGACATGGCTCATGTGTGTGTGTGTGTGTGTGTGTGTGTGTGTGTGTGTGTGTGTTTGTGTGTGTGCGCGCTTAACATATCAGCCAAGACAAGTCTCTCTTAGTCTGATTTACCTTCACTCAGCGAGGGAATCAATCTCTCATGTGTGCACACACACACACACCACTGATTACTCGTGGTGATTTTCCAAGCTTTAGGTGAAGACAAGGAGGCTTGCATCAATTGCTGATCGGGTCACTAAGATACACATGTGTGCGTCTCTACCCGTGAGGAGCTGCGTTGGCGTGGTGTATTACTTTGTAACCTGTAACCTTCTCATTTTATCCCAAACAAACAGTTTGAAGAAGACTAAAACACCAGAGACAGAGCACTTGAAAATGTCCTCACAATCCTAGTCTAACAATCACTGGTCCTCACAAAGATGGAATTATAGGAACGCACATACACACACACAGACAAGGTGCTGGGCAAACATTTTAAATTTGTTTTGTTAAACATCATCTTACTTTCTTGATTTGACCAGATTAAGATGAGATTCAAATCATTTCGGAAAGGCAAGGCAAGTTTATTTGTACATTTCAACAACAAGGCGATTCAAAGTGCTTCACATAAAACCATTAAAAGCATCAAAACATAATGCATAATAAAACAAGATTTAAAAACAAGTAAGAACATTCATTAAAACATTAAAAAACAGTTAAAAAGCAAAAAATACAGAATTGAATAAAAGTTGCAGTGCAGTTTAAGATATAAAATGCAGTAGTGAGATGCAGAATCTGGTTTAATTAAAGGCAACAGCAAACAGAAAGGTCTCCAGTCTGGACTTAAAGGAGCTCAGTGTCTCAGCAGACCTGCAGCTTTCAGGGACAATGACAAGCTGATGCTGATTTTCAATAGGAATTCTTACTGTTGAAAATAAAGATATAAACTGATTAGCAGGATAAAAATTCATGTAAATTCTGGGACCAGTATACATGTTAGCTGCTCACTGGATAGCATTACTCTTTTTATTCTCTTTGCAGTCAATAAGCTTTGGGTTTTTCCATAAAGTTAATTTTGTTTTTAACTCTCATGGTCTGGTCCCTTGGCCAAAGTATCCCTTCCTTGAGTATTTGCTTTTATTTCATAGTTGCTGGAGAGAACACACAGGCAAACAAATCCGTATCCACATGCGGCTTTCTATTGATTTTATTGTAGTCTTTCTGCCTCTGAAACTCTCCTTGTGTTTAGTCTGCGCAAACCTCGAGGCCCTTTACTTTTATAAAGCTGCAAACCTTACCACAGAACATTTTATTTTCCAAAGCATCCTGCACAGGTGAAGTTATCCGTCACAGTGAACATACATCCCGTCGGGTTTTGTGGTCAGTAACTTCACTTTAGACGCTTTGAACCTGCAAAAAAATGCTTTCAGTAACGCTCAACTCCAAATTGCATTCTCAGCTTGTCAATGAATGTGCGACCTCTAGAAGAGCTTCGGCGCTGCGAGGAGGCAAAGGACGATGCAGAAGAAACCTTTTACTTTACAGTAACTCTGTGCCTCCGTTTGAATCCATAGTAACTGCTGTGAATTTCAGAGCAACGTTTGAAGTCTACATGGGGGTCAGGCAGAGGTCTGGAACCTGATTTAGATTTAGCTCAAGTCTTTTAACGAATATGTTTTGTGTGTGTATGTGTGTGTGTGTGTGTGTGTGTGTGTATATATGTATAAACATATACATATATATATATAATGTATAATGCATTATCGCATTACGTTTAATTGTGAGCTCCAGTGAATTGTGAGCTCCATTCTGTTTAAATACGGTCTGTTCTTTGAGTGAACAATAATCGGGCACAATTTCTTTCATTTATTTGAAGGCCAATCAGTAATTTGTATATTCCTTTACATGCTACAGGTATATTTACATAATCGATAACTGATTGAGTTGTTACTCGTCATTTTAGGCTTCAGAAATCCAGATAAAACTCACTTTCAAATCGTGAAGCCCATAATAAACTCACTTAAAAAAAGGAAAATCCTAAAGTTGATTATTTTCTGGTTGTATTGAAACTGCCCTGTGACTATGGATGGTCATTTTCATGTAGAAATAACAACAAAATGGAGAAAGGTGAAGACAAAACCAACCACTGTTTGGCATTTCACTCTGAATGCTGAATCAGTTGTAAATATAGTGATTGACTATGGCTGAAATGTTTCTGTTGATAGTTTGATCTGCTGACAGGTTAGGAGCAGGAGCACAGAATGAGACGTCATGTCTGGATAATATTTCTGTCCATTTATGGGTTTAATGACACATCAAGGACTAAATCTCTTACAATTTGACTATTTATACACTAAAACAAACTAGATTTAAGCAGGATTACCTATCTGCCGGTGTCGAGAGAACAGTGAAATTAACAAATAAAACATGTAATCGTGGGATTTTCTTAATTTGTACAGTTTAGTTGGTGTGGTTCTGGGCGGACCTGGATTCATGACCTCAGAATTTGTAAAAGTCCTGGGTATGACCACCGCACCGCAAACTTAAAAACAAACATACCCTGTTTTGGACTGTGTTAAAGCTTGGTGAGGAATTTCTTTAATTTCTTTTAATTGCAAACACATTTTAATAAGGATTTGAGGAGGTAAAAAAAAGTGGGTCTACCCTTTAACATTTACAAAAGCACATGAACAATCGGCTGAAACCTGCTGAAAGCTTGGATGTGGCCAAACGAGCCTCTGAACAACCGGGTCACTGGGAACACTGGGGCCCTGCCAGCTTTTGTGTAGCAGCTTGCTAAATGTCAGGGGGGGGGGCAGTGTGTGTGTGTGTGTGTGTGTGTGTGTGTGTGTGTCAAAGCCATACACCCTCCTCTAATGTTGGGAGAGCAGAGGCCCAGTCCTTCACTCCCCTGTGAGCGTTGTCCCCCCCCCCCCCTCTCTTTTTCTCCCCTCCGTCCTCCTGTTCTCCTTAAACTGTCTTTTGTTTTCATTTTCGTTGGCATTTCTGCTCCATCGTTGTTCGGGCCCTAAATGAGTCTTGACTGGCCCGCGGGCCATTGGAGAAGCACAAAGGACTTCGTTCTACTCGCTACAGTTGATCCATTGTGGGCGTCCCACAATGCACTAATTGGCGATGACAATTAAGCGTGGTCGACACTCAGCTTCAATTTGCCCGCTGCTTCGACATACATCACAAGCGAATGATTCAGCCGAGCTCCCTGCTCTCTCTCTCTCTCGCTCAGACAATATGCATATTCAGTCGGGCAGGTTTACATGCACCTTTTATTCACGAGTCTGTTTTTCTTCCCCTCGCACCCAGTTTGAGGCTGAGCGCTTAAGCTGACATCCAGCCAGCATCTGACACGTCATCGCCCGGCATCCCAGCGAAGTTTGAGCCCGTTTGGAAGTCTTTCCTGACTCCTGGGAATCAGCATTTGACAAAACAATGTCGCCGCACGGTCCATTTAGAAGCTGTTCTGGAGCTTTTCCATCATACCGTACAGTAGCCTTCTCGTCATGTAATGGCAATGGAATGAAAACGTTTCAACCATTTGAGTATCCGTGTTGCCATGCCAGCAGCTCGCTGAGGCTGATGGGAAAGCCATTAGGCCAGTTGCGTAACAATACCATCTTTGGCCTGAGGATGGTGCTAGAAGAAAAAAGTCACTGGATCCCCGACGTAGTTACATTTCCTTCAACATTAGCGTGTGTACCACACTTCATGGCAATTAATGTGATAGTTGTGGAGACATTTTGTTAAAATAACAAGAATGCACCAAATGTCACTACAAAATCAACAAAGTAATTTAGATTTAGGGGGCTAATGAGAGCATCCGAGTCCACTACATAGTTGGAGCAATAATTCAGTGAAACCCGGTAAAAGAGATAAAGAAGCTAAAGCTACACATCAGCTGGTGATCGAGACAGAAGACAATGGACGGCACAGTGTTCCTGTGAAGCCGAGTGCGTCTTTGTTCACGGTTATAATCATTAAAAATAAAAGCAGCGTGTGTTTACATTCAGTATACCTTCAGGAGCTAGCGTAGCATAGACGTATTAAAGCTAGTTCCCAACGTGCTGTGCTAATGTTAGCTCCACAAGTTTGACGTAGATGCGTAGCGTTTTAGAAAACGCACATTTCCTTCCCAACCTCTCTGCGTGACGAGCATCGCTATGGTACAACGTTTAACCACGACTAGCCCACACAATCTACTGCATGGAGATGGTCGACGCTGCGCTGTGATTGGCCAGTTCGGTCGATTGAAGGGAGACGGACCCAAATGTCCTCGGGGCAAACAATAGGAACGTTTCTCCACAAAGGATTCAAACACCATTTACTATTAAGAAGTTTATCTTTATTGGCATCAGTGGCTAGCGGACAAATTTTAATAAAACCAGACAGGAGTATTAAATCAGGAAATCAACTCCCTGTAAATTTGCATAAGAAGATTGGCTGCAATTAAAAGGATTAAAAAAAAGACGAATAACTTAAAAAGTGCAAAAGAGAGAAGAATTTCAGTGCAGTTGTTCTACTTAAATAATGTACAATATAATCTTCTCCGAACCCGTCAAGTAAAACATACTGCAGTGATGGAAATGTGCCTGCAACAGAAACAGACATCTCCAGTCCCGTGGCAACCTGTAACCACAGCTCACTGTACTCTGTCTCGGTAAACAGGTAAACTTCATTCATAACAGGTTGTCCAATATTTTCATATTTGTGATTCCAAATTCAGGTTGAAAGGAAAATTGGCAATATTTTAGGAAGGACAATTAAAAAAACAAACAACAACCAAAAAACAAACAACTAAATACAAACCTGCACGAATGAACAGCAACAGACAAAAAACAGCAAATAAATAAAGTTTTTAAAGTGATCAGATGCACAAGTCAGCTACTGTAACAACATAGACTACAGAGCCCAGCGGTATTTGAGGTAATTTTGAAAAACTCAATTATTGTTATTATTAATTCACACACTTGAATATGCATCAATATTCTGTATTTCTCCCACTATATTTGGATCAATATATTTTCTTCAGTTTGATGTACCATATAAAACCAACAATTACTGACAAATGAGCCTAACAATGTCTAATCTGATGTCTAGATTCTTAATATGTTAATATATTAATATGTGTACAACATAAACTCTAAATGGCAAATTCCATCCAGAAAACTATATTTCAAAAAAAAAAATGAAACATGCAGAGTTTATCCAGGTAAACCTGTTAATTTGGAGGTAAAACTGCACATATCTTCATATTTTAGCTTCAACATCGTATACCAGTAAAAGCTTTGAGCTTTGGAAATATTATATTTTACATCAGTCATCTACTTCTGTGTTTTTCTTTCAAAAATAGCAAAAACTACAATCTAACAATAACTGAAACATGCCGGGCTCCGTAGTACGTAAATGAACAACATGATTTTAAAACAAAGACATTCTGTCAAAAATATCTACCAAAATTTCCACAAAAGGCTTTGCAAACCTTTCTTCATTTTTTTTATGCAGCTGTCACAATCAGTAAAAAATAACTTAAACATTACATTTGTAATACCACATGTATGACCTTCACAGCCAAATAAAAACAAAACAAATGAATCAACGGACACATCAGTGCACTTTTCCTGCCATATTTTAAACTACTCGGTTATTTAGTTTCAGTCTACAGTACCCAACATGCTTCATAAACAGGAATAACTGTCAGTTTGATCTAAAAAGTTACTACATAACCCTGCTGCCGATTACGGCAGATTATTCACACATGAATTCCCTTCAAAGGTAACATGTTTTATGGCTCAAACGAGTTTGGAAAAACAGGAGGAAGACAGACGAGCAACAACAAAAACAACACAGAAATGAAATCAGTCCGTCGGCACTGAGAAGGCCGTTCCTCAGAAAAGACAACAAGTAGCAGGAATAAATAGCAGCTACGTTTCCTTCAGATTATCACAAGTTCAACTCGCTGCAACTAAACATGGAGTGCAGCTTTAAAAGATCAAGGGAGGATCCATTACTAAAAGTTTTCAATTTATGATTGGAGGAACACTGTCTGGATTTGTAGAAAAAAAACAAAGAAAAAAACTCACTGTACTGATTTTAAACATGTATTTTGTTGGATTAACCACGTCAATCATTTTGCAAATTCACCCAAAAACTGTAACAAAACCAAAGTGAAAAACTAACAGATCCTGAAACAAATATTTGCAGTAATCAAAAGCAAAATAGTCTGTTTTCCTTTCATTTTTGGGCATCAGTTAGCTGATTTATTAGCTTCAAACCTGACTCATGTTTGTTTCGGGTTTGCCTGACAACAGAATGAAGACAACGTCAAAGTAAAAGTGTTTTAGTGAGTTAGAAAGGCCATCTAGGTTGCATAGAGAGACTAAAAGCTAAAGCTGCTGTCGAATAAAGCACAACAGGAAGTAGAATCGGAGGAGGGGGAGGGAAAATAATACCTTACAGTAGATTATTGCCCCAGTTCATTTACAGTAAGACCGATGGAGTTTTACATTAAAATAACATTTTAAAACAAGTGACTCAAAGGTCTTCTTTCACTCCACATGTACAAGTTGAATAACTCAGTTTAAGGAAAAGGAGATCTGATAAAATATGGATTTCTATACTTCAATCACAGCTATTATTTATAACTTCTACGGTTAATATTATATAGTTATTATTAATGGGTAAAACATCCCAAATGAACCCAAAATGTGTTTGGATTTGTTCAGTTACAACAGAGTTCATTGGTGACACGTCGTCAAGGCTGGAGAGAAAATACAAATTATGAAAACGTCCCTGCAGCATTACCCACTTCCTGCTCTTCAACCAAATTTACCGTGGCTTTAACCAACTCATATTTTCATTATCAATGATAAATCTCTTCATCTGTAAAACTTCAGAAAATAGTCAAATCCACATCACAAGTTTTGTTTGTACTTTTTTGTCTAACAGTCCCAAACCCAAAGAAAATCAGTTTATTGTGATGTACGGCGAAGAGAATTTCACATTTTAAAAATATTGTTCATCTCGTCTCACGAGCATCTGAATCCTCTCAGAGATCCACTGGAGCACTGCACGGAAACAGGAAACGCATTCTTGAGTTTGGTACTTGCACAGACCTTCAGAGAAATGTTTTAAACGATATTATAGCAACTTCACCAGCATGTGTGGAACGTAGAGGAACCTCTCATGTGTGGAACGTAGTGGAACCTCTCGTGTGGAACCTCTATTGATGCTCTGATTACAGGACGAGTTCACATTAAGTCTGTCTTAATGGATCCTCACATACCCTGATGTACATGTTGGGTTCATCCTTGCTGTAATCATTCCTCTGGTTCATAAGATGCAATGAAAGTGATGGGAGGAAAAACTCTACAGTCCCTGTTCTCTACAAAAGTACATTTCTGAGTTTATTTAAAGTAATGTCAGCTGTGGTGTGTATTTGGCTATAATGGTGTTTAATCAATGAGGCTTTGGTTGAGTTAGATTGACTTGTTGAGTTAGATGTTTTTAAACAGTATATTAAACATTTTAAAAATACCAACTTGATTTGACTAAGACTGCTATTAAGTCACATTGAAATTGATTTAAACAGGGATCTTTTTAATTGCCACTATGAACAAGAGGAACTATTATTATTATTATTTCTAGCAAAACCTCATTGCTCAAGTGAGCATATGACTACTGCTTCAAGACAGACATGGAAACATGGAAATATGTAATTTCATAGCAACGGGCATTAATCAAAGTTGACCATAACTGCTATCCTCTGTAGTGAAGGAACCTTTAAGCAGGTACCTATCAAGACTAGGGTGACAGTTTCATTCTGAAATACTCAATTTCAGTCATTTAATCTGTAAATGAAGACAACAAAAAGATCCCATGTTGCCAAAGTGAGCATCTTCTATTTGACCAGTAGTCAAACAGCAAAGAAAGAAAACAGCAAATCTTCACATTTGAGAAGCTGGAATAGAGAATGTTTTCCCGACTTGATCAGTTATTAATCAATTGCTAAACTTGTTAATCATTTCCATCCATTTCCTGATGGTTTCATCACTGAACTTGTGCTGGAAGTTAGAATAAACCAGTGAAATGTTCTGACTATTGAAGGTCTCTAGTTTATCAGCTGTGTTTTGGGATTAAGTGAAAGTGGTGACGTGGTAAAAGGATGAAGACGGCCTTGACGGGCGATGATCCAGTACAAAACACAAGTAAGTCTGGTGCGGTAGTTCTTCAGTTGGTGTTAGCAGGTACACACACATAAAACACACAAACCTGACGATGCATCCAGGCGCTCTGAACCCGCGTCACAGAATATGTCCAGTGGACACGCATGATTCATAAACAGGCACTTTGTCCAGCGTCACGGCCCGGCAGCCACTGTTACTGCTTGTGTGTGTGTGTGTGTGTGTCTCAGGTGTCCTGGTAGGGCAGGTGAAAGCACCCGGGGCCGTCGTCGTCAGGTGACCAGAAGGAGGACGGCATCATGTGGTGGAGCTCCCTGCGGACGCAGCGAGGACACGGCTGTGCTTTCTGTCGGCACTCAGCGTGGAACACGGCGCCGCAGCCGTCGCACCTGCAACGCCACAGGAGAGCACGCAGGTCATCGTCGAGGTATTCGGACGAGAGAAAGACTATTGGTGTGTCACAACTCTGTATTGCATTATTAATTTTGTTAACGAAGGAATGTATACATTTTACTTTACCCCATCAGAACAAAAACAAGACTAAAACCTCTTAAACATGACTTTACGTAATATTTCAAGCATTCAAAATATTAGCTGACCCCCTTTTTTCACGACAAAAACAAAATAACCATCAACCTTTGAAAATGAAAACTATGAGACCACGTATTACATATTTAACACTAACCGCTTTACTGCAACAACCTGCTGTATGAGCTGCAGGCCGATTACAGCCAGTTATTACTCGTTTCCTGTCTGAGTAACTGAGTCAACAGCTCCACTAGTTCCAGTAAGTACAGCAGAGACGTTATCAGCTGAGACTTCACACTTCCTCCGCAGGTCTTAAAACACAACTCAACAGGGAAGGTGTGTCTGTCTGTGTGTGTGTGTGTGTGTGTGTGTGTCACCGTGTGTTAGTGACTGTTTCTTGGAGGAATCTCTCTCGTCTCTCTGAGTTTCAGTGACGATGACGAGGCTCTGGCCAGTACAATTTCGAGGTACTTCTACTAGAGTGTTTTGATTTTGCTCCTACTGCTAAGTTATACTTCCACTGCACTACTCTTCAGACATTTGAACGACTCTTTTATAGTGAACTTTATTAGGACTTTTTGCATGATATTTTATTGACATACTATGATGTTTATTTGACATTTTGATATTAACGTATTAACGTCTTACTTTTTATGAAATGCTATCATATTTTCTTTCCTGGTGAAGAACTACAATGTGACTTTCCTCATGATACACTGTACTACGACAAAATATAGTCAGCAAATACATTATGAAATACAGTAATTATATAAAGTAGACTTTTATTAAAAAAAAAGTAATATGCCAGAAAAATGTCGTTTTTAAAATGTCATTGTATAGAATGTCACAAAAACATTGAATATAATAGTCATCGTATAGTATGTCATAGAAGTCTCATAAAATGTCATAGTACAGTCTGTCACAAAAAGGGTTTATTTGTTTATTTGTATTAATACAGGTGCTTTGCTTCCAGGTGCACTCTCAGAAAAAGAGTTCTTGATTCAACCCACTACCTTCTGAAGAACTCTCAGAAGCTTCTGCAGAACAGAACTCCGCTCCAGATAAACATGTTGAGACATCCTCGAGAGGTTTGACGCCACTTTGTGAATGTACAGGAACGAGGAAATATATATAACATACTGGTACTGCATATGCATAATCTAGTGCACTGGTTCCCCGCACTTTCCCTCACTTGTTGTGTCTTTGATTCTAATTGGGTTCCACTCACCGGCGCTTCATGTAAACACAGTCATCAGAGGGATCCTGGAATCTAAAAATGCAAACGACTGCTTTGCTGTAGTTGTTGTGAATGTGACAATAAAGACGTTTCGGAAGCATTTGTTTCTGAGAGCGGTGGTTGTGTCTATGTGCAGAAGTTCTTCTTTGGCTTTATTAATGTTTATTTGACGACCAAACAAATATCTATATCTATATAGGAACGTATAGGAACATTGTCCGAGGATGAGTACCTCTTGGTGGCGTTCTCCTGGAAGGGGTAGAGCACCTGTCCGTTGTGGCAGAGCTCACAGATGAAGCCTTTCTCTCGACACAAACTGCAGCTGAACACGTGCAAGCTGGCAAACTTGATCACCTTGGAGAGGAAGGGAGCCAGCTTCCCATCGATCACCTGGAGGGCGAGGGCCGAGAGGGAGAACGGAGGGAGAACGGAAGGAGGCGTGTGGTCAACAACAACAAGACTTAAAAATGTACCAGCATTACCAAATCTACGGGGCTCTCAGTGAGGAGGAAATATGAGAAGAGTGCCATTCAAGGAATTTAGTTTGGAGTTCAGGATATCTGACAGAAAGGAGTACAAGTAGATTCAGAGTCAATGGTCCCCTTCTTCAAAGGAAGTAGAGCATGTGGTAGAATGGCCATGATGGTCGACGGTATTCAGATAAATATAATCAGGTTTAATTTCCATCTAGAGAGCAACTCATTGAAAGAGACACTGCCAGTGGGTCATGTAGCATCTATGCATTATTATTATTATTATTATTATTATTACATGCATCTATCTAGCTTTTTATCAACTCTCTAGGTCTCTATTTTTGCACATATTCTTTTTCTTCTTTATTCATACATGTAACATTTCTATATGCTTTAGTCAACATTTGACATATTCCACCTTCTTTATTTCAGAATATACATAAACACATATTACATCTATCACTCGTCATGAAAGTGCTGACGTGAGGGGGAGGAGAGACTTCAGGGTAGGTTTTGAGATCTTAAAAGTGCTTTTAAAGAGATAAAGACTAAAAGAGAGAAGGAATCCTCTCTGGCTTGGAGGAAAGACTGGAGACGGGAGCAGAGGAGAGCAAAACTGAAGGAAGGAAGGAAGGAAGACAGTAAAGGAGGTGAACGCCTTTTAATGGCAACGCTTGGCAAGTTCCTTAAGAGCTGAGGAGGGGGGTTTGGCGGCGGGGGCTGCAGTTGTATTGTAGTGAATAGACAGTGGATGACTTAAGAGGGGAAACAACTGTTAGTGAAAGGAAAAGCTGTGCAGAATCACGCAGAAATACAAACGTATATACGGTGGATTTTGTTGCATCATGTCAATAATGCATCGTATGTGAGACTCAGAGGTATAAGGTTGGAGAAAGACCGTGGTGGAGATACAATATACAAGAGAGATCTTGAGCACGAGAGAGAGAGAGAGGAAAAGAGAGAGAGAGAGAGAGAGAGCCTGTATTCAGATACAAGTGGTTCCACCTGGCAGAGCTCTGGACCTCCCAATTATAACCTCCTTCATGCTGTTTGTTACACGACGAGGAGATGAGGAGGACGGGATGGAGAGGAAGAAACCCCACACACACACACACACACACACACACACACACACAGAGGAGCATGGATCCTGTTTACAGTACATCATAGACTGAGAGTCTAGAACAGCCCCTTCTGTGCCCTGAAGGACAATCGTGATATGAAATGATCAGACTCAGACCAGCATGTGGGGGTCAAATGAAATCATTTTCTCCTTTTACGAAGATATTTGGTTCAAACAGTCAAGTGAAATTGTAGAGGAACAAAATGAAAACATATGTGCATATATACACCTTTTGTCATTCACATTGAGCGAGTGGTAAAGACCAAAACCGCAATCTTAAAACGATATCCGCTCAAAATATTTTAAATCAAACTTTCCGAGAGGTTTGAGCTAGTATGTGATCGTTATGAGCAGTTCAGAGACGTGATTGCGTATCACAAGACCTCAACATGTGATTTCATCGTTGCTCTACATCACTGCTCAGATTGGATTTGTTGGGCGATCCAAATGCTGTTATGGTGTCGTTTTGTAGAAAGAAACAATTGTCCAATCACAGGTTCGTCCTCAGCATCTTCCTTCGTAGCTAGCTGGCTACACGCTACATCCATGACAACAAGTGACCAAACAAAAGGCTCCAACCATGAACAGAAGCTCAACATAATTTTTGGACCTTTGTGAAAACCACGTTTTACAGCAGCTTCCATGTTGAGGTCTCATGTTTTAAAGCAACGATAAAGTTTATTCTACCCAACCGTTGACGAAACAACAGCCTGTGTCTGTAGCTCTGGTTGTATAGACGCCTCACTGAGTGACGACAACCACAAACAAGTATACAAATGTACAAACAAGAATTTACCTGTTCATTTGTGAGCTCTATGGCTGCTGGTGTGGCATATCTCTTCTAGCTGTTTCTCTGTTACACTAGGCTAGGTTAGCCTAGCTTGGTAGCCTAGGCACGTTTCGATACAGGCTTCTGGTGTGCGACGAGATCTGAACTTTCATTCAAACATGGTCTCTACAGATGTTTCAATACCTAGGAAATGCTCCCAACATCATGTCTTAAGCGTACTGAGCATGTGCCGTTTTACAGTGTACCTCGAATAAAAATGTGTTGTCTGTATGGGAGAACAAGTCCAGTACAAATGATAAAAGTTACATGTGTCCCCACGCTAAACCTAAGCAGTCCGGGTCCAGCCGGGTCCACATGACGAATGGCTCTCCTGATGGAGGCTGACAGGCTCGGTAATTAAGGCCCGCTATAATTGGACTGGGCAGAATCAAACGACTGGCAGCACAGCTCTGGTGGCTGCTGGGTACTCTAGAGGGACTAAAGATGGAGGGCGGCACCGAAAGACGGATGGATGGATGGAGAGTGACGGAAGTAAAACAGACAGGCATAAACAGGGGTAAAGCCATATAAAGGAAACAATGTATTGTTCATGTGCGACGCCTGGACGCAATCAAACATCATAAATTAATCCAAAAATAACTTACCTGTGATATCATCGCATCTATTTCTCTGAATTCACAAATGCTCACATTAAAATATATCCCATACATCTGGCGTACTTGCTTGCTATAAATATCCAGTGACCATTTTATTTGCTACAGTACCCAAGCCCGGCAGGGTCGCACCGGGACAATCATTCAGACAGGAACCTAAATCTCAACCCCATTAATTTGTTCCCTTGCTCGCATCCAACAAGGACAACAATGAAGTCAAATATTGATGGCTGTCCCGAGTGTCTGGGCCAACCAGCCCGCTGGCAGACCTCGCAGTGCTCCGATGGGAGTTCAGGGTCGGCTGGCTCGGGCTAACTTCTGTCTCCACAACAGACAGGTTTTGTTGACATGTGGATTCTACAAAACGATTAGAGTCCTTATGAGGGGGGGTCGGCAGTCGGGCACAGGTCCCAAGATAAATTGGGTTCTGAGATGATTAACAGGATGAGAGAAAAGAAATATGAAGGATATATTCTGTTAGACTACAGTTTCTCTAACTTGTATATACTTTTTTTTTTTTTACTAGATGGTTTTATGCCTCCAGGTATCAAGAAGGATTCAAATGAAACTGAGAATGTAAAATAACTCTTTGATGAGGGGTTGCAGGCAGACATTGCTCAATAGGCCTAATCTTCGTGGGTTGAGCAGGAAACACAAACAAGAATGCACAAAGTTACACAAAGTAGTTCCTGATTTTCATTCAGGTTATGGAACGATTTGAAAAGAGCCGACGCTTCTCATTTGGGTCAGAGCAAACCTATTAAAACATAGAGGACAGAAACAACTCAGTTCAACAGAATTGAGTTGTGACTTTCAACTTCAACAGCATGTGCAACACAACAGAACCAGCATTTCATTTATTTAAACAATGTGGAATTTACACACACTGCAACATTCATAATATGATTCTGGAGAAGCCGACAGGACAAACCCAACTACCACCACCCCCCGACCCCCCCTACACACACAAACTTTACCTCCTCTCCCTCCCTCAATCCATCCTCTTAAACTCCGCCCCCTTCAGTTCAACCTCTTTTTCTGCTCCATGCAGAGTCTTTGTGCTCCAAAACCTCCTAATCCCCTAAAACTGCTGTTTAACAGCCGTTCGCCTGCCGTCCTCTCCCTCTCTCTCTCACACACACACAGACTACCACAGCAGTGAGGAACTAGAGAGCCAGCTGGGATTACATGACTGGAAAGACCAGCTCTCTCTCTCTCTCTCTCTCTCTCTCTCATATATATAGAAGACTCAATGTATGTTGATTGTCTGCATGCTGGATTCTGGAGGTTCCACATGTTTTGAGGAACCTACAAGATGATATATCTTTTTTTTTTATGAATACAGAAGCCCTAAATATGTGTCTATGCCAAGTGATGAATGAAGAAAGAAGACTCCAAAATCTGGATGAAATAAATACATTTTGCAATGACCTGTTACTATCTCGTGCTTCAGTGATCTCGGAGGACTTGAATCATGGGTAGTTACTTATCGGATACCGAATATATCGACACCGCGCGGTGCAAGAGTGTTAATATACTTCTCGCTGTAATTGGAACGTTCTTCAGAGTGAAGCTGAAGCCAGAGTTACAGTCGATGCAAAGGGGTAAACATTTGTTGCCCAAGTTCCAGAATAATGAGCAGGACTTCATGCTGCCCCACTTGATCTGATCGAGGAACTCTGACATCGTGCATTTGAGGGTGAAAGCTACTTTTAACATTTACTTGAGAAGCCTCTGTGTGTCTGGACAAGTGTGAGTGGAGAGGCATGCCTGGCATAGAGGGAATGCCAGAGTAGCACTGTGGGAAACCTGCTGCACACACACACACACACACACACACACACACACACACACACACACACACACACACACACACACACACACACACACACACACACACACACACACACACACACACACACACACACACACACACACACACACACACACACACACACACACTACTTTGCTACTTTAGTCCTCACACAAAACCCTAGAAACAATCCTTAAAACCAGCAGGGGAAAAGGGCAGAGTGTCCTTAGACAAACACATACGTTTTCTCCGAATGAACTGCCTCCTAATGGGGGATATGGGTGGAGGCTATTTGTCGGGAGGTGAATAGACTTAGTGTGGTCCAGGGTTTAGCCAGGGGAGTTTAGCCTTCACTGACCTCTGAGTGGGAACAAAAAAAGCCACGTTGATTAAGAGCGTCATTTTATTCAGGAGGTGAATCAAAAGAAACAAGCTTGTTAATATGGAAAACCAATTAAGGGGCAGAGTGCTTGAGAATCTCAGAGAGATGGGGGAGGTTAGAGGGGGGAGGGGAAGGAAGGGGAGGGAGCGGTCTCTACTTATTGTTGAAATTAGAACTAAATCACCAGTTTGGTGTTTATGAGTAAATCATAGAGTTTAGCAGCGAATGAGAGTGAGGCGCACACACACACACACACACACACACACACACACACACACACACACACACACACACTCACTCAAAACACACACACATGTGTGCTGAGCGTGTGTGAGGCCAAGGGGATGTCGGGAAGAATGGAGGGATGTCACGCTTTGTTTTTCTGCCTGTTGATTCTGAAAGTAACCAATTAGTGAAGCAGAGAGACACAGTGTGGGAGTGGAGGAGGACGAGGAGGAGGAGGAGGAGGAGGTCCAATCTCTTTCACCGTGAGAGTCTGTGGCCGAGCACTGAGTCAGAGAAGGGGGGTTGAAAGAAGAAGAAGAAGAAAATGGGGCAGGGTACAACATAATGACAAACAAAAGAACTTTTCAGTCATTTGTAAAGTTTCCTCTGACCCCCAAACTCAGTGTGAGGACGAGAAACTGAACCGCTGAAAGGCCAGGCTGTGTTTCCTTTTTTTAAATGACCACTGCTAAAAAGACAAAAAGAATTTCTCTAATTTCATATTAAACTGAAGACATTTAAATTGAACCACTCGTTACTAGTATTAACAGCAGACATGCCGGGAGAGATATGCCACTTCATAAGAAAACCTGCCGATTAGAGTTGAATGTTTTCACGATGCCAGATATGAATTCTTTCCACCGACACCATTGTTTTCTTGGATCAGGACACTTGAAAGAGCTAACCCTGTACTAAACAGCCAGCAACATGCGATGTTTCAACAAATCAAATGATAAACAATTTGTCAGTTTGTCTCTCAGTATTTTTTAAACAAAGAAAACATTAAAAAAATAAAAAGTACAGTGTTTAATAATTAAAAATAAAGAAAAGGTTAAAAATGTACTAAAGCATTATTTTAGAACATATTACATTGGATTTGTTGGGAACTACTTTAAGCTGCAGATTAATATTTGGTGGTCCTGTGAGTATTTGGAGCAGCGTGTGAGTGATAGTCACAATGAACTACAGTGTGTTCACGGTCACAAAGTATTGTGTTACACAGTGCAAAGGTGTGTTGAATAGTTTTTAATACAACAATGGTTCCTCTTTGCTGGAAAACATTTTCAAGCTAACAAGCTAGGTTAGCTAACTGTCAACTGCTGTATTACAGTGTTTTCTTTTTAATTTATCTTTTATGTGGAAAAATAATTACTAATGATTTATTGAATCAACATGAGGAACAACATATGGAAAAGAGCAGGATTCTGTTAGCCGTTGTCGCCAGCTAGCAAATGTTAGCAGGTCTCTAAAATGGCAAGATCCCTATTACTGTATACATAAAAGCGTGTGTGTGTGCGTGCGTGCGTGTGTGTGTACCTGCTGCAGGTCCGCCATGGAGTACAGGTGGATGTGCTGTAGCAGGTATTCTCTGGGGAAGATCCTGTGAACAGACACAAGAGAACAAATAGTCTTCAGACATCATCCTCTGTGAAGCGGCTCATGAGTCAGACGGTTCAGCTTATTCTCCTGAACGCCACAAACACTAATCAACACATCCTCCCGCGACGTCTTTTAAAACAATAACCACAATTCCCAGCTTGCTTTACCAATAAAACAGGTCACGGTCAAATGTATTACCTTTTATTATAACCACCATTTAAAGGTGTTATACAGACAAACCACATGATGTGCTATGACGCACTCAATAAAGAATACAGTACACTTTGTTGTGCTGCTGAGATGCGAAAACCTTGTTTGTAAAAGAATAAATACAACAACAAAACAAAATGAGATTGTAAGTTTCAGGTTGTACTTATTAAATAAAATGCAATGAATCATTACAAAGTACAATTTGACATATACGATAGTGCAATGTGTTAATATCAAAACAAATTGACTTGAATTGAATTTATGAAATATGTTAGAGTAATATAATTTAAGTCATTGTGTATATACATATACTGTAAGATCTGTTGTGCTGCCGGAAATATGAGTCTAAACAGTACAAGGAGCTGAATAAAGTAATAACATCAATATGGGAGTCAGGCACTCCATCTTCTAACATTATGTGACAAAACACAGACAGGACTGTGTGTGTGTGTGTGTGTGTGTGTGTGTGTGTGTGTGTGTGTGTGTGTGTGTGTGTGTGTGTGTGTGTGTGTGTGTGTGTGTGTGTGTGTGTGTGTCCTCCTCTCAGACCACTAAGATGGATGGCACCATGTTAAATCCTGTCTAAGCTGTGATGAGTGTCACCAAAACACAAGTATGTGCGTGTATTTGTGTGTGTGTGTGTGTGTGTGTGTGTGTGTGTGTGTATGATCCAGACACCTCATGGTGATAGGCACCTCTGATAAACTACTTTGTTAGGTATGTTTCCAATGGTTACCACATCAGCATTCACAAGACTACACACACACACACACACACACACACACACACACAGGTCCAATAATCAAACACAGACTGGCTCCTTCTTGTGTGTTGTCGGAGCCCAGATGAACACACCCTTAAAGTGTGTGCCGATCTTGATAAAAGTACTTGAGAACGAACACATTTTGGGATTAGATTACAAGCAGAAGATACACAGATTCATGCATATATGCAAACAAACACACACATGACAACAAATGATAATATTTGCATAAGACCGGATAGTTTTTAATTCCATATTTAATTTCACGATGCTGTGTGTATTTCCAGAGCAGCAGATACACCTTTGATTCAGATTTTGTTTCCACTCGGTGATCATGATCGTGCACTGAAGGAGGGTGTGACCGGAGTAAGTGTGTGTGAACCTGCAGATGTAGGAGGTCCTGCAAAATGTGTGTGTGTGTGTGTGTGTGTGTGTGTGTGTGTGTGTGTGTGTGTGTGTGTGTGTGTGTGTGTGTGTGTGTGTAGGGGGTGGAAAGAATAAACACATTACAATCTTATGCAAACCAAAACCAAATCTTATCTTTGTTAAACACATAACGTTCAACCTGTGTTGACACAGTGTCAGGGTTGAAAAAAAGACTTTCCGGATGCTGTAAGTTTGTGCCGTTAATGTTTGGAATGATCCGATGAGTCGGACGTTTCTCAAAATGAAAGTTCCTGTAGCTCCACAAAAGAAAAAGAATTGATAAACAACTACATTTGCAACTTACTAGTATTTACAATCTCCCACAACCACAACTTCTTCTTCAACTACCGTGACCCCTAGTAGACATTCACAACCACCTAATAAACACAATAAACCGCTTTAGGCACACTACCAACCACCTTGTACATCCCAGTGAAAACTATTAAGACCTATTTACACCACAGAGACCAAGTATTACACCACAACACACAACCAGAACAATGATTTACCAAGAACCTATCTAACAGCTTATTACTTCTTAATAACATTTTGTGCATTATATGACCAAACCAAGAAATATTGCTTACAGAGACATAATTATTCAGTAAAAGCCAAAATAAGTGATATCCTCATGTGTATAAATGAGAAGATACACACACATCTCAATATAAATAAATTCCTCCCCCCCAAAAAAGGAATAATAATGCCTGAGTGCAAGCAAAAGAAACAATCTTTCTGCAGAAATAACAGATGATGACCCAACAATGACGGACACCTTGGCAAACACCAGCAATCACCCAGCAAACTCACTCCCAACCCGAAGAGCAACCTATTTCCTGCAGAGAAGCCTGGCCTCGGGCCTCAGGAGGTGCCGACTCTCATCCCGACCGCTTCGCACTCGGCTGCAAGCCGCCCCAGAGCGCGCTTTAGGGTCGCGCTCTGAAGGAGCCGACAGATCCAGCTCATCTGCACAGAGCAGGGACCCAATTCTGCGGTCCCCGAACCAGGACATGCTCCCCTCTGTGAAAATCACAAGCAGGACTGGTGACAAGAGGACGACACGCACTGGAAACCCGTTTGACCTCATGCCCAGTACTCGGACACGGCTCTCACTTCGGGGGATGAAAGGACCGGATGGCTCGCGGCACGGACCCCGGTACACAATGATGCTGCAGAACCCTCCACAGGACCCCCGTACGGCCAATCTGATCCACTGGTCCACCGCTCCACGGCCATTCGCATTGCTCCTCCTGGATCTGAGGTCCGGGAGGCTGAGCAGTGTGATACCCACTCTCCCTGTCTGCTGTTTCCAGAGCCTCCTTAACCGCTGTGTGCAGGTCCTCAGGTGGATGGAAGAGCCTTTGAAACCAACACCAGCAACCTTAAAGATAACACTAATGTCCACATCAAATCCTCGAGCAACGAAACAAAGCAAATGCATTTCACATAACCCAGGTGGCTAACGTTAGCCTTTTTAGCTCGCTAACTAGAGCTGATGAGATCTGCTAGCGACGGTTTCCATTCAAACCAATAAAATGAACACACTCGAAACGAGAAGCCTGCTCTTGTTTGCTTCCGTCTGAAATCAAGGACCCATTGTTCCACCGGTAAATCTGCAGCCATTGGTAAACATTACGAACCATGCATATGCTATATGCACCAATATAGCACGGACCATGTTTACATTACAAAAAGCTTTCTGTGATTAAGATATGGACTTCAGACCTGCCTCATTTGCCACAAACAACCCACTGAGGATAATTCATACCGTGACCAAACGTTGACTATAAAACAGCAAAAGACAGCTTTTATACTGCGTGTTAGGCAGATCAAATATTACTCTGCAAAGCTGTCAAAGATGTTCGAGGAGCGCAGCACAGGGCCTAACACATAGTGCCTCCTGACTGACAGCCTTTGGTGCCTCATGTGGTTGTGTGTGCGATTGTGTTTCCATGGCTTTCTGCATGTATGCAACAGACATCTCCCTTCAGATCCCCTGCCCCCCCCCCCCCCGAAGTAGACTGATGACATGGGGAAGGTTTTAGCGCCACGGTCCTCATCAATCCTGCAGTGTTTGGAAGTGGCGGGGCACCAGCCGGCACTAGCTAATGGGACAGGAGTAAACACAGAAGGAAATGATGCTGCTCGTCTCTGTGTTGCAACAGGGCACGGCTAATATGGGGTTTTTGGTTTGACGCTACTTGGCAGGTCAGAGAGAAAAACACTTCAATGGTGGGACACTGAGACTCTCACTGAGGACCAAAAAGAACCCGTCATTGACAATCAGTGTGTTATTTTGAATCTGGAGCTGGCATCTGAAATAAGCAACCTTCAACATTTTGTCTGTAATGTATACGGCTTTGTGAAATTATTTATATATGTATTATTCATCTGTATTTGTGGTAACTGTGAGGAGTATATAATACCCAAACAAAGCACAAATTACAGAAGTAGTATATAAGTAGTATGAAGATTTAAATATAGGCCGACTAGCAAATATTTCTTTTTTTTTTTTTACTTAGCTCCAAATAAACAAATTAAAATGTAATATTTAGATTTTCTTTTGAATTGCATTACTGTATATTAAGGGTTATCCAAATTACAGCGACAGATCTCTTTCAGTGAGATGTCGTCTGCCATTTTTATACCATGGAGAAGTTTGTCAGATGTTTGGATAATCCAGCGACCAGGCTGTGGACAGTCGACTTTGGACAAAACTAAATGAATTGCATGGTTAGATAAGGTTAATGCTGGGCGAGAAACTGCGTGTTTTGCAAATGATCCTGATGGAGTATTAAATAGATACCAGCCTGTCTGCTGAGGTGGATGCTTCTCATTTAGAAATAGTTGGATCGGAGTGTATTAGTGACCTGGAGCGGGGAGAGGATCATCCATCAGCTCACAGACAAGGCTTTCAGTGTGGGACCCCGCTCAGATAAACAGTCCCCCCCCCCCCCCCATCATCACATGTGCACACAGGCGCACATCCTTTATGTGTATGCAGCGTATATACAGACAGGAATGCATGCAGATAAAAGTTATGGCAATATACATGCATGCACTCAGGCACACACGTGTAAACACAGATCATACGGGGAGATGTTAACAGTCTGTGAAGTCAATCAATCTCCGGGGGAATAATAACAGCGCATCAGTCAGATGACACGGCGCTGGCTGCACAGAAAATCACTTCCGAAATGACTTTCACAAGTTTAAAAACAGTTCTGTTGCGTGTGTCCTGGTGTGATTTGGGTGAACTCACCCTTTAAATCTGACTGGTCACA
This sequence comes from Cottus gobio, assembly GCA_023566465.1. Lineage (NCBI taxonomy): Eukaryota > Metazoa > Chordata > Actinopteri > Perciformes > Cottidae > Cottus > Cottus gobio. The sequence goes on along the minus strand of CM042227.1, from coordinate 20,368,778 downwards.
AACAAGTTCCTATTAAAAGCTGCAGATCAGCTTCTCAGATCAGATTCGATGCTCCACCCAAACGTACTCGCTGCTCGATGGTGCCCTGCTCGTCTTAGAATGGGTTTGAACCTCGTCTTTTAAAACCTCCGTACGAATCACATGTTTAATGTGTGAAAGATGTGTGTTAAGAGCCTCCGTATTGCTCCACCGCCATAAATGGACTTCGCCGCCGACCTACCTTCGTCGGAGGTCCTCTGCCACGGTGGCCCGGCAGCTGAACAGGTAGGCCCGCAGCGACTGGAGCTGCTGGCGGAGACGCAGCACGGTGCTGAGAGGCTCGACGTGCTCATACAGACACGGGTTGAGCTGCTGGACGTCCAGCAGAGGCTCCTCGTACACAAACTCCAGGAACTCCTTGGCCTGTTTAGACACCTGGAGGAGCACATCAGGGTCTCCATCAGGTCCCGGCACCATGAGAGGGGTAACAGTGGATGGTGCAGGGCTATACGATTACGTACCAAGAAGCTTCTGATATACCAAGTTAACAGGTGAGCTGTAATGGTGCTGCTAGGACAGAGCCAGGCTAGCTGTCCCCCCGTTTCATTCTTTATGCTAAGGCCATTGTTGTTGGGGATGTGTTGTATGAGGTGCCGTTTAGAAATGAAATATGATCCATGAAGTCCAATTTGAGTAATAGATCTGTAGGTTTGAAGGTTCATCAGCCACTAAAACACGGCACAGCTGTTTCTAATCCAGACAGGTGAAACTGGTGAACTCTGGAAAGTTATCATGATGTCATCGTTATTTGATTGGCCTCGGGCACCGACACCATAATGGCTTAATTGTAGTTGGCATAGCGTGGTAATCTTTGCTCACACAGGGCTCAAGCAAACGCGGCCTGAGGAAATTATTTAGGTAATTTGTGAGAGAAAATATTGAATCTTTATTTTTTTAATTGGCTACAATTTGTCAGAAAGGGGACAACTTGAAGACAACATGAGACCCAGAGATGCCTGCTGATGCTCGAGTGGCTTATAACGAGTTGTAGAATAATAGTTTGAATCATATTTTACGGTGGTTATTTTCATGTATCTGTGTGTTTTCCCACCTTGTGCTTACTGGTGTCCCAGTTGTGCAGCAGCCGTGCTGGGATGAGGAAAGAGTTGTCCTGATGGCAGCTCTGGCAGTAGTACCAGCCGCTGTAGTAGCAGACCTTTGCCTTTCCTCTGGAGAGGCCGACCGGACGCTGACAACCTGAGGACAAAGTCAGCGGGTAAGTGTGTGTGTGTTTATATCTTTATTAATAAACAAATATATGATGCGATAGGATACTCTTAGAGTGCCTGAATCAGGGCTCGACGGTAACAGTTGCCAATCCTTGACTTTGGTTTCCCGTTAGTGGCGACTGCTTCTTAAAATTTATAAAAAATAAGAAAACAGCAAGACAACTAAATAATGTTTTTATTTCCATTAGTCATATTTAAATATTGCGGTTATCATATATTTAACCAACTATTTCCTTTCCTCCCCTTCTTTATGACTGCTGGATCTCACCTGACCTTTGAGTGTGGCCTTCAGGAACAGCGATAAACACTTCTGTTACTTGGTCACCCATTTCAGACTGAAACTATACTCAGGTCGGCTGTATTATTGTGGCATGAATCTATCTTCTTATGATGAGGAGATGTTTCTTCGTGGAGACGCAGAGAATATTAATATCATAACCTTTGGTTTTTGGTTCAGGCCACCTAACTCTAATGTGTCCACCCTTAAACAGAAACCACATGTACGTCCTTCAGTCTGTCCAAAGACGTGAGCAATATTTTACTGATTATTTTCCATCTTCAACTATTAATAACCATGCTTCACCCTTGAAGGTAATCCCTCAGATAGCTCTTGGGAAGTGTGAAGTGTTGCAGCATCTTTGAGCTCGCCGGGAAGAAGAAGAATTCAGCTTGTTTACTGTAATAAAGCTTTTCTTCTGTCAGATGTACATTTATCTAGCTGCATGTGTATAACTGCATTGCATCTTGACTTAAAAACAAACAAATTAGATTATATTAGATATTCCTTTATCAGTCCTGCATGGGGAAATTAGCATGGTTGAAGTGATTGAAGTCCCAACCCCATTTAAACATGAGGGTTGAGCCTTAAACGTCTCTGTAACCGGGAGGAAAGCAGTTTAGCCAAGTGTCACAAGAGGAAACACAATCAACACAACCATCTTCCATCTTAACGTGGAAACAACACGTCTGTGTGTGTGTGTGTGTGTGTGTGTGTGTGTGTGTGTGTGTGTGTGCTGACTTGGCGTTAATGTGTGCCACTTTATTACCCCTCTCTAAATACCACACTAATCCAGCAGAGTAAACCCGCTGATGATAAAACAAGATAATCCAAGTTTTAAAAAAAGGCCCTCGGAAGATAATACGTTGTATCGTGGCAGATGTAACGTGGACAAAATAACTGGAACGGATTTTATTGCACTGATAACAGAGCTGTAGAGAACATCCTTCTGAGGAGGTGTTTCTTAAGATCAAGTGTGTGATTTCCAACTGTTTTTATTTTTTTACAGTTGATAGAAAGCATCTACACCATAGTAAAAAAACATCTCGAAAAATCTCGAAACAATAAGCTTCACATTCACCACGAGCGGCCGAGAGGCACCGAAAGGTCAAAATGTGTTTCATCAAGAGACAGCAGTCAATAATCCTAGTTGACAAAAGAAAAGTGTGGTGATACCCAGACGTCGCATCTTAGTGTCCAAAAAAAGACTTTGAATGTGTATCTCCGTATATTTAACCCACTATTTCCTTTCCTCCCCTTCTTTATGACTGCTGGATCTCACCTGACCTTTGAGTGTGGCCTTCAGGAACAGCGATAAACACTTCTGTTACTTGGTCACCCATTTCAGACTGAAACTATACTCAGGCTGTATTATTGTGGCATGAATCTATCTTCTTATGCCACGTCTCCATCCACAGAACTAAACGTGCCGTTCTTTCTGGAGGAGAGCATAAATGATAGTGAGATGTTTCATTGTGGAGACGCAGAGAATATTAATACCATAACCTTTGTTTTTTGGTTCAGTCCACCTAACTCTAATGTGTCCACCCCCACCCTTAAACTCCAGAAAGCACATGCACGTCCTTCAGTCTGTCCAACGCCGTGAGCAATATTTTACTGATTACTTTCCATCTTCTGGTTTAGTGCATCTTCGACTATTAATATCCATGTTTGCCTAAATCTACCCGCCTTTCCCCTTGAAGTAATCCCTCAGATAACAGAGTCCTGGTTCTTCCAGTAGTCACAACACAGCAGACTTCAATGAGGAAGTGTTTGGTAGACCTAAAAAGGCCGAACACATCCTCAGCTCCATTCAGGCGGCTGCCCCACTGCCGGCTTTGTCTTTTTCCACCCTTTAAAGTTCACTCCTCGTCCAAACACCCGGACCTGGTCTATGACCACACAGACACACACACACACACACACACAGAGCCCTGTGACAGGTGGCCCCTATCCAGCTCCATGCCGGAGGACGGGGGCCTGGAGGAAAACAGCAAAGCGAACACAGGTAGAAGAAGAAAACAATCGGGAGATTGTCATCTCGGCTTTGTAAAACAGGAGAGGAGCGCTCCAGGGCAGAGAGGCGTGTGTCAGCCTGTTTTGTCGCTGGTGCTTCAGAACAACACGGGCGGACAAAAGGGGGGAAACGGACAAACAGGCTGAATGAGTAAAAAGCTATTGAGAGATGAGAGGACTGGCGGAGTCGCATGAAAGAAAAGAGTGAGATCAAACGAGGACAGATGAAGGGAGACAATAAAAGAAGGAAAAGAAGTCAGGTCAACTGCTTTCATATCACGGACGAGGATCTGACGTCCGGAAAAGACAGAGCTGGATTCGATGCGCTTTAGAGGACGGAGCATCGAGTCCGCCGCAAATTAACGTCCATAAACAGATTCTGCGTTCATAAGTAGAATCTGTAGGCAGCGGGGACGAGATGTGGAATTAAAAAAAGAATAATTCTGCTTTTGTTGAATGCAGGAAAACGGTCCAGGTGGCCAGAAGTGGCTTCTGGGAACCCACTGGCTTTCGTCTGCCGATGATTCTGATCTGTATTGGTTCAACATGAGCTCATAAGATGGTCTCTCTTCTCAAGTCTTGGTGCAGATATCCACTGGCTACACCAGATCCAGCCCCTTGTTTAATCTGTACGACCAGCTGTCTGGTTTACTGCAATCCAGGTTTTATTTTTCATGTATTTTTCTTTGGTAATCCATTTTAATTGATAGCTGACCGATGAATGGTCTGAGTTCATCACAAATATTATGTATCGTTTGTAATATCGCTCAGTATGTCGTATCACACCCGATATTAATAAGCATCACCACCGTACTCCCATCTCATTCTGCTTAACAGGTGGGTGGGGCTAGCAGGCTAATAAACCCGATTCATCCCCAGCTTGGAGGAAGCTACTGTATGCGTGAATCGCCTCACATCTGGCCCCTCGGGGATCTGGCGAATGCTGCCGTGTGGGCTCTGCTCACGTTTCCTCTGCCAAGGACCGGGCTCGTGTGGAGCTTTTTTTTTTAGGGCATTCCCTGAGAGAAAGAATGCGGCTAAAGCGTGCAAACTGCATTTATGTCCGTCAGACATGCGATCACCTCCAGATGTGGTCTGGCTGTTCCGATCGCATTCTGATTGCAAAGCTTTACTGCCATTTTCACTGTATCCTAACAAACCCTTTATTGAAGAGCTGTGTCAAATCATCCATTTTATGGCTTTCAACAGTGGACATTTATATACTGTGTGTGTGTGTGTGTGTGTGTATATATATTTCCCTTTGGTTGAAATTACTGCTTGTGGATAAGACGGAAAACAACACAGTCTTATCTCACTGAAGGACCCGTGATCGAACACACATGTGGAGGCTAATTCCAGCAGTGAGCTCATGCTGTTGTTGGGGTGGATGCTGCTTCAGAAGAGGAACCACGGTCCACGGGCGGGAGCCAGTCGGGGAAACGCCGTGTCACTTCGAGGAAAGGGCTGACCGCCGGGCCCGGCTTTCTGGCCAACTGTGACCTCGGCTCTGGTCGGCCGCCGCGAGGACCAGCGGAACAAAGACACATACGTTTGTAGCCTGAAGACATTTGCAAAGTAAATAACAATCTTTAACCGCAGCCTCAAATTCTATATCATGAGACGAGAGGAGAACGCGGCCGCACAAAAACACACACGTAAACTTACTGAGGCCGTCTATAAAGAGCTCTGTGCTGTAGAAATAACTAAAGTAAAGCCTTTCACAGATAATGCGTTCACCCCATTATACCCGCACTTTGTAATTATCTTCTGATTTATCATCATTAAATTATTACATCTCACAGCGGTTATTACAGAATGCGGGAGTTGCATTTTTTTTATTTGTTAATGAAGATGTAATAATATAGGCATTATGTAACAACCAACCAAAACGTCCCTCTTCTCCACTGCCGTCTCTCCTCGTCTCTGATCTCCCATGAGTCCTTTCTGGGACGAAGAAGAAGAAGAAGAGGGACACGGGGAAGACATGAATGGGAATTCAAACGTAGCTCAAAGGTCTACCGATTGAACCGTGGCTCTCTGTAGTGAGAGAGGGTGACCCGGCGGGGGGGGGGGGGGAAGAGAGAGAGAGAGAGAGAGAGAGAGAGAGAGAGAGAGAGAGAGAGAGAGAGAGAGAGAGAGAGAGAGAGAGAGAGAGAGAGAGAGAGAGAGAGAGAGAGAGCATCAGGGCAACAAAAAAGGGGGCTCACGCTTTCATCTGCCCGCCGCTGGTTTTAAACCACCACACCTCTGTGTGAGACACTGGGGTGTGTGTGTTTTATGTACGTGTGCAAATTAAAACTGAAAAGACGACAGAAACTAGAGCTTTGATGTGTCCCATTCACACCGACCAAACACTCCAATGAAAATGTGCACAAATGGAGAGTACTATAAGACTGTGTGTGTGTGTGTGTGTGTGTGTGTGTGTGTGTGTGTGTGTGTGTGTGTGTGTGTGTGTGTGGTGTGTGTCTCAGAGAGAGACTGTCTATCTTTTGATGTGAGCCCACCTCCTACTTCCTACCTTCATATCTACTGATTTCCACTCCACCCCCCCAACAGATTCACATGGTCCTTCGGGGGCCTGAGAATGTGCTCCAGTAGAACGACAGGGGTCACCAAACCTGAGGACACACTCTACACAATGTGTGTGTATGTGTGTGTGAGATGGGGAGGGACGGTCTTCAAAGAACACTAACCGTTTCCTTCAAAAGGAATCAGAAACGCAGCAATTCCCCATGTGTAATTAGCTGAATACATTTATACATTTTGATGTTAAAATAACCAATCACTCGATATGTATGGATGGACGCAGCATGCATATGCAGGTGGGCAGACTTGAAACAAGTTCAAAGAGAGGCCTGGGGAAACTAAAGTAGTGCACTGATCATCAAGAGATCTTGTTTCGATTAGAGGCTTCGTAGAAAAATAATCAGACGTGCAGGCAGGTAAACAACAGAAGAAGAATATTTTATGATGAATTAGTCTTATGGTGGTTTTGAGGGCCAACCTACAGCCTTCAGATCCATGCTAAACAGTGAAACACAAATATTATGCTCAGTTAAATAAGGCATTATCATTTTTCCCATGAAAAAATAAATAAACCAACAATCATCTAATAGCTTCATCAACTCTAAGATGAAAATTGTATTACTTAATTCCGTAGTTAATCCCTGGAAGAAGAAGCCCAATTGATTGTTGTATGTCATCGAATGCCATGTTGATTATTCTTCAGCAAATATTTAGTTGATACATTGTCATAAATTAGGAAAATGGCCGCCCTACATTACCAGGGATCAAGTTGACATTCAATCAAACGGCCCGAAAGTTTAAAATATATTTAATTTACAATGATATCAAACTGAGAAACGCAGCAATCCGTCACATTAGAGAAACATTCGGTACTTTCAATAAATAATTAACGACCAGCAGGTATATTACATTTCACTGCAAATTCATGCTTTATCATTCCCTCCTATCAATCCTCTCTCACTCCCCTCCTCCCAGTGTGCTTGAGGCCATAGAGATGCATTTTTGTTTAGCACAGGATAATTGAAGTGTAATAAAAAATAAAGGCCATATACCTGAATAAAAAAAGGAGCTGGCATGCTACCAAGGAGAGGTGAGGGGGAGATCTATTTAAGAAGCTTATTTGAAAGCTGATGAGTGAAATTTAAAGAATGAAACAATTAAAACTAAAAACCTAGAAAAACAATAACCAACAATAAGTAGTGGACTTAAATGCAATTAGAGGCCTTGAAACGGAGTGGTGGAAAAGCTTCTCTCTTTTTTTTAAAGGCCCTGCTATGTAACACTGCAGGAGACTGAGAAGGGATACAGTCAAATAAATGAAAGGGGGGTGGAGGGGGAGGCAGGGGGAGAAAGGGAGACAAAAAGACGGAAAAAGCTGTGAGTATATGAATGAACCTGTTGAAAGGAAGAAGAAAGAAAGGGAGGAAAAGGAGGGAAATAAACGGACTGAGCGAGCAGAGGTGTGCTCTGTATAGAAAAAGCATGTATCCAGCGGTCCCTCCCATCCAGCTCTACCCAGAAACCCTTCAATCAAACAACTGCGATCAAGCCTGACCACTGTAGCATCCCCAGGCCGCTTTCATTCGCTCTCATTCATTCATTCAGTCGTCCATTTTTCCCTCTCCTCCGGTGCTTTAAGCCTGCCAATTATCATCAGTGGCCCCCAGACGGCCTCTGCGCTTGTTCCTGTTTCAGCTGGCCTTTCAAACAGCCCCCTGCATTAATAAGCCAGTTGTTACAAATAAAAATAAAAAAAAAGGTGATTATTCAAAAGCCTCCCCTGAAAAAAGAGAGGGAGGAAGCCCACGTTTCACACCCAGGGAGAGCAAAAGCACCGCCTGCAATTTACAGGGCTGTCCAAGGGGTATGGAGCCTAACGAGGGTGGTGATGAAGGAGGACGAGCGGCAGTAATGGTCCGGACATGAAAAAGGTTCAGATGCTGGACAAGAAACAACTGACTGACAAGAATAGGTAGATGCATTTAAAGAGCCCGCGGCCCTCATATATCAAATCAATCTACATTTGAAAAACCCAACAGCAATGTTTCTTTTCCTGAAAACACGATCCGGTTGCTCAAGATAAAAAGATAGAATTTTAGTTTGTTTTTATATGTGAATGAAATATTGAGGTAATTGGTGGAGGAAGAATTAAAATCCAAAACAACAACATGAAGATAGTCCCTTACTTATTTTGTGTGTAGTCGTGCATGCTTCATAGAAGTATCCATTTGGAACACAGCTTTGTATTTTGCCCATAACACTGCCCAGCGTTAATACCCTTGTTTTTGTTTTTTTATTAACTCTGCCAGTCAGTAATAAAGAAAAATAAACTCTCATTCTGTGCCTGTTTCCTGCCTGTTTAGCACTCAAACGAACAAACCCTGAGTGTAAAGGTAATTTTAATATACTTTCTACCGTTTGTGGGGAAATTTGATGGAAACATGTGTCTAAGCTGAACTAGGCTGAAAGAAAAGAGGAAAATAGTGGAAAAACACATTCTGATCAAATGTTCTTCTTCGACAACAGTTTGTATAGTGTGTGTGTGTGTGTGTGTGTGTGTGTGTGTGTGTGTGTGTGTGTGTGTGTGTGTGTGTGTGTGTGTGTGTGTGTGTGTGTGTGTGTGTGTGTGTGTGTGTGTGTGTGTGTGTGTGTGTGTGTGTGTGTGTGTGTGTGTGTGTGTGTCCTTTACCTGCACACCTGAAGCTCTGAGCCGTCAGTCCCTTCTCCACAGCCAGACAGGTGAGAATACTGAGGAAACTTGTGGTGACCGACTGCCGCTTGGCCCTCTGGGCCTCCCGCTGTCTCCTCTCCCTGGATGGTTTGGGTCTCAGCAGCACTCCCTGGAGGGCCGGTGCTCTTTCTCCCGACTCTCCCGCTTCTCCCTTGGCCGGCCTCTGCGCCGCGGCCGCCTCCCGCAGGGCCTCCGCCCATTCCTGGGCCTTGAGCTGGTCGTCCGCCCGGAGCCGGAGCACCTCTTTGGGGAAAACCACCTGGAAGCAGTCCCCTCCGTCTGTCCTCGGCTCCCCGTTCTCAGGCTCCCGATTGTGCCGTACGGCCAAGCAGGAGGCCAGGGAGAACTGGAGGACGGGCTGGGACGCGGGCCCGCGGCCGTCGGCGGGGAAGGCCCGGAGGGCGGACCTGGTCAGGATGAAGTTGAAGGCCCGCGAGTTGTCCTGGTCCATCAGGTGGTGGAGCCGGCCAGCTTTGAGGACGTCCTGGCAGCGTTGGGTGAACAGAGACAGGGTGGTGGGTCTGCTCAGCACGCCGGAGTTGGGCTGGAGGGAGAGCGACGCCTCCGACGATGACGTCGGGGCGTCGCTGTCGCCATCGGGCCCTGTGTCGAGGCCCGACGGCGAGGGTGACGAGGATGGCGACACAGGCGTGGGGAAACTGACGACCTGTTGCTTCTCCCCTCCGGTCTTCCGCTGGTGGATCTCCTTCCTCGCAGGTCTGGCGGCCTGCACTTTCTCACACATCAGCCGCCTCCACTCCACGGCCTCCCATTGGTTGGCCGCCCTCAGCTGCAGACGCATGCTGTTGAAGAACAAAGCCTGGAGCGTGCGCTGGTCGGCGGGCTGGCCGATCTGGCCGGGCATGCTGCAGGGTGCCGGCGACACGATGCTCTGGCAGTGCGACAGGGAGTAGGCGGTGCCCAGCTGGCGGTTGGCGCTGCTGTCCAGGGTGTACAGCCGGAGCTCGCAGGGCGTCAGCTCGACGTGGCAGGGCGTCCAGCGGCCCCGGGGCCCCTCGCGCTGCTCCATCGCACCCTGCTTCACCACATTGCTGCTGCTGCTGCTTTTATCTGCTGGACAGAGATACAGAGGCGGAGGGGAAATAGGGAGAAATAGCACATAGATGAGGAATGTGTGTGTTCAGGATAACCACATAGCGTCAACAAGCGGTTTTATCATGAATGAACATAGCAGGTCAGATACTATTATTTATGTCTAAAAAAATGTTTTTAATCAAGTAGTTTTCGATTACTAATTGCATTTACATATTTCTTATATTTGTTTTGCAACCCTTCTAAACAATATAAAAGTATATCTTGAGGATGTCTTATTATATTTTGTTTTTAATCCACAGGGAAATGGAATGGCTTTCCTAACACAGCACAGGACACACTTCAAAGATACTGGCCAAGTGTTATTCAGGAGAGCTCCATGGCTACAACAACCCCTTGACAGAAGTAGTGTATTTAGGTGTGTTGTGCGGAAGAAACTAAAAGAGTTTGGAACATACGGATCCATGTAAAAGGGCATTGTGTTGCAGAGGTGTAATCTTCTTTATGACTTTGGGTCTCCATTGAAACTGCTGAGTATCCAGACAGTCTACAGCTGCTGTCCCACTTAAAGCGGTAAATTACCATTTTTTTAAATCACCTTTTGACAGGTTTATGCTCAAAAGGCTTTTTCCATGGAGTATTCCTTTATTGTAGTGCATCTACAGCATGGGCTGTTTATAAGAAGGGGGCGTGGTCATTGGGTCTTGAAGCCTTGAGCTTGGCCTTTCGTCCGTCGCCATCTTGGTTTTCTGCTACCAGTGAATGGAAGTGACCATATTTGGACATAGTAGTGACGCTGAGACGCTGTGTACGACGACCTGTCTATCACAAGGTAGCCCCGCCCTAAAACATACTCTGCGTTATGGTCTATTTTTACTCTAATTGGCCCATAATTTAATAAATGAACATCATGCTTTATTGAAGAATACTGGAAACTAGAGATTGAGACATAAACTCATGTTTACTGATAGAATAAATCAAGAGAGAAGTCATTTTCTCATAGACTTCTATACAATCAGACTTAATTTGGTCGCCCCCTAATGGCCATTAGAGAGACTGCAAGTTTGGCTTCACATTTCAGAACTGGAGGTCAAGAGCACATATGAGTCGCTGTGAAATCCACCTCTAATTGATCTACGAAACCTCAATCCAGATGGGCCACTTTCCTACATTAAGTAGCTTATCGGAGGCTTGCGGCTCCGACATGAGCGTTGGTGTTTTGGTAAGAGATAGCAGTGAGCTGGTGCTCCTCTGGGAAACATTTCTTGTCGCCAGGGCAGGAAGAAACCGTGTTGTTAAGGAGTCCGCTGGGCAAACTGTTCCACTCTTTTAATCTGAAGGCCGGAGGCACACCCTAGCCCTATTTCGGCCTTTCTTTTCCATTCTGTCACCGTCTGCTGTTCAGGTTTCTTTCACCCTCATTTATGCATTTGCTCTTTATTGTGAGCTTTGCTGCATTCACTGCTTGAAAAGGTTAGATGCCAGTCGAGAGAAAATATATTCTATTAAACACAATGTTTCAGACAAAATGTGTGTAGTGTCTTTAGGGACCTGTGTGTAGCATTTAGGGGGATCTTTTGGAAGAAATTAATATATTATTACTACGTGCGTTTTCTTCGGTGTATAATCACCTGAAGATAATAATCGTTGTCGTTGCAGTCTGCCACTGTGATACCAGACTTCAGTGACTGGTGAAGGTAAAACTAATGATAGCGATTAGAGCCTAATAGAGGACTCACAGCATAGGGGGTATTTCTGGACCGTACATGTATATCATATTTGCCGAGACATATACATCTCACATAAGCCAATGTCTGCCTGCTGATGTATTGCTGAAGCTCAAATGAAAATGATGCTTAGTAAAGCAGTACTTTTCTAAGAAAAAAAAGAAAAATGAATTTCATAGAGCATTTCAATCAAGAGCGAAAAGAAACTTTTCTTTTTAAAAGATCGTATTAGGGCACACAGCGTTTCATGAAGCCACATGCTGGATAAAGATCTCATCATACTTGATGGTCTCATTTTAGTTTCAATCTCAGCCCGCTGTGTCTCCACTTGGAAAACAGGAAGAGAGAGAAGATCCTGCTGTACAGCGCAGAGCAGCAAAAAACAACACAGGCTGTATGAGCAGATGAATCCTCGGGATTCAAGACGGGACTGCAAAGACTGAAGACTTTTAAACTTTTACACTTCAAAAAGCTGAACCATACAGTAATAGTTGAATGTTTTGTCAACATTTAAAAGTTCAAATGGTGTCTGTCGCTGAAAGTATGCAGACCTTTTGTGCTTTTAAAGTTGAAGGTTAACAGCAACAATAAACAGTTCTGATTCTGATCATGACGTCATGGAACAGAAGCCTCTGTGACATCATCATCAAACTGGTCGTTTAGAGCTGATGACCTCGATGTAACATCTCGCTCAAACTCTCCTGGACGCACTGGGTAAAAAGAACATTCCTGCTATAATTAAGTGAATTATTGAATCATACTCAACAATATGTTACGTAGTTAAATACCAGCAAAGAACAGAAATCATAGGCGTTTACTTGAGAGCTTGCAGGATTGTTGATAAATGCCTTTTGGATGTGGCTATTCCAAAAGGAAATACATACTTAATCTCTGAGGTGGGGCAATTTGCAGGTCAAAAGACAAATGGACATCTAAAAATGACAGTTTTTAAGTTTAGGTTGTATACAAACATTAGGTACACAGTATGCCATCTCCACACAGTTAGGACCTGCTTCACATTGAAATGGAGACTGAAATGCTGTTTAAACAATGGTTATACATAACCTGGACGTCAGCTTCATTTAGTCCAGTTCTACCTTTAATATGTAGACGCCTTTTAGTGGGTTGACAGGTTTACTTAAAAATCGCAACAATCACTGTGTGCTAAACCAATCCAACAATCAGATTTAATTGTAACCCCCCCAACCAGGAGCCGTCTAATTGCCAGATATTGCATTTTGTTTCTTTAACACGCTAAATCACCCAAAGGAGGGAAAAGGGGAAACGCTCCACAGCCCCGGTGGCGGGTCGAGTGCCTCATCCATCTTATCAAAACAGCAGCAGACACGGTGTCACTCCGGGTCTCGGACTCTGCATGTTAACAAACCTTTTTTTTTTTTTTTTTTTGCTAAGGGGACAAATGAATATGCAAATGAGTTTTGCAGCTGGAATCAGGAGTGGCTGATTGGCAGTCTTCACGCTCCGGAGGGCAGAGATGAGAATTAGGCATTGTGGCGAGGAAAACCGCTCCGTTCAAATTAGCCTTCATCTCCACCTGGTAGGTTTCGACATAATAGTCTCAGCCGTCACCCAGAATTAACTGGTTTTTTTCCTCAGGACTCCAAACAAAATATCCAGCACTGTTGCCTTTAAGTCCATCAGGACCTCGATGATATTACACAACGGTGTACAGTCTAACACACTCCCACGGTTTGCTGGATGCAAACCTAGACTGCAAATGGAAAAGAAACCACGACAGAGCAGAGGGGGCACCGTCCCCTCAGAACCAACAACATCTGTCCAGCTTAGGTTCATAGCAGGGTGAAGCTATCCCAGCATGCACTGGGTGAGAGGTGCAGAAGTAAGAACTAGCACATCAGTCAATGTCAGCATCTAAAAGCTGCATTCAGGTGTGTGTGTGTGTGTGTGTTCAGAAGAAACAGGAATTGAAACACTAAGCAGAAAGACTTGCATAAATGGGATGAGAGGCAGATTGATTCTATGAAGCAAAAACTGATGAGACTTTCCTTCATTGTTTGCACTCATGCACACGCACAGCCACTCCACGCGGTCAGAGTGAGTGTGAGTGTGTGTGTGTGTGTGTGTGTGTGTGTGTGTGTGTGTTTCAGCCTACTGTTAGTCTGGGAACACGTCCATTGGACGTAGAAACCTTCCAACCTTCCTGAGTATCGAGTATCTCTGTTACACAATGTTTAACAAGCACTACAATCAAATCCACAAAACCAGCCTGAAAATGAAGAACATCTGAAAACACTGCATGAGGGTCACCGGAGCAGAGCCAGCTAGCGGTCAGAGCTAGCCAGACTGCGTTGAAGCGGTGGGAGGGACTTAGTGAAGGGTCCAACAAAATGCCCCAATCGCCAGGGCCCAAGGTGGCACCTTCAAATTGCGTCTTCTTCTGAACTTAAAACACAATGACATCTAACTTTGAAGGAAAAGCAGCAAATTCATACATTTTAGAGGCCTAGCAGATTGTTGGCATTTTTGTCAAGACTTTTGCTGGTGGGTGTTTAGTCGATTGACTAATTGCTTCATCTAAATAACCCTGCCTCAGCACAAGTCAGAGAATGTAAAGTTATATTTTTCATAATTCTTCTGCATGTTCAAATGTGGTAAGACTATGATTTTGGGCCTATAGCAAATACCCTCTGGACATTCAGAGTCCAGAGTTTTTTTTTTTACTGAACCTTTATGAATACAGGTTTATCGAGGAATGCTTGCAACAAAGTGTGCAAAAAATAATACTTAACAAGAAAAATAATACTTAACAAGAAAATAATAAACACAAACAGATGAATGCTGTTGGCAATGTTATAAAACACAAGAGCTACAATGCAGCTGATTTGGTCCCACATATACATGTTTATTGTGTATATAATCACTTCCATTTACCATCTAAACATCCCCAGCTGTCACTAATGGAAAGGCAAACAGGCCACTTTTTTCTTTTTTTCCCTCTCAGTGTGAATGAAGAGACATCGTGCAGCCGAGCTAAATCACTCTGTCTTCTGCTTATTACCGTCCTTTTCCTACTTCTCTCCTTTCAGTGCACGTCGAGCCAAACTAAATAGCCTGATGCCTTTTCACACATATGCTAATACTAAATAATCCTGCCAGTATCAGGGGCCGAGTAATTGGGTTGCCTCTTCTTTCGCCTCATTTGAGTCCATTTGCTGACAGGATTACAGGCTATTATCCCTCAGGATCCCTTAGGATCTCCTTAGGCCTTCAGATGGCCAAAACACACACAAACAAATGATGTGTGTGTGTGTGTGTGTGTGTGTGTGTGTGTGTGTGTGTAGCTCGCTGCCTGAATACTGACTGTCATAGCACAGCTGTGTCATTTCAAGTTATCATCATCTTCTATCATTATTGCTTTCTCTGAGGATGCTTCAACATAAGTACAGCATACGTCCTGATCTGCAGCACAAATAGTCCAGAGACTTCCGTCCTCCGAAAAGCCTCTCAAAAGGCTGAAAAAGCTCTCTGGTGAAGGGACGGTCGATCGGCGCGAGGGAGGAGGTGTGCACTTCCTCGACAGGTATGGACCGGACTGATGGTCACCAGAAGGGACATGACGCCGCCTTCACAGAGCCGGAGCAACAACAACAAAAAGAAACAGCTCTTCTTGCCTCAAATGCCCAATTAGGCAAATCCAGTGCAATCAAAAGGGACCCTTCCCCCAAATTAAGATGCATATGATTTACCACTTAGCCTTATAGATAGAGGTAACATTTCTCAAGGTTTTGACACAATGGAAGTCAATTGGACAAAAACCTAATGTTACAAAAAAAAAAACGACGCCGACGTCGATATCTTATTTCTAAATGGTCATCAGGGGGCGGATCCTTTGGTTGTATAGAAGTCTATGAGAAAATTACTCTACTTCTCTCTGGATTTATTCCCTCAGTAAACATTGTAAACATGAGTTTATGTCTCAGTCTCTAGTTTCAAGTCTTCATCAATACAGCATGATGTTCATTTAGTAAATTATTCTCCATATAGAGTCAAATAGACCATAAAGCAGGGGAGGCTTTAGGACGTTTCCTTGTGATTGGCATGTCTCTACCACGGCGCTGTCCGGTCTGGTACTTTTGTCGTCTTACAACTAAAAAACGATCTTCGTAAAATAAATTGGGACGTCTAGAAATGTCATATTCAGCGTTCGGTTGTACACACCGCCGCCCTCTAGTGTCATTGCAAAAAACCCAGATGGCGGCAGTAAAAAACTACAAAATTGAGGCTTCAAAGCGACAATCCACAAACCTACGGGTGACATCACAGTGACTACGTATACTTCTTATATACAGCAATGGTTTTTATTCCATTATTATTAACAGTAAGGTCTCGTTTTACTGCCTTTGGTCCCTAATATCTGAATGGATCCGTACGTACACAGTATCAGCTCTGACCACATGCTACGTCATAATCACCACCAGAGAAAATATTTAATTTTGTAGCCCATGTATAATGGGATCTATTAAACATTTGTTTTGGTCCAAAACTATGGACATAGAAAATGAATCGATCCAGGGGACCCAACTGTTTCTTTATCAAATATCAGATGATGTTCTCAATGGAACAGGCAATGTGGTTGGAAGTTTATCAGTATATCGCCAAATATCATGAGGCCCAAATGTCCTTTTTTGTCTAAAACCCAAAGATTATCAAAATCCTTTCAGCTCTATCAATGCCTTGAAAGACGCCTTCTGCATCCTACCACACAAGAGACTTGCTCTGTGTGTGTGAACTCACCCTCTGGCTGGTGGTTGAGGATCATGTTCTTCAGAGTGTTGCAGTCCACCGTGGGCAGTCCGTTGTCTGTGAATGCCGACGGCCTGTAGTTGATGTCTGACCTGGACCGGTTGTGTCCCTTCTTGAAGGCCGAGTTGGACGAGGAGTTGGCGGCGTTGTTGGTGCACTCCTTGGTGTGGGCCGCCAGGTCGTTGGTGGAGCGCGCTCGGCTTCTCTTGCCGTGCCTCAAGCCCATCCCCAGCCCCAACACGCTGAAGTTGTCGGCCCAGGCCAGGCCCAGAGGCCCCACCTCCGGCTGCTCCCGGGCCAGCAAGCCCCACACGCCGCTGGAGCTCAGCTTCCCCAGCGCGGCGGTGGAAACCTCCTGCAGCTGCTTCGGCTGCCTGGCGGCCTGGAGGGTCCCCGTCTGAACTTGGCTCGGACCTTGGCCTTGTATCCCGTCCATGCAGTGTATAAAGTCCTCAGTGGCCTCGAGGGCCGGGCTGATATCGCCCACCATGTCAAGCTGCTCGAGACCCTCCATGGCTGGGCCCCTCCCCCCCTTGAGCAAGGAGTCTCACAACTAGACGGTTTTCAAAAATGGGCACATCATTCACATGTCAAACAAACCACCCTGGCGGTCAAATGCAAGCTAAGATCGGGGTGAGGAAGATCCAAGCAGCCGGCGGCCTTCTCACCACGCTGTCCGAAGCCAAGTCCTGCTCTCCTCCTCAATGCAGGGCCTTCATCCAAGGTTACGGCCTTCTTTTTCAGCGGCGTGCCTCCAGCACTGGAGGGGAAGTCGACTACCTCTCGGGGGGGAAAGCTGCGGCGGCTTTATGCCAGAGCTAAACAGGACTAGCAGTAGCCTGGGACTCCCGAAATCAAGCCAATTTGGGTGGCAAACTATGGTACTTAGCCAGATACACACTTTGGGCAAGAAACAGTGAAATCCCTCTGCACAGACTGATATTCTCAGGGGCGGCTTATTTTAGCCCGTCAGGTGGCTGCGAAGTCATCAGATGGAGACAATCTGTGGCTCCACTGTAAGAAACAGAAGAGAGAAAGGGGAAATGGTTAAGAGGAAGCGTGCCATGCAAAAGCAAAGAATGCAAACACGTCCAACAGTAAGAAAAGAGGGATTGAAATACATATAAAACAGAGTTGTGTTTCAGGCGCTTTGCTTAAACTCTAAATAGAGGCTTTGCCAAGAAAAAAGTCAGATAAGAGGAGAATGAAGACACTATTTAAAAAATGTGCTAAATTATAAAATTCATTGCCCATTGCCTCCACACAGCTCTCAACATGGCGACAACTGAGCCGGCTAACATTGCAAACAACGGCAACAGTGCTGGCAGCTAACCTGTCTGTCGTTATTAGCTATAAAAGCACTGAATGAGATCAGTGCAGAGCAAGCAGCCGTGAGCTAACCAGCGGGGCACGCTCACGTGCACGCTCACGTGCACGGACACGCACTAAAAGACACGGCTATGTAAACAAAGCAAGGAAAAGCTCAGATCACCACAAACAGAGAGAGAGAGATGTAATTCTCTGCTCAGGTAAACGTCACCATACCACATCTTTACATAGTAAATAGTTGTTTTCTGCTGTATTAATGCTCGGAAAATATCATAGAGATCCTTCAACAACTTTAAGCGGCAACCTACCGACCCACCTACAGCGTCTTCATCACACACCGAGGCCGGAGCTTAGCGGATTCCTCCTCAGCAAACAGACACGCTCATCCTCCCTCACATGAAATGATACTTGACTTCCTCCTTGGCTGCTTATCAGTGGACTGAGCAGGCAGAGAGGAAGCAGGCCTGGGTGGGGTTCCCATCCATCTGCCTGACCGCCCGTCTCTTCTGATTCCCTCCACTCCTCTGTCTCTGTCTCTGTGAACCGCTTTATATTATCATTTGTGCTCCATCGCCCTCATCGATTTCTCTTCTCCTCCGCAGCTCAGCCTCTTTTACTTTTCTCTGCGTATTAATTATTTAAAGGCCATTACATCACTGCAATTCAATTTCTAGTCAAAGCCCGGGCGATAACGTTGAATATTCACAAGTTATTTATGATGATTTATTGGTGGGGTGCAAAGGAAAGATTTTTATTATGAACAAAGTTAAACTTAAACAGTCTTTACATTCTCTTCTGATTCATTACATTTAATGAACAAACATTACAATAGTCTCCAAAGCACAAGTGGATCAGCTTCGCAGAGACGTCCACCGTAGTAACGCTCACTAACATTACATTTATTATTTAACAACCTGTCCTAACATATTTGCCATGATGTCATCTCCCTGCAGACAAAGCTCTGACCTGACGTGAGCGTTGTCATCGTGTTACTCCACGAGCTTCCCGCTGAACTCTGTCGAGCTACTACGGCCGAAAATCGTTCTGCAAAGGTTACCTCTCCGTTATAGATCTTAGGTGAAACATATATAATAATATACAAAGTTGGATCAAAATGCATAAGCCACATTCATACGTTTTTTAATTTTAAATTGTGTTCACAGCGTAATTAAACTTGATTAATTATTACTCATAAATTATTACTTTAATTAATTATTATTACTCTCAGGTTGCTGCACCTTAGGTAACATTATTACTCAAACTTGTATTGATTACATACATATGTGTATATGTGTATTTATACCTTGCGTCATGCCTTTACTTAACTGCTATGCACGTGGTCTGAATACAATTTAGATGATTTTATGGGTGGGTGGGTTGTTTTGTCAGGTGTTTATATATATATATATATATATATATATATATTAAAAGGTCAGTTATGTCATCTTCAAATTCCTAAAGTAACGTCACACAATAATACTAGCGTTACATGAGTTTAATAAAAGAATAGCAGCAACCCGAAACGAAAACAACAACAACAACAACAACAACTGGGTTCAGGCCACAGCACTGTTGTTATGTTCGTCTCTGTCTCAGTAGACACAGTCAGCTCCTCAGCAGTAAACACCGACAGAGGTGAAGCCACGGTCAGCCTCTCGGGTAGCTACGTTAACTTGCCCGTGAATGCCGACCCCCTCCCTGCGTACAGCGCCGTGAATACAATGATTAACCTCCGTGGAGGCGGCCCGAATACGGCCTGTATTTACCCATAAGACTGGTGTGATGTCAGTCGGGGCTAGGTAGCGAGCAGCTAACGCTAGCCCCCCTCTCTGCCTCTCTCTCCATCCTCTCTCAATGTCACTTTGTTACAAGTCGGAACTGGTCGCTCTCTCGTGTCCTCCACGTCGCGTGCAGGTGGATCTATACCGGCGGTGCCTCGTGGTGAAACCGGTGCGTTCCCGAGCAGTAAAATAGAAATCAAGACTCACCTTACTGTGTTTACCACTATGTCATTTTACCAGTCCGTCGGCGATAAAGCCCCCTGAAGGAAACACAGGATAGCTACAGGATAAAGGTTCCGTGGAACGTTTGAACACAAGGAGTTTACTTACTGTTGTCAATGTATTATACACACTCAATATATTGTGAAAGAAATTAAGAGACACTAAATAAATAAAGAATAGTTTATAAATCAATGAATTGCTATGAATAAATACAGAAGAGACTGGTAAATGGTGAAATAATTTGGTAAACTATTCAAACTCACCATGTTTTATGAATGTAGGATTTACAAATATATAATTAAGGCAATTATTGAGGCGCACATAACCAACAAATTAAAACACAACCTCAATGGTGAAACAACACCATCATCAATGTAAAATTACTTCATCCTCCCTGTTGCCACAGTGAGGCATTCCAGATGTTTTAAATTGTATTTTATTACATTTAGCTATTTCCAAAAAACATTTTCAATGCTTGATTATATCTGCCTTTCTGCATGCAGAATCACCCAACACCTGTTGTCCGTCTCTGACTGATTTGTTCTAGAAATCCTGATATACACAGGGAATTTCCCTCATTTCTACTATAAATTCTTTAAAAGCCATGATCAATACCACGGGAGCTGGTGCAATTTATTTAGACTCACAAAGAAAGGCCATGAGCCCAAGATGGAAAGAGGACCAGAGAGTGGAGGACAAAGCAGAGGTGGGGAATAGTCCCTCGCTAATGGACTGCATGAAGCTGCCCCAAATCCCACT
This sequence comes from Cottus gobio, assembly GCA_023566465.1. Classification (NCBI taxonomy): domain Eukaryota; kingdom Metazoa; phylum Chordata; class Actinopteri; order Perciformes; family Cottidae; genus Cottus; species Cottus gobio. The sequence goes on along the minus strand of CM042227.1, from coordinate 20,348,304 downwards.
TGTGTTCCAACAAAGGCCTGTATCAATATGGGATAGCATTGAACCCTGGGATCATAGGATAGAACCATGAGGTGAGATCATCATAGTACCCTGAGATCAGAGCATAGAACCTTGAGGAAGATTATAGAACCCTAAGGTCAAAAAGCCCTGAGGTCAGAGGATAGAACCCTGAGATCAAAGCATAGAACCTTGAGGTCAGAAAATAGAACCCTGAGATCAGAGCAAAGAACCTTGAGGTCAGAGCATATAACCCTAAAGTCAGAGCATAGAACCCTGAGGTCAGAGCTCATAAACCTGAAGTCAGAGCATAGAACCATGGGGTCATAGAACCATGAGGTCAAAACATAGAACTATGAGATGAGAGCATAGAACCCTGAAACCTGAGGTCAGATACTCTTCAGTTCAGAGCATAGAACCATGGGGTCATATAACCATGAGGTCAAAACATAGAACTATGAGATGAGAGCATAGAACCCTGAAGTCAGAACATAGAAACCTGAGGTCAGATCATAGAACCCTGAGATCAGCCTTAAGGTCAGAAAATAGAACCCTGAGATCAGAGCAAAGAACCTTGAGGTCAGAGCATATAACCCTAAAGTCAGAGCATAGAACCCTGAGGTCAGAGCTCATAAACCTGAAGTCAGAGCATAGAACCATGGGGTCATAGAACCATGAGGTCAAAACATAGAACTATGAGATGAGAGCATAGAACCCTGAAACCTGAGGTCAGATACTCTTCAGTTCAGAGCATAGAACCATGGGGTCATATAACCATGAGGTCAAAACATAGAACTATGAGATGAGAGCATAGAACCCTGAAGTCAGAACATAGAAACCTGAGGTCAGATCATAGAACCCTGAGATCAGCCTTAAGGTCAGAGCATAGACCCTGAGGTCAAAGAACCCTGAGATCAGAGAATAGAACCCCGAGGTCAGATCATAGAACCTTGAGATCAGAGAATAGAACTCTGAGGAAGAGCATAGAACCCTGAGAACAGAGCAAAGAACCTTGAGGTCAGAGCATATAACCTTAAAGTCAGAGCATAGAACCCTGAGGTCAGAGCTCATAAACCAGAAGTCAGAGCATTGAACCCTGATATCAGAGCATATATACCCAAATTGTTCATCGTTGCTGTGTCTACGGTGTATGTCGCTTTGGATAAAAGCATCAGCTAAATTAAATGTAATGTAATATATCCCTGAGGTCAGATCATAGAACCTTGAGATCAGAGAATAGAACCCTGAGGAAGATCAGAGAACCCTGAGTTCAGAGCAGAGAACCCTGAGGTCATAGCATTGAACCCTGAGATCAGAGGATGGAACATTAAGATCATAGAATAGAACCCTATGATCAGAGCACAGAACCCTGAGGTCAGATTATAGAACCCTGAGATCAGATAACCTTAAGGTCAGAGCATAGAACCCTGAGATAAAAGAACCCTGAGATCAGAGAATAGAACCCTGAGGTCAGAGCATAGAGCCTTGAGATCAGAGAATAGAACCCTGAGGAAGATCATAGAACCCTGAGGTCAAAGAACCCTGAGGTCAGATAACCTTGAGTTCAGAGCATAGAACCATGAGGTCATAGAACCATGAGGTCAAAACATAGAACTATGAGGTGAGAGCATAGAACCCTGAGGTCAGAAAATAGAACCTTGAGGTCAGAGCATAGAACCCTGAGATGTTCTCTGATCTCAGGGTTCTATGCTCTGACCTCAGGGTTCTATGCTTTTATCTCAGGGTTGCTCTGAACTCAGGGTTCTCTAATATCAGGGTTCTATGCTCTCACCACAGGGTTCTGTGCTCTGACCTCACGGTTCTTTGATCTCAGGGTCCTATGCTCTTATGTCAGGGTTCTATGCTCTTATCTCAGGGTTATATGCGTTGACCTTCTCTGATCTCAGGGTTCTATGCCCTGACCTCAGGGTTCCATGCTCTGACCTCATGGTTCTCTGATCTCAAGGTTCTATGCTCTGACCTCAGGATTCTATGTTTTGATCTCAAGGTTCTATGCTACCATCAACATTGGAACATTACCATCTTACTGGAAAATTAAAAGAAACAATACAATGTACATGGTGTAATTATTGTATTACTATACTATACTAAATTTCAAAATATCAATACAAATGACTGATTATCAGGAGCTCCAATCCAAGCAATATCATTACCAGCTTTCATGAGCCCATTTGAGAACAAACCCCAGTCAGGCCTCTTCCTCTTCCTCATCATCATCCTTTCTCTGAATGTTCTTTGTCTGGATTCGCTTCAAAAGTTCTCTTCAGTGAATGAGAGGCGGGACCGGCCGCCCTAATGGGCTCTGCGGAGTCACTCTCCCTGCAGCATTGTTGCCGGATAACAGTCCTGCATGTCTCAAAAAATATTTAATTTGGTAATATGTTCAGTAAAAGCAAATAAATTAAGGTGGGAACATCTTATCTTGAGATTCGACATTCATATATTCAAACAGGGGCAAATAAGTTTTTCCTACCAGTGAGCAAAAAAAAACCTTTCTGTTCATTGGAGAAAGATGTATTGTGTTTTTGTCTCTTTCTCTCTTCATGTCCATTTGGCGTTTGTCATTTGATTTGTCATAATTTGACATAAGAAAAAGGCTTGAGTGGACGTCCAGGTATTGGTGGTTATGACTGAGTCCACTGTCTTTGCTGCTCGGGAGCTATAAATCCTTTTAGACTAAGTGCCTGTGCCTGGGTATAGATGGATGCAACAAATAAGCTTCAGTTTTAGGAATAAGACCATCTCTGTCCACGAGGCTCCATCATTTTCCATCTAACATCAATCCCCCCCCCCCCCCTTCCCTTGACTCATGCACTCAGTTCCCTCTCTGTCCCTTCTTGCCTATTTCCTTCTTTATTTTGATCATCTTCTAGTGATGACTAAATTATGATTAGGTTTAAGGATGTGCAGGGCTTTCATCTGTCTAGTGCGTTGTTTAATACTGCCCCCTCTAACCCCTCTCGAACCACAACCCCGACCCCCCAAACACACGACACAATAGCCATCTACCTCGACTCACTCGCTCGCTATTGAAGAGCAGAGTGGCTGCTTGGTTCCCATGGTAACATTGCACGTGTGTGTGTATGTTAGTGTGTGTGTTTCGGCAAATGTTTCTGCCTTTCTGAGATTAAGTTGGACATGCAGACACACAATAACACAGGTTAGTTTTTTTTATATGCAAATAATTTCCAACACTGCTGCATTTAAAATCTGCATATGAACTGATAAGTTATAATAAGAAGCAATAAATGTCCAAAGGATTGGTTCTCAATTGTTCAAGTGTGTCTTAAAACAATAGCGCCCATTTGAACACTGAAACACGTTTTGCTTTGCTGTGATCATTCCTTCTGTTCACACTGGCCATTCAAATATTACTTCTTGTGTGTTTTCAATTTAGGGGATGGAACACAAAATCTACAATTCTTTTCAAAAATATAATCCAAAGCTATGAGTTTCATCAGTGGGAGTGGATAGCTTCCAAAGTATTCTTTTCCATGTTGAGCTGCAGTAGAAGAATAGATGTGCGTGAACGGGCATGACAGAGGGCTAAGTGGTAGGGGCAAGGTGTGTACTGGGAAAGGGCCTCAATCTGTTCTAAGTGAATTTGCTTCATGAAATCTTTCTCGCCATGTGTTTGGCTATAGTATTGGCTGTAGGGGTAAGTTGGAGAAGAAATGCAGCTGTTGTCCTGTTTTGTTCTAATATTTCAGTGGAGGTGAGCATAGAATAGAGGAAATGTTGAAAAGAGACTTTTTATTTGGAAAACACCCACTTAATTTGTCTAAATTTAAAAACTGAAGCTCTATGTAAGCGTCAGTTAAAGTTTAGAATACATTTTTGCCCAAAATGCAACTCGACAGCCTCCAGTTCATTAGAGATTTGGGCGTTAGCAGCTAATGTAGCCTAGAACCATCAGCCTCATGAAGAGATGATGGGAGGCAACAGATCTCTGGTAAGCTCATTCTGTGTCTGAAAAGTGAAGCCAAAGAGGAAGTGCCTTAAACCTGCATTCTTTCTAATGGCCATCAGGGGGCGACTCCTCTGGTTGTATAGAAGTCTATGAGAAAATGACTCTACTTCTCTTTTGATTTATTCCTCAGTAAACATTGTAAAAATGAGTTGTTGTCTCAATAGTTTCAAGTCTTCTTCAATACAGCATGATGTTCATTTAGTAAAAGGTGGTCCATTTAGAGTTAAATAGACAATAAAGCAGGGTATGCAACTCACAAGTCTCACAACTTTAACCCTTTCACCGTGTTTTTGTCAGTTCAAATTAGTTGTAACATTTTTGGTCGAGTGTGCTTCCTTTTGGAGGTTGTATGGCCGCACCACTTCACCCTATAGCAGCCCTCCAGCGAGAATCAGGACGCCTTGCCCCGATAAGCGTGAACGGGCATGACAGAGGGCTAAGTGGTAGGGGCAAGGGGTGTAGGGCCTCAATCTGTTTTAAGTGAATTTGCTTCATGAAATCTTTCTCGCCATGTGTTTGGCTATAGTATTGGCTGTAGGGGTAAGTCGGAGAAGAAATGCAGCTGTTGTGCTGTTTTGTTCTAATGTTTCAGTGGAGGTGAGCTTAGAGAAAATCATCTGACAGCGCGCATTTTGTGAAGAATAGTGTTTGACATGAAAACAGCAATTTCAGATTGATCTGGAACAGTGTGGACACGTGTGTGTGTGTGTGTGTGTGTGTGTGTGTGTGTGTGTGTGTGTGTGTGTGTGTGTGTGTGTGTGTGTGTGAGTGTGTGTGTGTGTGTGTGTGTGTGTGTGTGTGTGTGTGTGTGTGTGTGTGTGTGTGTGTGTGTGTGTGTTAGCCCCGGCACCACACGTCTCATTCACACCTAATGATCGCAGTCTCTCACTGGCAGCCATCTCTCTTCCCAGACCAAATCCAATTACCGGGGACAATAGAAACCAGCTCCAGGCTCAGGACTCCATCAGCTCCACTGTGCCGCTGCTCCCGGCTCCGAGACTCCTGCTGGACCCCTAATCATGTCGAGGGCCCACAAGGGCCACAAGGTGCACCTGTAGACGGACACAAGTACAAAGAGCAACGCGAACACAAACACACATAAAGGGAAAAACAAACAAATAAAACACACAAAAATGTACATATCATTCAACAAAAAGATGAATGCAAATGTGAATAAGGGCATATGACCAAACATAGATGTAACTGATGCAACAATTGGAAACCCAAATGTAGCATAAGAAAGTCAGACAAGCAAACCAACAACAAAATCAAAATTCTGAATAATGCTGACCTCCAGTACCACACGCTAAATTCAAGAGTTATCAATATATACAATCTCAGGCCTGCACACACACACACACACACACACACACACACACAGGCCCGCACTTCACAGCTCCACAGGTTTCATTTGGCAGTGGCTCTATCTAGTGGCACAAACATGAAACAACAGGAATATGTTCTATTATAGCTAGATCAACCAGGTTAAACTCAAGAATCCTTCACACAAACCATAAAAAAACATCCAAAAATAATGAATATCGGTCACTCAAAAGAGACATAGCTGAGCTTTGTTTTTGGCTTTGGAAACAGAAGTTTACAAACTATCTAACCTCTAGGGGCTATTTAGTAGCTGCTCTGGAGCTTTAAGCACACCTTGCTTTGAAGCATTATTTGTAAGCCAACATGGACAAAGTGCTTGGGGAAAAAAAGTCAACTGAAGCACCTGGAATTAAACCTTTAAAAATTATTTTAAAGTGATACCTTCAGGTGGAAGGGTCACCAATGTCACAGCTGGTAATGGCCAGTGGGTATAATTTGTATCATTTTATTATATTACATTTTATTTAGCTGACGCTTTTATCCAAAGCAACTTACATGCTATACAGTAGACACAGCCTTGCTAACCATTGAGCCACAGTCGCCCTTTAAGATAACTTTTCCCCACCTGTGATTATCCCAACATAACTTACAATGACATATCATCATTTATTTGTTCAATATATTTTTAATCATTAATGTAAATCTACAACATGAATACAGCCTTCAAGCGGAGTAAAATACATTTCACTCTTAAATGTAGAGTGTAAAGTAGCAGAAAAGGGATGAACCGAAGTAAAGTACCTCAAAATTGTAGATAAGTTCTGATCTCCTAACTCCTGACTTCAATCGGTAACTTTTACGTCATGCACATATTCAAATATGAATTAGAGTGCAGCTTTAAGATCACAAAGGTTTTTAACAAATGGCAAATGGTGTTGTACTCACTTTGAATATGTCAACCCTAGAAACACACTTACTTTTTTTCTGTGAAAAAACGGAAGTAAGAAATAATCTGTGAAATAGTCTTTGAATTTATTTTCCATATTTTTTTAGAGATTTTACAAATAAAGCCAGTATGACAGAGGGTTACCGTCACAGGATATCATGAAGTCTAAAACCCTTGTAAAACTTGGACTGTAATCTATCCTCCCATCACATTTGAATGACATTAAGGACAACCTTGACCTTTGACCTCTGAAGCTGCAATAGGTAAAATTCGGAATGCTTCCGCAAATGCCCTTATAACTAACTTCTCTAGACTAATGTCTCTAGAATATATATATTTTTAAATAAACCTTTGTGTTTGACCCATTATTTTTTAACTAAGTTCAAAAGATAATTGTAGTGGCCACTTGTCTTGTGAATTAAAGCAAATAAACATAAATCAAAGAAAATAAACCAAAATCGAAAAGCCACTGAGGCACCATAGGCATGTAAATTACGTAGCTAAAAAAGAATGCAGGGTTCATGCGGGAGTCCGATTTTACTGATATTTATTGAACTTAACAAAACAAGTAAACAAACAAAAGAACAAAGAAACCCCCCATGCTGCTGCTGTTGCTGTTGCTGGTAAAAAATAATATGCCTACCCAGGGTGCATCCCGATCCTATAACTGGCTTCACCTTTAAGTAAACCCCAGGTGAAAACCCAATTAACTAACCAATAATCAATCTAAAGACTTAGTGAACTACAAATAATTAAACCAAAAACTATCAAAAGAAAAACTATCCTAATATATCAAAAAATCTAACCTAAATAAACAACTAGAATTAAACAATAATACTTGTGAATAAAAATAACTTATAAATCAATAAATAGTCCCTACAGTAATTTTGAATATTGTTCTACTCTTTACAGTCAATGTATTTATTTATTCAATGAACAAAAGGGTAGTTTTTTTTTAACTTACACATCCTACAGCTTGCAGTCGATATTGTAAAGTCTAATCTATGTTATCTGGGACTGTGATTCCATCTCATAATGTCAATGAATTCACCATTCACCAATCACCTGAATATTTTTTGATGGTGTATAGGGTTTCATTGTAATCCTAGCCTACCAACACACGGGGTAGACATCGCCTTGTATGTACTATCGTATTTGGTTCAGGAGATACAATGCAAAATGCATAATCTGGTTATGATGGAAAGTAAAATGATCGCTTTGGCCACCACGAGGCATTTTTGCAATGGCTCCATTTCTGAAAATGTTCAGGATCCCAAACTGTCAAGAATACATTTTTTAATGAAAAAAAGGGAACATTATTCTCACAAATCATATCAAACATTCCCTCAGAAATAAAGTTCACTTTATTCTGATAATAAATGCTATTGTTGTAATCGTGTTTAATTATGTTCTTTTTGTTGGAACTACCCAAAGGCCTGTTAGATCATCAGAAAGTTCAAATTTACCCAAGTGCAGCTTTGGAGGTAAAAGGTCAAATTATGTTGTCCTCAGTGTCATTCCAATATGACTGGTAGATAGATGTTTGTCTTACAATATTATACGACTTTATGATATTCTGTGTAGGTTACCCTCTATGCTGGCAAAATAATATGGAAAAAAATCGAACAATGTAGTGATGAAAAGAGGAGTGGCAGCACATAGAAATCTGCCATTGCTGCAATTGTTCCCACTAGGAACCCTCCAAATTGGCAAGACGTAGGCATTTGGCTTAAGGACTAAAAACGCTCAATACGGTTGCATTAAGTTTCTGAAAATCCCAAAAGATGCTGGATACCAGAAAGGAAGTTGTTTAGCGCTTCGACTTTCGATCGTTGAGGTTTATTTTGAACGCGTAAACCGGATGCGGATATGGTTGAATCACGTGACTTTGACATTTCGCCGCTCAGGAAAAATGGCGACAGCCGGTAGAGTGAACGTTGACGGAGGAGACATGATGCGAGACGCGGAGTATTCGCTCAAAACTCACAGGAGCGACGCAGACATTGACAGACGGCTGGCAAGTTTCTGCTCTCACGCTGCGGGCCTCTACGGAGGGCATTAAACTAAACCAGGCTTGTTTCGTACCTGTTCACGTGCGTGTTACGTAACCTCAATGACCGCTAACGTACGGCACGGTACGACTGTCGCAGTAGCGCCAGGTGTAGTAGTGTTAACTCACGAGCAAACTAACTAACTAGCCTTAGCATGCTTGATAGGTAGCTAGTTAGTTAACTATCTAACTAAAGTGAGCTGCGAAAGCGCCACTTACGCTGGGTAGTTAGTGTTTTTGTGTGTATCAAACTGTGGTTTGATACACTTTATATTTTAGGACAAATTGGTACTCAACTTGGTTAGCTAATTATGAAATTAACATGACTAGTTATTTTTTACTTTTGGATATCGCAGCAGGCGAACACAATCCAATGTCACGATCTCTTATCCCTTCACGCTGCAAATGTTCTGTCATTTAACCTGACGTTAGCTACCTCCATATCGCGGAAGGTACTTAATGTACATACGTATATACAAATGTTATGCTCCGTGCACATCAGATGCTCATCCATTACACCATTGTGGAGCGATGTATGCTGTAGCTATTTGCTTCATAAGGAGATGACTGAGATTGAAATACTATTTCACAATATAATATTCATAATATTGAGGTGTCTTCATGACTGTACTTTCGTGTGCTGCACAATCGTTCGAGATATAAAACATAATACGTACAACTTATATATTTGGACGTAACACAATCAAGAGTAGTAAGTTGCTAAATACGAAGCCCCAGTATGCACATGATTAAGTAATTGTAGTGGCCGAAATGTAAAAGAGCTGAGAAGATGAAGTACAACATTGCAGAAAGAAAAGCCTTTGTGAAAAATACTTTCTTAAAACCTAAATAGGCAATGTAATATTGCACCAAAGCGTAATCCATTTACTTGCTAATTTAAGAACTCGTTAAGGTTTACTAAGTTTTATTGGAGCCCATTTTTCTTTTCCACAGACAATCCCACAAACGATCGCTGGCTAACCGCCAATTCAGTCAGCCGGGGTTGTTTGTGTGATTGTGGAGACCGGCCCGCTGCCCTCTCCTCTTCAAGTGCCCGTGTAGACAGTGGGGACTCGTCTGACCCGGTGTAGTAACTGCTGGGCGTTTTGTTTGGTTGACAGGGAGGGACTCTGATCGCGGTCGGTCTCGGCGTGGCTGCTGCAGGTCTTGCGGGTAAGAATAGTTTGATACAAGATTCGTAATTTGCCAATGGGACATTTGGAAAATGTGTTTTTAAGCTGTTCTCATGCGCGTTGATCCACAGGCCGCTATGCATTCCAGTTGTGGAAGCCTCTTGGACAGGTCTTCTCTGAGACCGTCAGGAAGATGCCCTCGTCTGTGAGTAATTATTTCACCTCCTGTGCATCAGTATCCAGACCTATTCCTGTTCTTTTTTGTCTCTTGAGATACCTCAGAAAAGACTCTATAGATAATTAAAACTCTAATCCTTCTCTGTCCCCACAGGCGTTCTCATCATATTACAAAGGAGGTTTTGAGCAGAAGATGTCCAAACGAGAGGCCAGCCTTGTTCTTGGCATCAGGTAATGAAATGTGTTGTGGTTTATAATTCTTAAATGTTCTCTGTAAAACTGTGTGTGAGTTTGAGAGCTCAGAAGAACGGGATGATTGCTCACATTATTTGTTTGTTTTTTTCCTCAGCCCAGTCAGCACTAAGGCCAAGGTACGCGACGCCCATCGGAAGATCATGGTCCTGAACCATCCAGATAAGGGTGAGCTTAAACTCAGACTGTCAAACTGACAGCTGCAGTTAGCGCTGTGCCAGGGCTGGAGAAAGGTCTGGCTGATGCATCATAATTCTGCTCTCGGGAGAGAAACACCCTGGGTTGTTAGTATTTCTTAAAACCAATCAAAATCATTTGCAGAATAGTGCTGGTGGGAACTCGTTTTCGGTGGAGTTTTTGCACGTGGGAAGGCAAGCTTTGGTCTGGCATTAAAATGGCCTAATCTCTGCAGAAAAAACACACCACATAAAACGTATGTCCACTATGTGGTGTGACTTTAACTGATACAAAACAAAACAAATTTGATCATTAGGTGAAGCCTTTCTATACTTGGGCTGGTTTAGCTCACTGGATTGGCAGAAATGTGTCTGTTTCACTTAGAGACAGGGATTTTGAAAATGATAACACGCAGACAGCTGAAGGGAAGCAGTCTGAAATAGGTATGGTTGAGTGTTAAAGGAATGATCCCGGAATCAGACTTGTGTGTCTGTGTGCAGGTGGATCGCCGTATCTGGCCGCTAAGATCAACGAGGCCAAAGACCTTTTTGACATGGAGAACCGGCGATGACCTGCAGTTAACGGACACTTTTGAGCAAGTTACTTACCTCCACATTCATTTGTCAACATTGTGAACGTATAAATATGTATATCAACTAAGGGTGACTTTGAAATGACTTGACATAACCTCATACTTATTTTGAATATGATTTTAGGTGTTATAACTAAGGGACCGGCTGAGTAAACAGCCACCCTCTAGTGGTAGCTGTTCTACAGCAACAAGAAATGGCTTGTATAAAGGGCACAAATGTAATGATGTAATATATTTAAGGAGCAGGACAATGTTGCATTTCAATATTTCTATGTTTAAACCGTTAGTGTAGAAGTGGTGAAACATTTTTTTAATAAACATTTTAAAAACATGTTCAGTAGTTGTGTTTGTATTAGAATGAGTGACTGATTGAGTGAGCGCCAGACAAATAATAAAAAACACCTCAGACAGCAACTTGAAAAAGCTTCTTTATTTGGAGGATGATGTCATATGTATATATTATCGGACAGAGAGCAAGACGCAGTATTTAGCGGTTACAGCAGCAGTTATTGGTCAAAGAATACCAACCAGTCACAGCAAGTTGTTTGGAAAAACAAAGTGGAAATAAATAGAAAGGGAATCGCTCCTATTCTGATGTCTGGATCAGGGAAAGCACAGGTTTGATTCTTATCATGAGGCAGCGGGCTTATTTAGAACTGCCAGGAGGTCGTCATGGAAACACTAATGTTACAACTACAAGTCCCACAGACCATTTCAGGGAACGTCCAATCAGGCGAACTCAAGTCAAAATGAGTTTTTCCAGTATTCATTTGGTTGAATCTTTAATTGCTGAGTTTCAGAGAGAGAGAGAAGAACCAATGTGTGCACAACTCAATAATCCATGCTCTAAATTTAATATCGTATTAAATTATTTTCATCTTCGTTTGTTATTGTTTTCCGGGGTACATCATCAGGTCGTAGGAGGCAGAAGTAAAACCAGATCTCGTTTAAGGTGGGACGTGCTCTTTGGGACTTGTGGTTGTCTCCACAAGCTGCTTTGCTTACTCGCGGGAGTGATTCAGCCCGGAGAGTTTCACGGCCATCCCGCTGGTGCTGGAAGGCCATCTGGTCGCTGCACACCTGATATGCTGTGGCTCCGCCCCTCCTGTACAGTCCAAGGAGTTAATTGTCCTCAGGGGGGAATGGGGAAATAAAGGGGAAGGCGAGAGGAGGCACGGACGGTAACCATGTTAGCACCGTGGAAGCTCCACCCACTTAGGCGGACAAGATGCATGCTGGGAAAGAGGAGGCGGTTTTAGCTATACTTTTAAAGAATTCTTATCCAAACATTATTTTTACAGCCGGTCCATCGTCAACAGAGCATCCAGAACGTAAATGTGAATAGTTCCAGTATTTTACATCTCCACCTGGAAGGCGTTAACGGCAGGAAAACGGTTAAGAGGGCGCCGCCGTTCCAGGGCTCTCACAGTTGCTGCTGATCGGAGTGACGAGGATCACATCCAATGTGTCTCCCCATCTTTCAGGAAGGGTGAGCAGTGAGGCTGATGGGAAATGTAGTCTTAATGTAGAGAAATAGCAGCGGCAGGAACGAACTGCTGGGAGACGGAAGCAACCGGTTGCAGGTCTTTCGGTAGAAGTCAATCAGCTGCCCTTCGTCAACGAGCTTCACTAAGGCTGCTCGGGTTAACGCCCACTAGCAGTCCTGCGTGGCCCTCTCCAAGTCCTCATCCTGCTGCCCACCCTCCTCCTCCTCTTCCTCCTCCTCCTCATCTTGCTCCTCTTTCTCGTTTAGTTCCTCGCCGATCACGTCCAGCCGCGCCTCCTGCCCGTTTAGCACCCTCCCCTCTTCCTCCTCGTCATCATCGTGCAGCTCCACCTCCTGCAGCTGCAGCCGCCGCTCCTCCACCAGCAGGAGGCGCTCCCTGACGCCCTCCGCCGCCGCCGCCGTGTCGCTGGGACTCCCGAAGTACTGCTCGGTCCTGAAACGACAAGGAGGACGAGTTAGGAGTTTGTATCACATTGGGGTTTCCCCTAGGGGGCACGAAAAACAACAACTGGCAAATACATTTTGGGGTGGACTATAATCAACAGTTTTCAGTTATAAAGCTAGAAAACCCCACTGTACACAACCTGCTCAGCATCAAACAGCTGACAGACACAGCTCAGCATTTAGATATTTACAAACAGATAAGAGAGACATATCTTGACGCAATGTTGCCCCGTACATCTGCTGGATTTGTCGATAAGCAGCGGTTTGCGAACAAGCACATTTCAGTATGAAAGGTGAATATGTGAATGTTGGCCAACTGGATGAATACAATTAATTATTGCAGGTTTAAAAAGGTGCTAAATTTAATATTCAGAGCTTTAATATATCAGCCAACAATGATTTTCTGTGTTCAGATATAGTGGAGATATGTCTGCCTGAGCAAAGAATGAACTGAATCTCCCACTGCATGTTTAGAGAGTGTGTGTGTGTGTTCGTACCCATCAGGGAAGATAACAGGCAAGGTCAGTCTGTCCAGCAGAGTTTTCCCAGAAGAGTCGACTTCATCCAGAGACTCTGGGTCCACACATTCCTGCTGTAACACCTGAAACACAGGGAAGGCAAAACGTAACGTTCAACATCCGAGTAGCCACAGCGGCTTCCACTGCCAGGACCGCCGACAAGAGCCCTGACTGCACATGTCACAATAAAAGATAAAACGGTGGAGGGGGTCTGTCTCTCTCGCTCATCCCGTCTCACCCTCTCGGCGGCGCTGTGGAAGTTCAGGGCCAGCTCCAGTCTCTGCTGTCGCTCCTCGCCGCTCACGCTGAACTGTTTCCAGACGCGGTTGAGTCTCGGCAGGGTGTCTCCGGACGAGCGCGTCGTGCAGCGCAGAGACTGACAGAGGACGACGGTCGCCTGCAGCAGCTGGCGGCCGTAGTCATACGTGCTCTGCGGGAAGAGGCGGTGGCCATTTTTCTTTTAGTTGAGAGTTTTACATATGTTATTGGAGTATCCCACGAGTTGTCACGACGAGTCTCACCTGAGCGACGTCCACAAACTTCCTGTGTTTGTCCAACATGATCCTGGTCTCCTGAGAGTCGTCGCCCAGTCTGACGTGGGTCTTCAACAGGGCGTCCAAAAGCTCGCTGAGCCACTCTACTGACTGAACACACACACACACACACACATTTATATGTGTTATCTCATCAATACAGGAAGTACTGTCGTGTGTGGTTGTTGTTTTTGTGTCCTACCTGTAAAGCGTCTTCTTCACATTTGAACAGTTGGACCATCTGTAGCATCTTCAGCCTCCTCACGTCCACCATGTCCTCACATCTGCAACACACACACACACACACACACACACACACACACACACACACACACACACACACACACACACACACACACACACACACACACACAGTGTAATGTGCCGCAATAGCAAAACACAGTTGAACCTGTTGAAGTGTAACCACCCCCCAAGTTGCTCCCTGCTACCCTTGAAAAGGAAAAAGAAGAAGACAGCTACCTCTGCTTGCGGAGCTGCATCTCCTCCATCACCGTCTGGACGTGCTGAGCGCTCTCCTGCTGCTCTCCAGCCGGACTCTCCTCCGCCTCGTCCAGGGGCCACGGCGGCTGCGTGCACATCTGCTCCATCAGCAGCCCGCCCTTCTGGCGCAGAGAGGCGAGACCTGCCTCTGCACGGACAGACGTAGACACGCGATTAGCGCCGCAAAAATAGAATAAAGAAATCAAAAAAGCATCATCGTGTCAGAGGGACAAGCGTTATCATTCGCGGAGCACGGACCGACGGTCTGCAGCTTCTCCTCCAACAGCTTGAGGTTTTGTTGAATGGAAGCGCCGTCGGCTGGAGCCACGTCAGCACAGAGCATGCCCAGCAGGCCGTCCAACTGCTGGGACAACTGCAGGGGCAGAGACAGAGCGGTTAGCATGCACTTTGGGTTTTATGCCACTTGATCCACATTCAGGATTCATCCATGGAAAGTTCTGCTTTGGTTTTTTTTTTACTTTTGATGAGGCTAGCAGTTTCCCCCCCCCCCCCCCCGTCTACAGTCTTTGCGCTAAGCTAAGCTAAATTGTTCTGGACCTACCTCTGTAGTAAAAAGTTTAGTTTGATCAGTTTCCACTCTGAACCTCCAGCACAAACAGCAAGCTTATATTGTGTGTGTGTGTGTGTGTGTGTGTGTGTGTGTGTACCTCTTGCGTGGTGCCATGGAAGCCCTGCGCCGCCTGCAGGACGTGCTGCCGGCCCTCCAGCTGAGCCGCCTGCTGATAGCAGACGTCGCTCAGCTGCTGCTGCAGCGCCTTCAGCTCCACCACCTCCTCCTCCTCCCCGGCGCTGAGCAAGGCGGCGATCTGCTGGTTCAACTCCACGTACACCGCGAACCACTCCTGCACAAAGACACACACAGAACAGAGCCCGTTCAAGTTTTATAATAGTTAGTCTCTGAACTATTTGAATGAAACCCAAAATCTGATCCGTCAATGGGCCTGTTACGTGTGTGTGTGTGTGTGTGTGTGTGTGTCCGATGCATTGCATTACACTGTGCTGGCTCTCAATCTCCTCGTGTTTCTGCTGCAGAGCCTGAGCCGCTCGCGACGAGTCTCCGATGGCCTGCTGAGTCTTCAACAGCTCTGAACCTGGACCCTGCAGCCAGGTGACCACCTGAGAGGAAGAGGAAGAGGAAAGAACACACAACTCACATTTAGGGATCTGCTCCATTCATGTCTCCCCTCGAGGGAAACCAGGGCTGAAGCAGCTTTGTGAATTAAGTCAACGTCATTATTTCTATAATTCATATCTGCGTGTCTTCTGCTGTGACGCGTCAGTCTGTGAGCTGCAGTGCAGCAGAGCGACCAGCAGGGGGCTCTCAACCTCTACTCGTCTCTCAGATGCAATCAAACATGATTTCACTTCACATCGTTTCCTCAGAGGTTCACTGTCCATAAATCTATTCTTTTGTAAATAGTGCACAATTATAATAATGAAATAATAGTTTTCCACAAATATATTATATTTCACAGTAAAGCTAAGAGTACAATCAACAGGAAGGTCAAAAGCGAAGCACCATTCCCCACAGACAACACAGTGCAGTGTCACCTAGAACGGTCATCCAGATGTGTGTCAGCAGGCTCATGATATGATTGTATTTATCAGGTCAGGGATGCCTTAAAGAGCAGGCACGCACATATACACTGTTCGATCCAGAAGTAGGCCATCCACCCCCCCACACCCCCACCCAACATCCAATCCTCAAGGCTAGCGACCAACATGGTTCGGTTCCCATGGCAACCCCGGGCTCATCTCCAAGACAGGAGCCCCAGTAACCCCAGTGGAGTCTACTTCTACAGAAGCGCCGCTCACTGATACCGTTGCTGAGGGTCAAAGGTCAAAGACTGGATGATAAAAGAATCGGGGAAAGACTCCGGAGGCTACGTTTGTTTACAGGGGGAAACAGCTAGTCGGGCTCCGTCGAAAAGGTTTTTACAAACTATTCCACCTACCATTAATGTCTCAGCCATGTTTTAGTCTCGCTGCACTTCGCAGAAAAAAAATAAAGCCCAATCATGAATCATCCCCCAGGTCGAAAAAACAAAAGAAGGCGAGACTCTGTTTCAATATGTGAAACAAAACAGCATTTTGACACATGATTTATAGATGGAGACACAGAGCCACAGCTGTGTGTGTGTGAGTGTGTGCGTGTGTTACCTGCATGACCTTGGCGTGGATCTCGTCCAGCTGGGTGCGTTTGTTTCGCTGCCTGCAGAGCTCCTGGTATCTGGTGTACTGCTCCCTGAGCGAGTCCAGCAGCTTCATCACCTGAGGCTGGGCCAGCAGCTCCTCCTCCATGGGACACCAGGCTGGACCTGGAGGTCAAAGGTCAGAGAAGGGGTCAGACGTGAAGAACTGCAGGAGGGGAGGGGGTTACAGTCCAGGACGTCCCCTTATCTCTGGTTCTGATTGTACGAAGTGGTTCCTTTTTAGGATATATATTAGGGATGCACCGATACCGATACCGGTATCGGGTATCGGGCCGATACTGCGTTAAAATACTCGTACTCGTATTCGTTTTCAATTGCCGATACCAAGAACCGATACCACTCAACAGTATTTCGCTACAACAAACTGGTCGCGCTTTGTGGAGAAAAAGATTTGTTGTCCTACCTGACTTCAACGTCTAGGGCAGGGGTCGGCAACCCGTGATCCAGAGCCGCATACGGCTCTTTCGTCGCTCTCTTGCGGCTCTTGCAGCAAGGTGTGTAGAGTTATGATGCGTTCACATCCAACGCGACGGAAAATTACTGCCGTTTATTTTCCATATTTAATACATCTATAATTGAGAAGCTCTGCGCGTCATCACCGCCGTCCCGCCGGTTTGAATCAAACGGCTGCTGATCCACCTGAAGTAGCGCTGGCAGCGGCCTCATTCAGACGCTGTTGTGCGGCTACGGATGATATTATTGTAGCCGAGTGTCTGTTGTGTGTCTATATTTGTAATTCTAATAAAATGAAAACACGCTGCAGGGTAACTTGAACCACTTTTTTATCTCCTTCACACACGTATATCCCACAATTCCACTCCTCTTTTCCTTTCCGTTTCTCCCTCCACAATAAAAGCACCGGAAACATAACTTGGAACACAGCTTCCTATATAATTGCTCGATCCCTAATATTACCCAAAACCACCAGACACAGGAACAGCTTCTTTCCACTGGCCGTCACCCTGATGAACAATTAATCAGACTCCCCCATCTGCACTACCTGCACTAATTGGACTACTTTTTCTTTCTAATGTCTTTTTTAAAATATTTATCTTGCTTATTGTAAATGTGTATATATGTACAATTAGAGATATGTGTAACCGGAGTCAAATTCCATGTGAGTGTAAACACACATGGCCAATAAAGCTGATTCTGATTCTGATTATGAACCCGGACACAGGGGCGTTTTATGGTCTGACATTAGAGGGACTTCCACAAGACGTTTAAAGCCTGGGATAGCCTTCTGTTAATTTTGTATTATAGGCTTGACATAATCTGCAGAGGATAAAATAAAATCTGCCTCCAAATTAATTGCACTTTCATGGAGACCAAATCTAAGAAGTATCGGTATCGGTACTCGGTATCGGCAAGTACACAAATAAAAATATCGGTATCGTATCGGTTTGTAAAAAATGGTATCGTTGCATCCCTGATATATATTACAAACAAATATATATATATATATATATATATATATATATATATATATATATATATATATATATATATATATATATATATATATACATATACGTATATGTATATATAAAAAAAAATACATATATATATAAAAATATATTATCCACTGAGAAGAGGTGCCTTTCCTGGAGCGATTTAGACGTCTGTCACTCCTACATCTCATAACAAAGGTCAAATTTGTGTGGACACTGCAGCCTTATGTGTTTGTGTTGAACATGTCATCCTAAAACCGCGGGCCTTAATCTGCTGCCTCCACCTCCGGCATTCCACCAGATTTTTGGAAACCAGGCTGCAGGGATTTGCCACCAGTTCCAGCACTGAAAGAGCCCCCAGGACTCTAGCAGCACCCTCGCCCACTGGGTCGCACTGCGGTGGAACAACTGGCCATCTCCAACAACAGCTCAGAGAGAGAAAACCGTGCACAGAACGATACAAAAGACATCCCTCCATCCCTCCCTCTATCCCTTCAGACGTCGGAGCTCGACTAACACAGTGACACCTGGTTGACTGACAGCTGCTTCCTCACCTCCCTGGCCGCCTCCTCCCTCGGAGCCGTTGAAACGCCGCTGCTGCAGCTCCGACAGCAGCTCATGGCCTGCAGGCAGGCAGGCAGAGAGGGGTGGGGGGACGGGGGAGGGGGAGATTGAAAAGCCTGTTATACAGAAAGCATCTGAAAACAATACAGCGTCAGTGTTTGTGTACATGCTGCAGAGGGAGGAGGGTGGCACCACAGACAAAGACCCCCTTTCTCCTCCCCGCAGACACAGGCCGCTCAGTACAGTGAACGCGGCCATCCACGCGTCCATCGTTTATCCATCGCTCATCCAGCCTTGCCGTCCTTTTAGCCCCGGGTCCTGGTGGCAGCCGACCGAGCAGCCAAGCCCGCCTCCTCTCCGCTTACATCATCAGAGTTAGGCCCATTGGATGGCCAGTCACCTCCGAACCCCAGGCAGTTTTTTAAATAAGCTTTGTTTGTTTTTTTAGTTGCTTTTACTGATAGAAGCGTTTGTCACACATGATGTGTTGAAGGACTATCGGAAAGACTAAAATCTGATGATGATGAGGTTTATTTTTTACAGCTCCTGGCTAGGACTAATGATGTAATTTTGGCGATTTTTTATATTTGATTTCCTTTCTGCAGGCGGGTTTTGGGGTTTAGAGGGTTAACATCCACCACATTAACTACCAATGGAGTATAAATCCTCCAGCAGCAGGTCTACATCAACGCCGACTTAAACAGCTGTCCTCCCTCCATCAATCATCTTGAACCTAAGTGACGGGGACAAAATCCAGAGTCCTCGTTCCCAGTAGCGCTGCAGTGGTCGGACAGTATCTTAAGAAAACGTAACGAAACGAGACATGAGGCCAACATGTCTGAGAGGAGGAAGAGAGGAGGTGATATTTACCGGTCTGAAGGACAGTCTCAGGGTCGAAGGACGGCAAGAGGGCGCAGTCAGCTGATCTGCAGAGGACAGAGAGACACGCAGCTCTGAGTTTCATCCGTCTTACTGTTGGTACACTTTTAACTGTAGCTGTGTGTGTGTCTGTGTGTGTGTGTGTGTGTGTGTGTGTGTGTGTGTGTGTCCGTACTTCTCCTTGTCCACCGCTCTGCCCTTGTCGCTGTCGTTGATAATCGACAGCTCGTCCAGCAGCGACGTCGACTCTTTGGTGAACTTCTCAAAAACCTGCGACAAATGAAACGGACGTCAACGAACGGGGGGGGCGAAGAAAAATCAGTGAAAATATCGAATACATGTTATGAAAACACTGACCAGCCTCTTGTTGAGCCAGTCGTTGTGGTCGTAGTCCAGACTTCCCCCAAAATCGTCCGTCAGCTGACAGGGTTCGATGTAACGAGTCAACTTATTGGCTGACACCAGGATCACCTGACGGGAAGCACAGACACAGATCTTATTAATTACACATCTCTTTGCACTGTGCATTTG
The DNA here is from genome assembly GCA_023566465.1 of Cottus gobio. Taxonomy (NCBI): domain Eukaryota; kingdom Metazoa; phylum Chordata; class Actinopteri; order Perciformes; family Cottidae; genus Cottus; species Cottus gobio. The sequence goes on along the minus strand of CM042227.1, from coordinate 20,328,504 downwards.
GTTCTCTGGTTGTGAAACACAAGAGCTCTGAAGGAAAACGAAGGACGGGTCCGACACTTGTGTTCGCCGGACAACACGCTCCAAATAATAAAACACCACATGGGACTTCAAGAGGAAGGAACCGGAACTGCAACAACGAATCACTTCCAAGTTTCCAGGACTCCTTCCTGCATCACCGCTATCCCTTCTCTACAGTTTCTACCGTAGCCCAGAAGGGACAAAACCAAACAACTGGCTCCAGATGTGGGGCTAATTGCAATTTTCTAAATGTTTGCGTGAGCCACCGTAGTTGGCTCACCGCTAGATGGCGACAAATCGGACGCGCTGCCCCTTTAATTATTTCTCCACACACGTGAGTTGTTTCTATTCCTTCATCCTCGGACGAGAGCGAGGGAGGGGAGGAGCCACGAAAGGGCGAACGTAACGCACCCCGTGTGTGCATGAAGCTGGGATGCACAAACAAAGTTCCCTTTAATTCAAATAATTAATATAAATACAGCTGTTCATACCAGCGCTGGTCTACCGACCAGCAGAGGTCATGGATCACGAGACGTGCTTCTCCTTCAGCCTCCCAGAGCCCTTTCTAAATCTGGAGATAGAGAGCTCACTGTTCATTAGCAGCCTGCGAGCTGATCAGGGTTTTTGCAGAGGGCCGTTTCGTAAGTTGAGCTTATAGTTGAGGCGTTCGCCAACGTTTGTGTGCCCGCCTGCACATTTGATCCTTTCACATCATCACTCGCCTCTTACGGCCGGTTTGCTTTACACACCAACGTGGACCGTCAGACAGCTGGTAGCGAGCCGCTCTTCCTGCTGTCGCTGTCGGGGAAATTGGAGTCTGCTCGTGTGTGTTTATTCAAACGGTAGGTCAGGCTCTAGAGCAGCTGTACGACACACACCCCACTGTGACATGTACAACCTCTCCATAGTTTAGATGAGTCACATTTCAACACCGTCACCGGAATCTCCCTTCCAGCAGCTGTATGTGTGTGTGTGTGTGTGTGTGTGTGTGTGTGTGTGTGTGTGTGTGTGTGTGTGTGTGTATACTTTAAAACAAAGTGAAGAAGACGAGTCCTCCAACGTAAATAATGTAAATAATAAGCCCAACATTATACTATTGTTGTTCACTGTCCGACTCCTAAATGTCGGAGCGTCTTTGAAACGCACTAAATGTCTATTATTAATATTACACTTTACAAGTTGCAACTTGGGTCCCGGTTACCGTGGCAACAACTATAGAGCCAACACGGCTGCAGAAATTTGGGTCACAGCGACTACTGATCTCTATCAGTAAACCCATCTGTTGTAATAGAGGAGGACGCTGGCCCAAAACCACCACCACACACACACACACACACCCACCCACCCACCCACCCACACACACACTGAATGATGCTCAAGGTTAGCATAACTGGCTCAGTTTATCTCTCTGTTTGATATCAGCTTAACAACACAAATCAATTGTGTGTGTGTGTGTGTGTGTGTGTGTGTGTGTGTGTGTGTGTGTGTGTGTGTGTGTGTGTGTGTGTGTGTGTGTGTGTGTGAGTGTGAGTGTGAGTGTGAGTGTGAGTGTGAGTGTGTGCAAGAACAAATACTGAAAAAAAAACTGAAGACGCTTTGTCTCTGCAGTTATCTCCTAAGTTGGATAAAACCAGGGTTTTCACACTGGTTCTTCTGGTTTAGAACGGCTGTAAACCTCGGTGGCCTTTAAGTGAATGATATGTAACCCGTTATTATCTGGGAAGGGGGTGGGGGCAACACACAGCCAAACCAGGCTGCAAACTCCGGTTCTGCATTCTCTCTCATGGCCGCCCGGGGGCGACTCCTCTGGTATAGAAGTCTATGAGAAAATGACTCCACTTCTCTCAGTAAACATTGTAAACATGAGTTTATGTCTCAATCTCTAGTTTCAAGTCTTCTTCAATACAGCATGATGTTCATTTAGTAAATGATGCTCCACTTAGAATCAAACGGGTATGCTTTAGGGCGGGGCTACAGTGTGAGTGACGGGTCGCTACCACAACTGTATACGGTGTCTCAGTCACTCCTCCACAGGCGAAAATGCCGAACTCAAGGCTTCAAAACGGCTGTCCAGAAACCAATTAGTGAGCCGAAACGGTGCAGCGGCACATTAATAACAGGTGCCAACGCCCACTTTGAGCCGCAAATGCACTTGGATACAGCCAAAGGGAATGTGAAAGAACTTTCTTCTGTTGTCGGCCCCACACCGGTTTACTTGCTCGTACGCCCTTAAAAACAACAGCATGGTCATCCATCCAGTAGTTGCTGCGATGTTTAAATCTGGACCAAAGTGGTGGACCAGCCAGCGGACCGACATTGCCGTCTTTATAGCCGTGCCACTAGCGCGGCTACAAAATTACATAGTTGGTCCCTCTGATGCTTTATTTAATGACAAACTGTACAAATGCAACGTTTCAGTGCAAACAGGAGAGTTCCGGTCAGGAAAGCCCCGTGTGACAGGTTGTTAAGTTCCCACAGAGGGAAAGGCAAAGACAACTTTGAAGAGACTCACCTCGAAGCCCAGCCGGTCTTTCTCCTTCCAGAAGCAGAAGTGCGTGACCTTCTTGTCCCAGAATTCATCTGGCTTCACCACGCAGACCAGCGACACCTCGGCCGGGATCACGTTCTGAAACGGCACCGGGTAGCGTCATCGTTTTTTTTTTCTTCTTCTGCTTTTTCCAAACACACAACTGGCATAAAGTCATTCATGTCACCCTCGGGGTCCATAACACGCGGTTGTACCTGCAACATGAGCACCACAGTCTTCACGATGTTCCACTGAGACTTCCGTCCGTCCACGATGACGGTGAAACCCCGAGCCTTACACTTCTGACTGAGAGAGAGAGACGGGCGGGTCATTTCAGTTAGGAAACCACTGGACTCAAGTAGAGTCATAACTGAACCGTATCCAAAATTTGAAAAATATGACTTAAAAATATGGTATCGGCCCACATATAAGACATTTGTTCTAGATATTATTATTAAAATATAAAAAATTTAGCTTGTGTCATATTGGACCACACACTGGTGTATTCGCTGCATCAGACATTGTATAGTGTAACGCCAGCTCCTACAGAGGGGGCTGCCTGTTGAGTGGATTGTAGCCTCGATGCTTCTTGTTTTTAATGAAGCCCACTTTGACCTACAGGGATCTCAAACAGCGTGTGTTATGTGTTGTGGAGGAAATAAATTCCTGACAAGTGATAACAAGTCGAAGGCATCTGACATCTTTATTGCCGGAATTTAAAAAAAGGGGATAAATCATTCGGCAAGCTGCCAAAAAAGAGGTTGTTTATTGGGACCGTCATGATGTGGAGCTAAAAAAATAGACTGGGAAAACAATGCATGATAGAGATGTGTGCGCCTGAAAAAAATTATTTAAATGTTTCACTTTCACTTAATAAGAGTCTTCCATCATTTCGGACCGGTCTGAGAGTTTTTCTATCTTCACAAGCAGCTGTTGGAACGAGAGGGCTTATCGAATAATCAGGGTGGTCTGATGTTCGGGCCAATACGAGATGTAATAAAGCGGAATCATCCTTTAAGCCCCTTTAAAGTACAGCTGAACATGCTGGATTTAGACACGGCCCGGGGCCAAGATACAAAGACCCGGCAGCGCCTCAGCGACGAGTTGACCCCGGACATACCTGGGGATGCTGAGCAGGTAGTCCAGTGTGGCGCTGAGCTCCTCCATGCTGGTCTGGTCTGAACTGAGCGGGATGGTCAGGATCAGACCACTGCGCCGGTCTTTGCCCCCTGAAGAGAGGCAGATCAGAAGATTACTGACCGGAGGGCATGTCAACTGAGATTATAGAGTCCTCACATGTAGACATGTTGTCTCATGATGTGTGTGTGTGTGTGTGTGTTTTACCTGACAGAAAGGCCAGTTTCTTCTTAAGGATGGGGAGCATGGTGGTTGCTTCCCCGGTAACGTTGGACATCTGGAGGCAGATACAAACACAACGATTAAAAGGAGGAGGGTACAAATTGTATTGAGTTAAAGTCGACCCCAATGAGACATTCACAGTAAGTACACTGAGACACTTTTCGGTTGCCAGAAGCATTCAACTTTATCTCAGATGTAGAGGGAACAGTTTATTCATCTTTCCACAAGTCCAGACACTAGTCCACATGCTCACACCTGTAATGGGAATTATATATTCTTAGTTGTATTTCATATTTATATTTAAGTTAACTGGTTTACAAACTATCTCTTCTCCTGCAGTGGGGGACTGGGGGTTATGCAGGAAATGGCACACATTACCTGGTGTCAAGTAATCAATCACTTGTGTGGACAGGTCATACATTAAGGGCAGGACACTGTTTTGATTCCCACACTGATCCAATCCCTTTGTTTACTACAACCTGAAATCATGTCTCTTCACAGCGCCCACCCCTCCCTCACTAGTCCACATGATCACACACTAGTCCACATGCTCAGACATTAGTCCACATGATCACACACCAGTCCACATGCTCAGACATTAGTCCACATGATCACACACTAATCCACATGCTCAGACACTAGTCCACATGATCACACACTAGTCCACATGATCACACATGCTCAGACACCAGTCCACATGATCACACACTAGTCCACATGCTCAGACACTAGTCCACATGCTCGGACACTAGTCCACATGCTCGGACACTAGTCCACATGCTCGGACACTAGTCCACATGCTCGGACACTAGTCCACATGCTCACACACTAGTCCACATGCTCACACACTAGTCCACATGCTCACACACTAGTCCACATGATCACACACTAGTCCACATGATCACACACTAGTCCACATGATCAGACACTAGTCCACATGATCAGACACTAGTCCACATGATCAGACACTAGTCCACATGCTCAGACACTAGTCCACATGCTCAGACACTAGTCCACATGCTCAGACACTAGTCCACATGCTCAGACACTAGTCCACATGCTCACACACTAGTCCACATGCTCACACACTAGTCCACATGATCACACACTAGTCCACATGCTCACACACTAGTCCACATGATCACACACTAGTCCACATGCTCAGACACTAGTCCACATGCTCAGACACTAGTCCACATGCTCAGACACTAGTCCACATGCTCAGACACTAGTCCACATGCTCAGACACTAGTCCACATGCTCGGACACTAGTCCACATGCTCGGACACTAGTCCACATGCTCGGACACTAGTCCACATGCTCAGACACTAGTCCACATGCTCAGACACTAGTCCACATGCTCAGACACTAGTCCACATGCTCACACACTAGTCCACATGCTCACACACTAGTCCACATGCTCAGACACTAGTCCACATGCTCAGACACTAGTCCACATGATCACACACTAGTCCACATGATCAGACACTAGTCCACATGATCAGACACTAGTCCACATGCTCAGACACTAGTCCACATGATCAGACACTAGTCCACATGATCAGACACTAGTCCACATGATCAGACACTAGTCCACATGATCAGACACTAGTCCACATGATCAGACACTAGTCCACATGCTCAGACACTAGTCCACATGCTCAGACACTAGTCCACATGCTCAGACACTAGTCCACATGCTCAGACACTAGTCCACATGCTCACACTAGTCCACATGCTCACACACTAGTCCACATGATCACACACTAGTCCACATGCTCAGACACTAGTCGACATGCTCAGACACTAGTCCACATGCTCAGACACTAGTCCACATGATCAGACACTAGTCCACATGCTCAGACACTAGTCCACATGCTCAGACACTAGTCCACATGCTCACACACTAGTCCACATGATCACACACTAGTCCACATGCTCAGACACTAGTCCACATGATCACACACTAGTCCACATGCTCAGACACTAGTCCACATGCTCAGACACTAGTCCACATGCTCAGACACTAGTCCACATGCTCAGACACTAGTCCACATGCTCAGATACTAGTCCACATGCTCACACACTAGTCCACATGATCACACACTAGTCCACATGATCACACACTAGTCCACATGATCACACTAGTCCACATGATCACACACTAGTCCACATGATCACACACTAGTCCACATGATCAGACACTAGTCCACATGCTCAGACACTAGTCCACATGATCACACACTAGTCCACATGATCACACACTAGTCCACATGATCAGACACTAGTCCACATGCTCAGACACTAGTCCACATGCTCAGACACTAGTCCACATGATCAGACACTAGCTCACCGCTGTGAGCTACCGGTCTCTCACTAGTCAGATGACTGCTGGTCTCCATTCAACACTGTAGCAGCACAAACACACTACAAACCGCAGGTTTACAAATCGCAAGTAGGAGATGAACATATTGGAATCAGCGCAGGGATTTTCCAGAAGGATTTTCTCTTTGCTGGCATTGCTCCCAACAGATTCAGATTCCAGCACAGTGTGTGATTTTTTTGTTGTTGTTCGTTTCATCAGCTGGTTTACAGGAACGCCGCCAATCTGACTTTTTCCGTCCAAATAGCGATAGTGATTCCTGAGCTTTGAGTATCAGCCGACATGGAGAACCAATCCGATACCAGTGTTCAATAAGCTGTATGTCAGGGCCGATGTACGGCTCGAGTTTGCTTTCCTAACTTTTACAAAACAAAAAGTAAAAAAATAAATTCAGGCAACAGAATTGTTGACAACACAGATGTTGTTTTGACGTCTGTGTCCGTTTCAACTTTGCTGGTTTAAATTTCCATTGTTTTCTCATGCAATGACAGATCCTGGTTTATATACTAGTTTCTTATTCATGGTTTTGAGAGTTAGACGTTGCTAGGTGGACTTTGGAAAGAGCCAGTCCAGTCTTTATGCTAAGCTAACCGTCTCCAGAGGGTTGTCAATCGTCTCATCCAACTCTAAGCAAGAAATATATATATATATTTCTAAAAAATATTTACTATTCATTTTGAACTCTTTCAGTTTGACTGTGCTTATTTTGTGATTATTACTATTAATAATCTTTCTGCCCAGTTCATTCACTGGTTATAATTTGGGGTGCAGTAGCAGGTGAACCACACTTTGATATTATCAACTATCATTATCACCTCCTTTTATTACATTTGTTTACTTTATATCTTATAGTATGTGTTTGTATAACTAATGTGTTCATATTATGTTATACCATATATATGGTAGTATGGAGCATTTCAGGCACAATTCTGTTCTCAATCTTGTCCTGACACAACTTCAAAATACTGGACTTTATATAATTTGCTTATCTCTTTAGCTCAGCTTTAATTTTGGAGTAATGTTATGTCTATGGCCTTCATCGCATTGATTATATTATATATTTGATATATATTACCATTCTTTGATGCTAATATGATATTAGAGTTTACTTATTAATAAATAAAACCCCAACGTTTAACTATTGTTGTTGATGTTTAAGTGATGAATAGTATTTGTATATAGTATAGATAACTACTTACAACCAAGACAGTGAGTTATCAGGGGCTTTAATATATATTTTTGGAATATTTTTAAGTTGACTTTTACTTACTATTGTTTATTTTATGCTGAACCTCAATTCCATTTTTTGATACGAGTGTTATTATAACCACCATCAGTCGTATTATTAGTGGTAATAAATGAGTGTGGTTGCTGCAGGGCTTCATCTTCATCCTCCTCCTCCTCCTCAGCCTGCCTGCCATGCCTGCCTGCCTGCGGCCTGGCTGCAGCGGCAGGACGGCCCGGTACGGCTCGGTTTGCCTCGGCTTGGTTCGGCTTGGTTCGGCTCGGCCCACAGACACAATGACCTACATTCAGCAGCTGAAGGCTGGGGCTATGCGGCTCTAACGCCCCTGAGCCTCAGCCTCGGCACCGCACGCAGTATCGACAACTTCGGGATCGATCAACAAAAAGTATTGATCGGGCGGCTCTTCTTACCTTTCAGTTAAATCTGCAGCATTATCCTGTCCCGATTTTTTTCCCTCTCCCGTCCTCCTCCCCTTCTCCTCCTGTGTCTCTCCTTCTCCTCTTCTGCAGCTCTTCCTCTCCTCCTCCTCCTCTTTCTCCTCTCGGGCTGGTTTCTCAGCGGATTTTAAATCTGTTTTCCATTAAACACTGGATCCCAGATTGCTCTCCGATCGCTTTGAACAACAGTGGCCGCACACAGGGAGCAGGCGGTGGAGCGGTGGAGCTCGCGACTCTGCGCAGCCTCAGTGAAGCCCAAACGAGGAGTACGACTTCCGGTAAAGCGGCATTCAAAGTACAAGCCTGGAGGAGCCGCAGACGAACACGTTTACAGTGGAGAAGCCGGAGGACGGAATATCATGCATGATGCATCATATCTAACGGGCATTTTCTAATACATGTCTTATCCATATTTATATTTGTTATCATTTTTTTCGATTTTGTCTTGAATGATTTTGTTTTGTTTCTTTCTTCTTATTTTTTCTTCTTGTATGTATTTATGAATTTATTACTTATTTCAATCCATACATTTTGGTAAACCATGTTTTAAACTGTAACATGAACGTACATGCATTCAAATGTTTGATGTGTGAGTTTGTGGACCAACACTGTCTTTTATTTTGGCTTTTGTTTTTTATTGTATCAGACTGATGTATCTATTTTATTTATATACATGCTTCTGTATAATTATATGTAATAATGATGTATTAATTGGTGTCCATGCAATACAATGTTATCTTATTTAGTCCATATTTCAATACACATAAATATCTCCCATTCTGTTGTTTTGTATGTCTTGCATGTGTCTTTTTACTAAATTTGAATGACTTTTTTGATTTTACCTTAGAATATTTACCTTAGTATATTCATTTAGATAAATTGTAAGCATCCAGAATAATAAAAAGTGAAGAGAATGTTAATATTACAAGAAAAAAAAGATTCATAAGAGACATTTAAAGCAATGAAATGGGTGATATGAACGTATTACTTATACACCTAATATGGGGCTGCAGCCTCTCAGCTCATCTATTTAAATAATGCTATATTGCATTGATTATACAAAAGTCACACTACAGCGGACTTGTTTGGCTGTAGTGGTGAAAAGAAAGTCAAACTGTTGGACAAACCAAAGTATTGGTCAGATGAAGTTATTGACTTGACCTGGTTATGGTACTTGAAGAAAAGTCAAAATATCTAGCAACATATAAATAAATGGAGAGCTAATGTGGTCTGCCCTAATTCACTACAGTATGTTATATTCAGTTTTATTTTGTGTGCCTTTTGTGTGGTTTCCGGTGAAAACCCGTGGTTTTAAGAAGCTGGAACAACGTTTCCGGGGCGGAGCCACATCCAGACAGTCCACGCCCAAACTCGTTCAGACCACTGAGAAGTTCAGGTACCCTCAGAAACTGCACAATCCGATCTCCAGTCGTATAGTCGGATAGATGTATGTTCAAATGAAAACACTAAGCCCTGCATATATGAAACCATTAAGTAAACAAACAATAAATAATAATATAGAGGTTTTTGAATCACTCCATTTTGTTTTATGCATTTATTCATCACATTAAATATATAGCCTACATATTCATGCTTCTTCATCGGAGTAGTAGAAACCAAACAATATATTATTTATATACAAAACTAAAAAATAGGCCTTCTATTGCACACATTTAAATTATCTTTCACATTAAAGTCACTTTGTGTTCCATATTACTTTCCACTTTCATGCATATGCTGAGATTGATTGTCACATTCATGTCATGTTCATCATCTCAAGAAGTGCATCATTGGAAATATAGTCTAAAGCAAGTCAAGGAAACTGCCATGGGATTTTAAACGTCCATTTTAAAGTTCTGCTGACTTTTAAAGGAACAGTGTGTATGATTTAGGGGTATTTATTTGAAGGAATGTAAAATAATATTCAGACTATGCTTTTATTAGTGTATTATGACCCATAATACACAAATGATTTTTTTAGCCTTGATTGAGCCATTTCTATCAACATATAGTGGGTCTCCTACACCGAGTGTGCCATGTTGTTCTGCCATGTGCCTACAATAGCAGAGAATAGACAAACCAAACACTGGCTCCAGAAAGGGCCTTTTGTGTTTTTACAGCACCTGAAGACCACCATATTCTCCAACACGCTGGATAAGGGGGTAAGCAGAGGGGTGTTGAGTTTAATGCAAGCTGCAACGTCACCACTATGCCACACTGTACAGCAATACTACCTTACTGTAGACAATAAACTGTTTTTACAATTCATAAGGTGGAAGTGAATGCATCTCTCTAAATGTTCACAAGTCTAAAATGTAGTTCATTAAATATAATAGCTCTGGGTGGTTGCTCTGTTTTTTTTCCATCCATTTGTGTCAGGAGTCTTATAGACGAGTTGTGCAGATGATGTCAAGTGCAGTAGGCGGGTGTTCAGCGGGTTTCTCATCATCTTTTGGAGGAGGCGTGGAGGCCCATGGCCACCTGAACCTGGAATCCAGATGAGGAGAGTTTCATTATTCAATCGGCACATTACCAATTGCTTCACCCTTTTGTCAAGTTGTAGTTTTTTTTAAATTGCACATATCCTGGTCGAGATTTCTTTACAAATGTTCATATTGGATTTGTAATTCAATATGGTACATCTTCCTTTCACATATATTTTCTCCAGCTGCTGTTTCTTCTTGTGCCTCCCCTTTTTGTTGTTGCATCCAATCAAAACTCAGTCTGCTGTTTTATTTTGAAAGGCTGTTTTGTAAGAACAGAGCTATAAAGTTTAATCTAAACCACACTGGCACAGTGTGACGTTCTTTATAAAAAGCAGCTCAGTGGGTTAAAGGGGTAGATGACCGGTTGGAGGTGTGGCTGTTTCTGCTTGTACTATTCCTCCCTACAATATAAAAACTGACTAAATCGAGCAGAATAAGCCCATATTTAAAATGTTTTATTTATTATAATGTCTCCTAACTTTTGCATTACTTTTTTAAACACCATATAATTAATCCTTACATCTTCTCATTTCTTGTTGTGTAGACTAGTATGCAAATAGTTTATAGATCACTATAGTCACTTTATAGATCCATAGTCAGATTTGTAGGCTATACTTGTTCTTATAATAATAATAATAATGCCTGACGACCGCATCGCCACTCAAATGTGCAGACTGACCGCTGTGGGACCGCCATCTGCTGGATAGTGTCGGGCAGCGGCTGTCGGAAGGTCTCCGGCAGGAAGATACAGATCACAACACTGAGCAACGACAGGGAACCCATAACGATCCACGGCAGGAACTGATAGAAAACCTCTGGAGACGAAACCAGACCACATCACTGAGTTAATACTATGCCCAATGAAGTCCTTCATTCAAATCTTTACCAAACATGTATCACCAGATCAAAGCGAGGGCAACTGATTCTTTGGTGGGGCCCTTTACATGCCCAGGGGCCCAGGGTCTCTTAATCCGTCCATGGCTACTACTTGAACTTGTATTGGCGCCACACTACGACAACACCTACTTTGTTGTCATAAGTTTTTGTACATACTCGATGGACTCCACAGTATAAAGTGTGAAGTGCGAGGTCTCACCCAGCTGCAGCAGGTATGGGGAAACAGAGGATCCCACTCTGGAGAACATGGCACAGGTAGACATCGCTGTGTTCCTGATGACTGTGGGAGACAGCTCCCCGGTGTACATGTACAACACCCCGGTGCCACCCAGAATGCCAAATTTACCCACCAGCACCAGGATCAGGGTGAGAACTGGTTGACCTGCAGGCAGGAGGAAAGTAAGGTAATGATTGGGGGATATCAAACATTTCTGAAGCACTGAACGAACCACTGTGAAGAAATTGCCTGGCCATTAAACCCCTCCCCAAGACATGGGGATCACAGCAGGCCTGCCAAACTTTGTATATCTCAATGTGTGATACACATGTAATGGCCGTAGTGAGAGAGATATGTTGTATATAAAGAGGTTGAAAGGTGGCGTCTTGTTTTTTAGCCATTCCAAAACCACCAGGGCAAAATTGCAAGGAATAGTTTAAACCCTGTGTTTATCTACTCTAACTTGCATCGCTAGCATGTGAGGTCACCAAGCTTTAACGCAGCGTGTCCCAAAGTGTTGCGGTTTTGTAACCTAAACCTCACATTCAGGTGACTTTGCTGCCTGGACCTCACATTTGTTTTGTTATTTGTAATCTCGTCCCCAAAAATAAGTCTTGAGTGACTTCACAAAAACAGACAATTCGTGTCAACCAATAGATTGCATTTTGTGACTATTCCACAAACTGTTGCAAGGCGTTGCTGTAAATACTGTTTCCACCAAGTGGGGTGCTATCATTTTAAAAGGAGGGAAACACTTTTCAACGTGGGAGGAGACTTTAACATAACACTGGCAAATCAGCATGTAAACTATGCTGATTTTAAATACTTAGAAAATATAAAACTTCCATGAACTGAAAACACAGTGTGAAAGGTTAACGTTATAGGACAAAAATACGGATTAACACAATGTAGCCAAGGTAACCACACCCTAAAGCGTACCCTGCTTTATCTTCTATTTTTCTCTAAATGGTACCATTATTTAGAAAATTAACATTATAGTAGAGGGAAGTTTAAGGCACTTTCATATTGGCTGCACTTTTCAGAAGCCAATGGTCCTGTCTCGTTCTAAGCCTGTCACATGAATGTCAGAAGTAAAGTAACTCTGAATTTGGCTATTAGTGCATTTTTTACTTTTAGGAGCTAATCATTTAAACAAGAGTTATTCAAGTGTCAGTACTGAGAAGTTGATTAACCTAAAATGTATCCTGGGATGAAGAACTATGTCAGATTTTCTTCAAAGTACGCCACTTTTCCTGGGGGCTTGTCTTACTCACTGTTTAGAGTGATCTGGATGAGCAGCAGCGCTAGCGCCCCCAGCAGGGTAAACGAGATATACGACAGGCGGCGGGGAAGCCTCCGTACCGCCAGCCAGGTGGCAGCGTATGCTGGAAGCTCAACAGCCGTCAACAGGAAGTAGTTCAGGAAGGGGTTGCCATAAAGACCAGACATGTTGAATGACAATCCAAAGTAACACACACTGATAGAAAACCTGCAAACAACAAAAGAACAATACTTTATCACAGTAAAAGTTGTGAAAATGAAGAACTAGTTGTTGAGATACTCCATCTTGCTCTGAATGGAAAAACAAAACAACCGTACTAGCTAGGTAGTGTTAGCAAGGGCTAGCAAAGAAAGTGGAAACTTCAGGTACATCCTTGTGATGGAAAAGTGCCTTAACTCACCATATGAACCACAGAATAAGTGTCACACGTCGAATGTTTGCTGTCCTCAGCAGGTCCAGAAAGCTGGGGGACTCTTCCTTCTCACTTGTTACTTTTTCAACCTGTGGAAAGACAGAAACTCCAGTACAATGTCCATCATCCATAAATCTGCGAAAACAAGGCTGAGCTTACATTGGCTGAGAGGAAGATGACATGTGGAGCTTCCACTCGGTTCTCCAGAGCCGCTGACCTCAGCAGGATTTCTGCTTCCCGAATACGACCACGAGAAACCAACCAGCGCGGCGACTCTGGAATCAGCCTTTTGGACAGACAATTGCAAACATCTTGGTGAGAATTGGGGAAGGACTCTGGATCACCCTGGTTCATCTATCTGTGTGCAATGCAGTCCACCAAGGTCAGAAATGAGCTGAGAAGCATGGCGAAAAGTGATTACAAATAACCTCCACGCTCCAAAATACAAGACACTAACACTGTGCCTTGGGCCTGTCTTTAAATGTATATTCTGAATAGGTTCAGGTGGTATGTTTAAGCTCAAACCGGGTTTCAATCTCAACTTTGTCAGGAATAACTCAACGACGCTTTGGGAAATGAACACGGGCCTCGAACACCGGGCTCCTTTTGGAAAGTCCTGTATTTGTTTGACCCACCTGCCCAATGCGGGTATTTAGTTAAAAAAAATACTTCATCACACTCCAAGGGCATTTTCTCCAAGCGTCTAATATTGGCACAGATGGGTTTATGATGTAGTTACTTATAGCCCTATATGAGATGCTAAACTGCACTGCAACAGCTTATAATACTATGAGACAGAATTTTAGAACAGGGATACGTTGTCAATTATTTTATGGTTTAGGAGAACGTAGATATATACAGTGTTCATGTTACAAAATAATATACCATGGAAGGTGCACATTTTTCCGTCTGAACATGCAGAAGTTTTTTGTTTGGAGCATATCAAAGTACAAAATCAGATTACCAGTGAGAAACATCATCCGATCGTCTGACAAATTCATCAACTGGACCCTTACATCTTTCATTCTATCCTTCACGTCAATACAAAATAATCTGAACACAAATTAATCGAATAGTATCAAATGCAGATTGATCCTCATAGTGTACTGAGGTCACCGTACCACCAGAGGGGGACACAGGCCAGGGCTGGCAAAGCCATCGTCAGAGACAGATGTCTCCAGCTCCTGACCAGGTAGGCAGTGACGGGCAGCATCATTGCACCGAACACATAGGCCCACGGCATGCACAGGCCGGAGAAGAGAACTCTGGTTGAACCCATCAGGATCTCTGAGCCTATGGAGGACAAGTTTCAAAAAGTGTCAGGCAAAGCATCGGCTTTGAATGCATAAAAGGACAACCGACAGAAGAAGATTTAAAATGTGTCCTCATCGGTATCGACATGGTCTTATTCTGTTCTGAGACTTCATCGAGATCAACAACAGCACAATACAAGAGTGAAGGTGGAGTGAAGGACAAAAGTCAGCAGTCACAGTATCGAAACGAAAAGGCCATACCCAGTACAAACACGACTATGTAGCAGGTGAGCTGACCCAGGCCCAGCATGAAGAAGAGCGCCATGAAGACGGGCCAGGATGGAGCGAAGGCCAACGCGATGCTGAAGATGCTCAGCATGATGATGGCACAGAACAACACCGGCTTCCTGCCAAACCTGAAGTACAAAATACAACAGAGTGCTATCAGCCACAACTACAGCATGTATGTTCCTCTATTTGGATATTAATTAGAAATAGGATGGTATTGTTGGAAGATACCAAGTCCTGGGAAAACCATGTTTTTGTATGTTTAGGTTGAACATTAGGTCGCTTTCAGCTAACCTGTAGCTACGGCTAGGTAGAGCGATCGTACGATCAACTGTGCGGTCCCCAGCGGGCAAGATATTGAACCCCAAATTGCTCCAATTTATCCCTCCTAATAAAGAGTTGGTAACTTGTATGGAAGCCTCTGTCACCAGTGTATGAACTGGTGAATGCTGGCTTTTATTGTAAAATCCATTGAGTGGTCGCTAAGACTAGAGAAGTGGAATATAAATGCAGTCTGTGTCACCAAACTTCAAACCCGATGTTGCAAGTTTAAGCTCAAGTTTTGGCCATACACTTCCTCGTCCCATGACGTGTAGCAGACCTTCAAGTGTTTAGTCAATGCTTGGTTAGCTCACAGCTAACTACCAGACATACTTTGGCAAAACAATATACATCTGACTCTGTAGAATAGTACCGGTCAGAGATCTGTCCAGAGACGAAGCATCCGGACAATCCCCCCAGGAAGTAGACGAGGGAGGTCAGCGGCTGTTTCCACAGGTCGTCGCACACCAGGTTAAACTGGAACACAAGGCACATTTGGGAATTCTGCAGCAGACATACAAATATAAACTGGAAAAATACTACCGACATAAACACTGGAATGTAGAGCAAACGTGTGAATGGAGGATTAACACAACAAACAGACGTTAAAAGTATAACGTGGTCACCAGCAGGCGGGTATGTCACAGAGTCTTTTGACCAGCTGTGCTTGTTTTGCTGGGCTTCCTGTTCCTGTACTTCATCCTGAGTCTCTGTTCATCTTAGGCTTCTGTCCAAGCTTGGAGCCCCGTCCTCCAGTGTGAATCGAAGAGCAAGGTTTACTAGAATGTGATTATGGTCTTAATAAACGATCCTCCATTGTCCAGGCCTTACAAGCCTGGTCTTTCGGCATCCATCTCTTCAGAGGCCAGTCCTCCGGGCTCCGGATTCGTCTTGTCCATATTTGCTTGGTTTTGGTGGGACTGGGACGTCGGTTTTTCTTTGGGCTAGTTTTTCTCCTCTTGGCTGTTCAAAAGTTTGGTTTCCCACACATGATATGCCTCACAAATTGTACCAAACTGAAATGAACTTTACAGAGTTCATAGCAGTTTAGGAGCATATATGGTGGGGGGGGGGGGGGTGATTATTCTGGTGATGCCTTCACTAACTCTGCCTTATAATCTATATTGCCAAGTGGCCGTGGTATTTGAGCCCTTCTTGTTTTCTTGTTTTTCTGTTGCCCTTAGTTGGTGTTGTGCTTCATGTGACCAATGGAAACAGAAGTACAATGTAGTGTATTAGTACTAGCAGTGGTCCACATTAGCAACACTAACAGTATTAGCTCTGTACCTCACTGACTACAGTAGACTGGTAGTGCTCAGTACTGTAGGTCCATCCATCTTTACAGCCCTCCTGTGTCAGGTTGGAGAGGAGGACCTCTGGACTTGACAGGCTGTGGACCAGATCCAGGCTGGGTCTGGTTCCCAGTGCGGACAGGTTCTGCACCAGGTCCAGCTCATACCGGCTACAACTGCTCCTCTCCGGCCCCCCGGCCACCTGCTGACCAGGAAAGACAACATCATCATTATCCAACTTGTGCTACAACAACAAGAAGTGGACTGGACCCAACAGACCGCATCAGATCAAACTAGACCAGTTCCAACCTGCATGAGGCGAACTGCCCGGATCAAAGCTGTGTAGTGAATTATTAGCTGACTGCATTTCCAAATTCTGGTAAACCGTGTGCACAGACAACAGCTGCATGGGCTATGTCCCAGCATTCAACCAGATTTTAAGAAAAACATTACAAATTAAAATGACTTACTGTATTGCTGCCTTGTAAACTGTAACATGAGCATTTCAATAAATACATAGTATATTTCCCAACCTTGCTAGTGTGTATGATAAAGTAGGTTAACAAGACCTTAAGTCAAACAAAGACACCAGTCACAGTGCTGTAAATGAACTAAGTGGGCGACTGTGGCTCAGTTGTTAAGCAGGTCCGTCTTCCACTCAGAGGATCGGTGGTTCGATCCCCGGCTCTGCTAGTCCATGTTGATGTGTCATTGAGCAAGACACTTAACCCTAATTGCTCACCGTTGCTGCGTCTACTGTATAGCATGTAAGTCGCTTTGGATAAAAGCATCAGCTAAATGTAATGTAATGTAAAAGTACATATACTTTAGCACTATACTCACAGTAAGTACTTTTTTGAGGTAATTGTACTTTAGTTTCTGCTTTATACTTACCCCATATGCTTATACATTACTCCACTACATATCAGAAGTAAATATTGCACTACTTTTATTTGACACCTATCATTGCTCTTTACTTTGAAGATTAATATTTCTTATCTATTTCTTGCAAAATATAAAATATGATGAACTCTTATAGCTCAAACTCCACATCAGTGAATACATTTATGAGAATGAGCTCAACCTTGATGGTTGATTTCTTTATTTTCGTGTCATGCATAAATACAGCTACAGTGGACGCACATTCAATTTCATTCAAATACAAAATTATAACTCTAACTGTAAAATGCTTCTTACATTTTATGCATCAGTACAGATAATTAAATAATTTCAGATATAACTGCCAGTCAGCAGCACAAGTACTTTTAACTAATTCTTTTTTACTAATTCTGTGCTTGTCTTGTTTAATCATTTGAATGCATGGATTTTACTTGTAATTGAGTATTTTCTTTTTGTATTGCTGTTTTTCTACTTTTAGTAAAATGTCTGAATACTTCTGCCAAAATATAATTTCCAATGCTTTGCACACCACAAACAATATTTAATTCAGCTCCATTGTAATATTATTGAGTTCAGGTGGCGAAGAACATAAAACATGAACAAAGGTGAGCATGAGATGAGACTTGTTGTCAAACACGGACAAGGGACAAGTTAGTGGGATTTCATGCTTTTGGATTTAGGTGAGCTGACCTTTTCAATGTGAGTCATCAACTTGAAGAGAAGTCATTTTTGATGAATGGAAGTCCAATATGCATGAATGTATATCCAAAATGCTACACTACGCCAAGGAGATTTTGTGTCAAACATTTGAATCGGGCGCAGTTCTGACCTGTGCTGGGATGCTGGCCTGGATCCAGTCCTGGCTCAGGTTGCTGTGGTGGGGGATAGAGCAGTGGTGTGGGGGCGTAGCCAGCAGGAAGATGACGGACAGCAGGTTGTATCCACTTGGGATGATGGTGAGACAGAGCAGGAAGAAGACTCTCTTCTGGAACCGGCCCCAGGTCCCCAAAAACAACAGGGACTCCTCGTAGTCCTGCATTTTACTGGACTGTACTTATATTCTATTCTGTTTGACTCGGTTTTTGTAGCTTGAAACTAAAAATACTTTTAGAACAACAATTAGAAATGTTACTCTGACAAGTGCAAACATATATAATATAATATACCAACAAGAACAAATACAATTCTCCTCATACTACAAAATATATATTTTTTGCGCTCAATATTAAAATACTGTTGCAGCAGTTGTCAACTTCACTTTGAGGCTTCACACCTCCTTTATCCCAGACAGGACAAAATAGCTCCACCTATCCTCATCCTGGCTTCTCCTCCTCCTCCTCCTCCTCCTCCTCCTCCTCCTCCTCCTCCTCCTCCTCCTCCTCCTCCTCCTCCTCCTCCTCCTCCTCCTCCTCCTCCTCCTCTTTTCAAAAATCTGTACTCATAACTCAACTTCTTGTTGAGAAAACATACACACTTCATATCGGAAATAATCAGAGAGAGAGAGAGAGAGAAATAGAGAGAGAAAGAAGGAAAAAACATTGTGTCCCTTAAAGTAACCATTAAGATTGTTGGGACTAAATGACAAACTGAGTGAGTGAGTCAGTACAGTTTGATTAAATAAAGTTGAGACTATAGGATTTTTTTTAAATGGTTTTGTTAAATTTTTTTTATTGAAATTGAACGCACAAGTCTCTGTTGATACTTGTGAACTTTAATGTTCCTGCTGATTTACCTCTAATCTGAAGTCAGCTGTGATGTACATGTTGATTTAAGGCCAAACCAGAAGGTTTTCTTCTCCTCTGTGACCCTGCTTAAAACAAACAACTTGGGAGTTAAATATAATGTACAGGGTAAAGTCAAATACAATCACGAACATTTTCCTTATTCAACATGATTCCTTGCTTCCAGCTGACTGGACACAGAGATGGTGTTGTCATGATTTACAGACACATGACAGGTGCGAGATGAACGACCCTGAGGTGAGTCCTGAAGTCCTCATCAACTTTTAACTGGCCCGATCATTCATTTTCACAGGGCAGGAGACACCGGATGTTCAGTAAATGATAGAAACCAGTGTAGCCAGTCCAATCCAGCCTGTCCGCTGACCTCAGTAATACCAGTTTGTTCAGGTTCATCTGACTGACGCAGTGTTTTGCCTTTCTTTCTGCCTTCAAAGACTTTTGGTGCTCAAAACTGGCACATTAAAATCATTTAGTGTTTTCTGGAGTCTGCACCACAAATACACATTCAATCTGGTGTCCTGATCAGGACCATAACCAACAATGTGGAATCTGTTACAAATGAGGCTTTGACTGGTCTTCTGCAGATTTGGAATTACTAGAAGGGGGGCACAGCTTCCCATTAGGCCTCACTGTTTTTACTATGCAAGGCTGTGTGCAACATGCTCTCAATGTGACACTGCGGCTCTGTGAAAGAATTACTGTGTTTATTGCAAATATGTCAGGGAGTTTCTTCTGAAAAGGAAAAGGTCAAAATCTGGAGTTTCTAGTTTCTTGGCCATTTTTCGGAAGCTGTGACAATTTCTGCAGCTCTTTCCACACATTAACCGTCCACGTTTCAGAGTCAAAACACTTTTCCTATTGTCACTCAATGTAATTCATGAGTCCACATGTGCCTTCACGTTG
The DNA here is from genome assembly GCA_023566465.1 of Cottus gobio. NCBI lineage: Eukaryota > Metazoa > Chordata > Actinopteri > Perciformes > Cottidae > Cottus > Cottus gobio. Next base: position 20,308,541 of record CM042227.1, on the reverse strand, counting down.
ATGTGGGTTATGTGCCTTCTAGTGGATATGAGATGAGACTTATTTTAGTAACATTGGAATCTTTTGGAGTCCTGTGAGAGTTGTTGAGGTTTCATCAGTGATGGATAAAAACAATATGGTGAGTCTAGTGGTGAGTTGTCAGAGTGCGACCAACTGAAACTCCTCCCTTGTGCCACTAGTGTAGAAGAACTACAGTGTCGGATGAGAAACATGTGAAAAAGTGAATGTTCCTCTCTAGTGGGGACCCCTCGCCGAGTGTTTGGTTTGTCTGTTCTACGGTAGAAACATGGCGGCCTTGTGTAAAGGAGCCGCTCTATATGTAGATATTAACGGCTTATACCAAGGTAACGGAAACACAACAATTCTTATTTTTCAATTAAACTAAAGAAAACATCTGTATCAATATTATATTCCATTTCTGCCAATAGATCACAATCAAATCAGCTAATCAGCTTTATTTAAAAAGAATGCAGGACTAATGTATGTTCAGCATTTTTTTTTATTGAAAACAAATAAAACAAAGTCACAGAAATAAAATGGAGGATAGAAATGCTCAACCTGACAAGTTTGCATTGCATATTTGCATTATAATCATCATAAAAAAACAAGCTCTGAGAATAAATACTGTACATAAGAAGTGAACGGAGGTCTGTGAAGCAGGAAGTGTCCCGTTTTAGCACGTGTGAGTATGATTTAACGCTGAGCTGAGCCAAAGTCCAAAAGAAAGATTGTCAGAACGCTGAACTTTTTCTTGTCGTCAATCTTGAGCTTTCCTTTTTTGTTGCGTGGAGTCTCCAAAAAATGAACATGAGTAATAAAAAGTCTGAACTGTATAGATATTCATATTTTTTAATATATTCAGTGAAAATGTCAAAAGAAAATTCACTAACCACTGATGCAAATAACTTTCCAACTAAACAACGTGATTGATGTGTGAAAATCCCAGGATGAGCGTAGAGCCCTGCTGCGTGAACTGCTCTTTTAAACACTTCAATTATTCACCGTTTGCACATCCTCTGGTGTTAATATAGAAAATGATGAGCTTTGGAAGTGATTAAATCAGATGGGTCATTCCAAGCGAGAGAAAATACACACACACACACACACACGCACGCACACACGCACTCACTCACTTACTTTCTCATGACTTGACTTGCATGTATTTCCTGGAGACATACCCTAATCCTAACCCATACCTTAACCTTAAACTAAACTTATACCTAAACCTACTTTAAACCAAGTCTTCTCAATAAAAGGTAATAATTTACATTATGGTGATGTGCATTTTGTCCCTAAAAGGAAGGCAAGTCCCCACAATGTGACTGAATGATCAATATGTGTCCCCACAAGAAGGGTAAAACACACACACACACACACAGAGACAGACATACACACTCAGTTTTTGGGCAAAAACATTTCGACAGTTTCAAAAGTTGATAGGAAACCAATCAAACAGTGCAACCCTGTTTGTTTCATTCCAGTATAACAGCCCCAGTATCAAGACTCTCAGGCCTCAGTATTGCTGATAAGGAAGCGGAGCAAATAGAAAAGCAGCAGCTGAACTGTACATTATTGCATCATGATGACATCATCGGAAAGAGGAGGACGTTTAGTTGACGAGTTCAGAGGTTGGTTTTTAAACACATCATCAACATTTGATTTGTTCGACTTTGTCTTTTTACAATTTGTAAGTAGATGAAATTAATGAGCGTTACTGCCCTGTGAGACCAAAATACTGCATAGATAAACATACACACTGTCCTTAAACCTGTTTGTTCATTATTGGAAGACTGAGATGCTTCAAGTTGTTCAGGAGGAGGCAGGAAGACAGACGGGAAAACATCATCCACTTGAAAACATAAAAGAAATATCAATCCGCCAATTTCCGATTGTATTATTAATAACTTAGACCCACCAGAGATAAGTGGACTCCCCCAAAAACATCCCGTTACATCATCAGAAGGAGGAGCATTCATACCTCGTCTTTAACTTGACAATGATACGTTTTCTATGGTTTCCGGGAAGCCCTTTCATGGCCTTCAAACAACCACCTGATCATTTGAACTTTACTACATAGAGGCAGAAAAAATGCTGGTGCCCTCTACATCGATGATGAGGCAAGGCAATACACAGATGTTGAGCAGGGATATTCAGTTTGTGTGACAAAATAATCATTAAAGTTGTTTTTCCTGAGCTTTCAACCACATCTTTCCTTCTTTAGCTACTGGAACTAGGTCAGACCTCATCACATGACCTACATCTGTTACATGATGAAAATCTCTTAAGGACAGCTTGGGTTGGTGATTGAGCATTTCGGCCCTTTGAAATCTGTAAGTCCCTGGCAGGCTGCATGCATTTAGCCACATTTACTCTTTTTTTTAATCTCTGCTCAGATGTCAACAGGTGTATACTGTATACTTGTATTGAGATGGGTGTGCAAAAAATAAATAATAAATAGATAAATACAAATACACCTCAGCTACAAGAGACTGAATGAATATAACAGCATCTGCCTGGAAACACACAGCGAACCAGTGACAGCATTGACTGGAGGTCAAAGGTCAAAAGTCATCGCCAACTGAGTCAGCGGCTGGTTGGAGAAAGATCAAGGAGGACCATCAACAGCCGAAGTCAGAGACAGCTGCAGCTGAAAGCTCATAAAGCTGCTATGTGGAGGGTTATTTTGTCACACATAAACAAGTATTATTAATTATCCTTACTAGGAGCAGAGCTAAAAGGGAGATATGTTCACTGAAGGTGGCACTAGAGGAACGGGGCCAAATATCTCTGGACCAACGTGTTGAATGGACGGATTGAACATGGCGTTGTTTGAAAGTCGTGACAAAGCTTTAGGGATATTTGGGGATATTTACAACTTACACTGGAAAGTAACTTATCAGAGATCAGAAAAATCCAATGGAGAAATGTGTATATGTTCTCTCTCCTCATGGAGAGGGAATAAGCTTCGTTAAGAAAAAGCATTGCTTTGTTGTGGCAGGCTGTGAAATGTTCCAGTAACATGTTAAAAGTCTTAAGAAGTTCCTCAGGTTCAGTAAAAGCTGCTGCTCAGACGCTTAAACACTCCAGTGGTCTAGTAAGATTCAGAAACAGCGGGAAGGTGGAGACTGAAACCGACCGAGCGTTCACACCAGGCAACAGTCAGGACGAAAGGCCTCTCACTGTAAAACCAGGAAGTAGCCGGGCCCAGAGTGAGTCCATAACACACAGGGCAGTGGAGAGGACAGCAGGTACAGGCAGTAGTGTGGACATCAGCTATGAGGAGGAGGCGTCCACTTCATTCAAACTCTGGTTCCAAACATACAGCGAAGGAAGTTCAGTCAGTGAAAGGAGGAGAATTCAAACTGTCCCGAAGGACAGCGCATTGCATTTAGAGCATTTTAATAGAAGGACGGAGCTGGTAAAACTAATTTTGGTTTGGATTTTGTGTTGAAATAGAACCAAAAGAGAGAGTTTAATTAATTGAGCTTCTTATCGCTGGTCTAGTAAAGTGATAATTCCTCTCTATTCCACCTTGGTTGGACAGGTGATATTTAGGCTAGTTTGAGGAGGGTTACATGCCATCAATTACACACATAATAACATTTTAAGTTTTTTAAAGTTGATATGGTTTAGTTATTCTTAAACAAAAGAAATGTTGGGGCAAAAAATATATACAGTTGAAGGGAATTAACATCCACTAGAAATACATAGCTGGATGGCACTGTAAACAACATGGAGGCTCCCATACAAGCACTATATTCTTTCAGTTTGTGTAACTTTTGCTAATATCTAGATTGTTTAGCTGTTTTATAAAGAGTTGTTTTGTTTTTTTAAAAGAGTTACGTCTTCAGCAGGAACCAATGGGCTTGGAGCTTGGAGAGCCACAGACATGAAGTGGTTGGTCTTTTCCCCTTGTGGTCGTCAGACGTAGGGGGCGGGGGAGGGCCACCTTACTCCCCCGGCCCTTGGAGGGATCCCAAGATGCTGACTGGTTTAATTTCTCCTTCTCAGTTAGCAGTTTGTTTTCTCAAGACGCTGTATGATAGGAACGAGTTGAACATGAGCGCAGGGACGACTAAAGGAAGTTCATCTGTGCATCGCAGCCCAGTGTTTGTACGACATGAAGACATCTGCAGTAGTATCCGTTCACGGTTGGCTCGGAAGGAGGAAGGAGGTGAGGTCGGTCTCCTCCAAACTCTGAGGAACCGACCCACACCTTGTTGTCTTCGTCTTCTTCTTTGTGTTTCAACACAAGCTGCATCTTTAGCCTGTGAACATTTTATCCAGGAGCAGGTTTCGGGGATTGTCGAAATGTTTTTTCAGATTCTTCTTGTAAATGCTGGTTTCTCACGGATCCTAGTTCTGATTCTTGTTATCTCAAATAAAAACCAAAATATATTCAAAACAAACCCCAGCTTTATCACAAAGAATCATTTCTCAAACACGATGAGGTACTTTAGGGTTCTTTTTAGTTACGTCAAAGAAAAAAAATAGAAATATTGTCTAGGTTTCTATGCGCATGTTGAATGTTTTAATTATTGGATGTATTGAATGAGCTGAATCTGTATGATCAAAATTACACAAAAAATAATGTTTTTTTTCCTAGGAATACTTATTGCTTTCTAGAAATCTCGGGGCAATTCAGTATTGTTTTCCAGGACTTTTCCAGGATGTGTGGGAAACCTTCAGTCTCAGTTTGGATAAAATCGCCAGTGGTAGCTGTGAAGAAGACCCGAGATTGAGATCCAGACAGGCGAAGGTTCTGTCCTCTCAAGTCTTCTTCTGAAGCCTCAGTCAGGGGAGAAGGTTGCAGGTTTGAATCCCTGCAGACACGACCGCAGAGCTGACGAACTGGAGGACAACAGAGAAAGGTCACCAGGTTCGACCCACCGCCGACGCTGCCATCAGTAGGGTGCGAAGAGGATTGATCCTTGGCTTGCTCTCATTGGTCCAGGAGCCGGACGCAGGAAGGAGGCAGTGAAGAGGGACGAGGAGGTTGGAGGGCGAGGACAGAGAGAGATGGTTTGGGTGAGGGGTGAGGAGGTGGGAGTGAGGAGTGGCGGGGAGGAGAGAGGAAGCGAGATGTTGGAGGTGAGGGAGCAGGGCGGAGGAGCAAAGGGAGTAGAGAGGAAGGACGAAGAGAGGGAGGGCTTCACCAACTCCTTTTGGAGGCAAGGAGAGGAAACAGGGGCAGGCAACAAGGAGAGGAGAGAGTTGAGGAGATAAGGAAAGCAGAGGAAAGATTAGGAGGAAACCAGGAGAGAATAAGAAAAGGATCAGAGGCAAGAAGAGGAGATAATGAAAGTAAAGGAGAAGGAACAAGGAGAGAAGAGTTTTAAAACATTTAGTAAATACAAAAGCAAATAAAAGTATTGATTAATAAACCCAAGAGCAAATAATGTTTTCTGAAAGGATTTCTTACAGTCCTCAAGTATTTATTCATAGCAACAATCTATCTATCTATCTATCTATCTATCTATCTATCTATCTATCTATCGAGAGAGAGAGAGACACTTACAGTAAGCGAGCTGCGCTGCTGTTTGTTATAAGGGCTGTATTTGGGTTTGCTGGGTTTTCCTGCCACTCTGTCCTTGTGCCTCCTGCTGGAGATGTGCTGCAACAACAACAAACACTGATGTTCTTCTGGGTATAGTGTGTAAATGGATCCACAATATAAGTGCCCTCAAACATTTCACAATAGTAGGTGCAAAGCAAAGTAGTGTCCATGAAGTAGCATGTAGCCTACGTGACCAATCCCACAATGCATTTTATAGATGCAAAAACAATGCATAATGATATATACACGTGCCAAAATCCCAATTTATTTATCCATAGTACTGAGTCTGTTATAAAGGAAGCAGGTAATGAGGGAGTGATTCGCGACTCAGCTTATATATTATATAGAAGCCTTTTTAAATGGACATAGTAAGTAAAGAACAGGCGTTAAGAACAATACGTCCGTCTAACGTTGGAATAATGCTTGTGTACTGTGCGTGCACGCTGTGTTTCTCTCTACCTGCTTGAGTTGGATCTCTGAGTTGACATGGACGTCACAGATCTGGCAATGGAAGGTTTTGTTCTGCAGGCCGGAGCCCTTCAGTGGAGAGCCGCCGCCGTTCTTCAGCTTGGCTCCGGCTCGGGGGTAGGCCTTGATCGGCCCGGCGCCGCTCCGAGCCTCCAGCATCGTCTTGTGCTTTGAACCTGCAAACAGGACACACGGAAAACCAAACTTCTATGAAACAGGAAACAAAATGACGACCACAAACCCTTTGGGCTTAAATCATCCTTCAGTTTTTAGATGGATGTCATTTCATTTCAACATTCAATACTACAAAACAGATATGACAGAAAACAAACAGCCAAAAAATAAAAAAGGGCAAATCTATGCTTGGCTGAGGTGAAAAAGTGGGTGGGTCCATGATAAGAATAATGACTTAGATAATGAATCATGACATCTATGAAGCACGTGATTTAAACATCACAAGCTCGTGTCGGATGATCTTTCCATACGTCCTCTCGCTGCTCCTCACCTGCATTATGAGCCTCCAGCTGAGACAGAGAGTTGACGGCGACCTTACACAGAGAGCAGTACATCAGCTTCTTTGCCTTCTCCTCCTCCGACTCCACTGAGAGAGGAGCATCCTGGGAGGAGGCCTGGGAAGGAGGAGGAGGAGCTGATGAAGAGGAGGTGACAGGCGCTGGAGGAGGGGGAAGCTGAGAGGCTTTGGAGGAAGAGGTAGAGGAGGAAGGAGTGGAGAAGAGGCCGGGGGCGGGGAGAGCGGTGGGGGGACTGGAGGGAGGAGGCTCGCTGCCTGGTCTGCTAGAGGAGGGGGAGGCGGAGGGGGAAGGGGAGGAGGAGCAGGGGAGGAGGAAGGGTTTGAGAGGGAAGGAGTCTGGGAGGCTAGATAAGAGATCTGGAGGTAGGGCGGGGTCAGAGGGAGGAGAAAAGAAGGAAAGAGGAAGAAATGAAAACACCTCACGATATACGAACTGTACTCAACATTAATGTTCAGATCAGTGTTAATAAAATCAACCTGTGTGCTGATTGGCGCTGCTGCTCGCTGAGACGGGAGGGGCGGGGCAATCAGGACTTGTGGCGCTCCCATTGGTCTCTCCAGTCATCGACAGCTTGGCCTTGGTCTTATTCTCCTGAGACTTGACTTTCTTGGCGTGACGACTGCCTCTGTAATGAGCTTCTGCCTGAGACTGAAGCAAGAGACATACGGGACAGAAAAGTTAGACATTTGTGTTGAGGCATCTTTCTGCCGTCCACAGAAGTCCTGATGTCACTTCTTGTCGAGACACTCTTCACTCAGTACAATGTGGAGGGTTTCTTTAGTCTTTCTGAAAATCCATAAAAGAGTACTGCATACAATTAGCATTGCACACCAGTTGGACTTTTTTAAGTATCGTTAAGTTTAAGTTAAGTTAAGCATGTAAAATGTACCAGGTTCACCATTTTAATTCAGATAGCATCCTAGCATTTGCTAAAAAGCACTTAAAACAAAGTATAGTTGCTAATAAGAATATTATTAGTTCTGGAAGTATTAAATCACAAATAATAACAATAACAATAATAAAGAAAAGACTTGCAATAATTTGTGTGCATTAGCATGTGTTTTTCACAGACTGTACTATGAAGTAGACGTAGGCACCGTGGCGTCACTCAAACTACAATTACAATTAACTTTAATGAACAGAAAACACTTGTTGTAAGAGTTAAAGTTCTAGGACAAAAACACAAACAACTCCCAGACAAGACAACGCTGTCAAACAAAAAGGTAGCCCCGCCTTAAAGCATACCCTGATTTATGATTGATTTAACTCTATTTAACTCTAAATGGACCATCATTTACTTAATGAACATCATGCTATATTGAAGAAGACTTGAAACTATAGAAAAGTAGGGAAATCTTCTCATTGACTTCTAGGCAATCAGACTTCTTCTTGAAGTCTCGCCCCCTGATGGCCATTAGAAAGAATGCAAGTTTAAGACGCTTCAGAATTGGCATCACTATTGAGACATAGATGTTGCCGCATGGTTTGTCATTATCCAGATATGATATCCAAATACAGTTAGCCTGCTGATGGAGGATTTCATTCAGTCATTAGGCCTGGACCACAGGAGTCTGCAAGCCTCTGTGTTGGGATGTATACAGATGTAAAAATGTGCAACCTGAATGGTTTAAGTGTGAAAGGTTCAGACAAACAAAATACCTCTACACTGTAAAAGCAACATCAGTCGTGTTAAATGTCACCACGCATTGTAACAATCCCAGAGTGACAGAGTCAGTACATCGAAACAAACCTCCAGGTTAACAGTGTCCTCGTGTGACTGTCTGGAAGCTCTGTGAGTCAGCTTTTTATTCAGTTTATTAGACTGAGTTAATGCTGCCCTTTTACTCCTCTCCTTGTCTCCTCTGCCCTCCTCAACAGTGATTTCTGTTTTCATGTTCACTCATGAATAATTCTAACAGCTTATAAATTAGTCACGATTGAGTGGCGTGTCACCACGGTGCAGCTTGCACCTCTTAGCAGTCATCATGTGAACGAGCTGAGTGTCATTTAAACGGCCCTGGGATGATATAGATGGGGTTACACCTGATTGTACCTGCTGTTTTGCAGAACCGCCTGACAAAAAAATAAAAAAGCCTGAAAAATATAATTCTCAGTTGCATCAAGTACATTTGGACATGGAGGGCCATTAGCCTAGCTTGGCAGAAACTGGTTACAAGAGAAAACTGTTAGCCTATCTCTGACAAAAGGGAAAAAAGTGAGTGAAAATACACTGCAAATGTTGGCCAACTTTTAACACTAAATATTTATTCTAGAGCCATATTTTTTGTGACATTATATTCTTCCGTTTGATTCCATTTACATTTTTCCCAAAAAAATAAAAAACACTTACATCAGAGTTAAACCTTAGCTGGCATACATTGCATGAGATGACCTGTTTCTTCTTGGGTACCAAGCTAACACCAAAGGTGTGGTTTATGACGGCCTTCTGCACCGGGTCCATCTGCAGGGGTTACACACAGAGGTCAGAGGTCAGCAGCCTGCTTGGCTAAACAGTGATGACAGAGTAATGCTGACAGAGTGACAGGTCTCTTTATCCCAATCAGTCTCTACCGCCTTCAGCTACAGCACCCTGTCACTGTTACTGTGCCTCACTCTCTCTCCCTCACCCTCTCTCTCTGAGGACCGTCATTGTTTGATGCCTTCCCCACCATCTTGCCCTAACCTTAACCAACATAACTTAATGCCTAACCCCTACCGTTGCCCTAACCTAAACCTAATTCTAACCTGAACCTTAAAACCAAGTCTGATCCATGAAACAGGCCTTTTCCAAAATGTCCTCGCTTTCCAAAAATGTCCTTACTCTGAAGGTCTAAAACTCAAATTGGCCCTCAAAAAGGTCAAGAACACAAACACACACACATACAAAGTCATACCGTGTTGAAGTTTGGAAAAAGGCAGACTGGCGACGTCGTCTCGACAGGGAACGTCAGGAATGGTTTCATCATCACCGAAGGACCAGTGGCGCCAATTAACCCTGGCAAAGCCCCGCCCACTGCACCACACCCACTTCCTGGAAACAGACAGAGAGTCTGAATAATGGTATATTGTGTGTTCTTTAGTTTCTGGGGCATCACCTGTGGTGATTGGCGGTCCTTTAAACGTAATAAAAAATTATTTCAAAATGGCAAAAAGACATGTTTAATACTTTGCATGTTCTTACAGAGAGGATTCTGTAAATATAAAGAAAACGTACGTTCTGGTCTAAATTATGTTACATTTAATTTAGCTGACGCTTTTATCCAAAGCGACTTACAATAAGTGCATTCCACCATGAGTACAAACAAGAATCAGAACAAGAATCAAGAAGGTACAATTTCATCAATAAAGTTCAACTACAAAGTGCTATCAATAAGAGCCATTTAAGTGCCACTAAAGTGTATACGATGCTTCTTTCTTTATTCAAGGTATAGTCGAAAAGTATATGATAATAATATGATTTTTGCCCAGGGCAAAACTAATATTTGAATATAACATTGATATACAGACAACACCACTTCGCTCTCTCCTTCTTCAATGGAACGTACATATTGCATTTAAATGTGCTTGAAGAAAACATTTCATCATTCCAGGCCAGCTTGAGACGCCTGTAAAATTATGAAAATAACCTTTGAAGACACAACCCGTTCTGGATACCCAATCAAAAATTCCTAATTTCTAAATATATTTAGAAAATAAATAAATACATATATTCTCTTTTCAAGGCAAGGCAATTCAAAGTGCTTTGCATAAAACATCAAAATACAAAGATCAAAAGAAACACATTAGAAAAGGACATTTAAATACCATTAAAAACATCAAACTTCCAAGGGAATATAAAATAACAAGCTGAAATTGTTAAGGTTGTTCTCAGACCCCAAGCGCACGACAGTAGCCAGTCTACAGTTAGCCAGAGAACTGGCGTTGTTTATTCCACAAAAACAGAAAAATGCAATGTCCAAAAACAAAGAACAAAAAACAACTGTCTTAAACTTGACAGCGACAGGTACTCCAACCTAAGCGTCCAGCACGCCTGCCTCAGTATTTGGCAGCGTGGCTCACCTCTCCCCCTGTGGCGTATTCCCTTTTCTGGATCCTCCCTGGATCCTCCGTAATCCTTACTAGTCCTTCTTTGGGCTTGTTCCGCCTGTAGCGTCACATCTAGGCCCGTACCCACGTCGGCCGCTATCTGCTAGCTTGCCTTTATCCTCGGCGGTCCGCTGATGCGATTCAGCTGCGGGAAACGCTGATTTACTTCAGGTGCGCGCCGGCACGCGCCATGCTCGTCCCCGTCGCCATGCTCGTCCCCGTCGCCTGGCGCGCAGCTCCCTGGCCACGCGCGCTGAAGTCTCGGGTGCCTCCATGCGCCCGGGCTGTGGACGGGCTGGCGCATCCACAACAGTACCCCCCCGTCTACGGGAGCCACCTGGCGACTTGCCCGGCTTCTCCGGGTGGGCCCGGTAGAAGGCGTCCAGCAGACCCGGGTCCATGATTTGCCGGCGTGGCAACCAGCTCCGCTCCTCCGGACCATACCCCGTCCAGTCCACCAGGAACTGGTACCCCCGCCCACGTCGTCGAACGTCCACCACCCGGCGAACCTTCCATTGGGGGTGACCGTCCACAAACGTGGGTGGCGGTGGATCCGGAGCCGATGGTATCAGCGGGCTGTGGACGACCGGCTTGACCTTGGACACATGGAAGACAGGGTGAATGGACATAGACGCCGGCAGTCTCAGTCTTACTGCCGCCGGATTCAACACCCTCGTCACTTCGTAGGGCCCCACGAACCGGGCCCCCAACTTCTTGGCGTCTGGCATCGCGGGGAGGTCCTTGGTGGAGAGCCAGACCTTCTGCCCTGGCTGGTACACTGGGGCCGGGACGCGGCGACGGTTGGCCCCCCTGCTGCTCCGCTCCGTTGCCCGGATGAGGGCGGCCCTGGTGGTTCCCCAGACGCGGCGACACCTGTCCAGGTGAGACTGAACCGACGGGACCGCCACCTCCGGATGTTGTGCTGGAAACAAAGGCGGCTGGTACCCCAGAGCCGCCTCGAACGGAGAGACGCCGGTAGCCGAGCTCACCAGGGAGTTGATGGAGTACTCCACCCAGGGAAGGAATCGGCTCCAGGCGGACGGGTTCCTGGCGGCCATGCAGCGGAGCGCCGACTCCACGCTCTGGTTGGTCCTCTCCGTCTGCCCGTTAGTCTGCGGATGGTAGCCAGAAGAGAGACTGACAGAGATGCCCAACCCCTTGCAGAACGCCCGCCATACCTGGGATGTGAACTGGGGCCCACGGTCCGATACGATGTCCTGCGGGAGGCCGTGGAGCCGGAACACTTGAGCCATCAGCAGGTCCGCCGTCTCTGCAGCCGAGGGGAGCTTGGGAAGGGCCACCAGATGGACCCCCTTGCTGAACCGGTCCACCAACGTCAGTAACACTGTCTTCCCCTGTGAGGGTGGCAGCCCGGTCACGAAGTCCAAGGCGACGTGAGACCATGGACGGCTCGGGACGGGAAGTGGCTGCAGCAGCCCCGCCGGCGCCTGATGCGAGGACTTGCTGCGGGCGCACACGGGACAGGCCTGGACGTACTCCTTCACCGCGCCTCTCATGCCCGGCCACCAGAAGTGCCGGGCCAGGAAGGAGAAGGTCCGGTGGACCCCAGGATGACAGGCCAATCGACTAGCGTGGGCCCACTTGAGGACCCGGCCCCGGACCACCTCCGGAACGAACAGCCGGCCAGGAGGCCCGCCGCTCGGGGCAGGATGATCCCGCAGGGCCCTCTTTACTGCTGCCTCCACTCCCCAGGCGACCCGACCAATCACCAGGGCCTCCTGAACAATGGGCGCCGGCTCCTCCTCGATCGGGCCCTCCTCCTGGTACCGTCGGGACAAGGCATCCGCCTTCGTGTTCCGGGACCCTGGGCGATAGGTCAGGGAGAAATCGAAGCGGCTGAGGAACCCGGCCCAGCGTGCCTGCCGCCCGTTGAGCCGCCTGGCCGCCCGGATGTAGGTGAGATTCCGGTGGTCTGTCCATACCACAAACGGCTGCTCCGCCCCCTCCAACCAATGGCGCCACTCCTCCAGGGCCGCCACCACTGCCAGCAGCTCCCGATTCCCGATGTCGTAATTTCTTTCTGGTCCAGGTGAAGGGCTGGGCGGGAGACGTCAGGCTGGTCAGGGGCAGCGCCACGGCGCTATAGTTGCGTACAAACCGACGATAGAAATTGGCGAACCCCAGAAACACCTGCAGGTCCTTCCGGGAGCTCGGAGTGGGCCAGTCCACCACCGCCTGGATCTTCCGTGGGTCGGCCCGGACCTGCCCCTTCTCCACGAGGAAACCCAGGTACTCCACCGAGTCGGCGTGGAAGAGGCACTTCTCCGCCTTCACGTACAACTGGTTCTGGAGTAAGCGCCGGAGTACCTGTCGAACGTGCTGGACGTGTTCCTCGAGAGTCCGGGAGAAGACCAAGATGTCGTCCAGGTAAACCACCACGTACTCCTCCAGCATGTCCCGCAGCACGTCGTTCATCAGGGCCTGGAAGACCCCCGGGGCGTTGGTCAACCCGAACGGCATCACCCGGTACTCGTAGTGCCCCCGGGGCGTCTTGAAGGCGGTCTTCCACTCGTCGCCCTCACGAATTCGCACCAGGTGGTAGGCGTTCCTCAGGTCCAGCTTTGTGAAAATGGTCGCCTGAGTAAGAGGCTCCATGGTGGAACCCATGAGGGGGAGAGGGTACTTGTTCTTTACCGTGATTTCGTTCAGCTGCCGGTAATCGATGCAGGGGCGGAGGCTGCCGTCCTTCTTCTTGACGAAGAAGAACCCCGCGGCCACCGGGGAGGACGAGGGTCGAATCAATCCCGCTGCCAGGGATTCAGTGATGTAGGCCTCCATGACCGCCTTCTCCGGCAGGGACAGGCTGTACAGACGGCTGCCGGGCAGGGGGGCTCCAGCACGAAGGTCAATGGCGCAGTCGTACGGCCGGTGCGGGGGAAGGGACTGCGCTCAGGCCTTGCTGAAGACCTCCCCTAGGTCATGGTAGGCCACTGGTACCGAAGTCAGGTCCGGGGGTGGGGCCCGGGAAGCCTCCTGGGGTGCTCTCCCTAATGCGGATAGAAGACACTGGGCGTGACAGGCAGCTCCCCACTCCAGTATGGTCCCGGATGCCCATGAGATGCGAGGCTCGTGCTGCAATAACCAGGGATGTCCCAACACCACCGGAGCCGCTGGAGACTGGAGCAGGTAGAACTGACGCGTCTCTACGTGGTTGCCAGCCACCGTGAGGACCATGGGACGGGTGCACCGAGACACTTGGGCCATCCGTCGATCATCCAGACCGAACGCCTCCCGTGGCTCCTCCAGATCCATGGTCGGGATCCCGGCCTCTGCTGCAAACGCGGCGTCCATGAAGCAGGCATCCGCCCCGGAGTCGACGAGGGCCCCCACCACCATCTGTCGGTCCTCCCAGGCCAGGCTGACACTCATACGCCGGGCCGGTGGTGCGGATCTACGGGAGTCGGCGGTGCGGCTCACCAGAACCCCCCGTGGTTCTAGTGAGCCGGGGCTTTTGGGAGAGCGGGGCAGTTGCGGCGGAAGTGGCCCCTCTGGCCACACAGCAAACATTGTCCTGCCCGGAATCGGGCCTCCCGCTCGGTCGGACCGAGGCGCGTGCGTCCGAGCTGCATCGGCTCCTCCCCTCCCGCCCCCTGGGTCGAGGTTAGGCCCTCCCAGCTTGGAAGCACCGGTTGGACCGCCCCGGGGAGACTCTCCCAGGCCCTGGCGTTCGGAGGACTTGGGGCCCTTCTCCTCGGGTTCCGCTCCCGCCTCCGTTCCTCGAACCGTTCCTCGATGAGCAAGGCGAGGCTCACGAGTTCGTCAAACGAGGCGGGCTCCTCTCGGGTTGCGAGCTGGTCCCGGACTGCCTCGTTGAGCCCGGCCCGGAAGGTAACCCGCAGAGCCGGGTCGTTCCATCCACTCTCCGCAGCGGCCAGTTGGAACTCCACTGCGTAGTCTGCCACTCGTCCACTCCCCTGCCGGATGCCGGCCAGTTGGGCTCCGGGTTCTGGCCCTCGGGCTGGGTGGTGGAACAGCCACCGCAGCTCCGCCACGAACTTCTGGTAGGAGTACCGGAATCCCCCTCCTCTGGTCCACGCCGCCACCGCCCACTGCGCCGCCCGTCCGGTGAGCAGGTTTGTGATGTATGCAATCTTAGCGGCGTCCGACATGAACCGGCTGGGTTGGTGAGAAAAGACCAGCTCACACTGCATCAGGAAAACTGCACAGGTCTCGAAGTCCCCCCCAAATGGCTGCGGGCTGGCCAGACACGGTTCAGAAGACGCCGCGGTCGGACCGGGCGTCGGCACCGGCGCGGGTTGCTCCCGGGGTGGAGTGGAGCGGGCTTCGGTCAGCGCCCGAAGCTGGATTAGCACCTCTGTGTGCTGGGCTGCCGACGCCGCCTGGAGTCGCGTCATGCTCTCCACGGACCTGCTGAGGCTCTGGACTTGTTTCTGGAGTGCCTGTATGGCGGTTGCTGCTGCCTCCAGCTGGTGGCCGTGGCCATCCGTCACTGCCAACTGCTGCTCTAATACAGTCCGGAGCGTGGAATCTCTGTCGGCTGGGGTCTGCATGGTGGGTACGTACTGTTAAGGTTGTTCTCAGACCCCAAGCGCATGACAGTAGCCAGTCTACAGTTAGCCAGAGAACTGGCGTTGTTTATTCCACAAAAACAGAAAAATGCAATGTCCAAAAACAAAGAACAAAAAACAACTGTCTTAAACTTGACAGCGACAGGTACTCCAACCTAAGCGTCCAGCACGCCTGCCTCAGTATTTGGCAGCGTGGCTCACCTCTCCCCCTGTGGCGTATTCCCTTTTCTGGATCCTCCCTGGATCCTCCGTAATCCTTACTAGTCCTTCTTTGGGCTTGTTCCGCCTGTAGCGTCACATCTAGGCCCGTACCCACGTCGGCCGCTATCTGCTAGCTTGCCTTTATCCTCGGCGGTCCGCTGATGCGATTCAGCTGCGGGAAACGCTGATTTACTTCAGGTGCGCGCCGGCACGCGCCATGCTCGTCCCCGTCGCCTGGCGCGCAGCTCCCTGGCCACGCGCGCTGAAGTCTCGGGTGCCTCCGTGCGCCCGGGCTGTGGACGGGCTGGCGCATCCACAACAGAAATAAGGCAGGTGTAATGGAAGAATAAAAGGTACAATTGCAGTGTCGGAAATTATTTAATGAAAGGCAGCTTCTCTGTGTTTGGTTTTGATTGTGGGGACAGAAAGCCGACCTGTTCCAGACAACCTGAGCGGTCTGGATGGTTCACATAATCAGAAAAGTAATTTGGCCCTAAACCATTCAGTGCTTTGTACACCAACAGTAGTATTTTGAAGTCAATTCTTTGACATACAGGAAGCCAATCTAAAGACCTCTTAACAGGAATGATGTAATCCATTTTCTTGGTCGTGAGGACTGAAGCGGCAGCGGGCTGAATCAGCACCCGCCTAATCCATTTTTAGAGAGACTTGTATGGACATCGCTACAGTAGAGTACAGACGATAAATGCTTGGACACGCTTTTCTAAATCCTGCTGAGACATACGTCCCGTATCCCTTGATATGTTATTCTTAAAGTGATAGAATGCTGTTTTGATCTGTACACATATGACATCCTCTGTCCCTGGTCCCTCGCATCGACACACAACCACCCCCCCCAAAAAAAAAAAACGGGGAAGGGAAAAAAAGGAAGACACCTTAGGGAGAGCAACAGAGGAGGGATCCCTCTCCTAGGATAGACAGAAGTGCAATATATGTCATGTGTACAGAATTAACATATAACACAGTATATTCCATGCAAACAAACCTATTTTGTTGTTTTCCAAAATCAGTGGAAACATGCTGAGGCCCCAGAGTGGAGCCTTGGGGAACCCTGCACGTCATATTTATCCACTCAGATACTTGATCACTTCTAGACACAAAGTAGCCCAGTTTTCCAGTCGGCCTAGTAATGTGTTGATAAACTGTTGGACCAGTAACCATTTGTGTTAACGTAAGCAGCTCAGTAAATACCATTTTTGCCGAAGAAGCACAAATGACGGATATCCAACTCCAACTAATATTTATGTCATTTCCACCTGGAGACCTGAGCAGCTGTTTTGCTCGTCAGTAACAACACAAGGAACATATGGAGCTGCAGCTGCTAGGGCAGACAGAGTTAATACAAAACGAGAGCAAGAAGGTGAATGTGTGGCTCACATAATGAGTCTGTGCTCAGCTGCCACAGGGCCACCAAGAGTTCATCTCCATTTAAAGAGACAGGGGGTAGCTAAGAACATTACGATACACATTTAAGTTTACACATCCATGGGCCGAGGAAGAGTAGTGCTGCATCCGACATGTGAATCCAAATTTAATATGAGGAGGTGTCACATACACGTATACATACACAGTAGATACATAGATACAAAAAGTAGCTCTGATGAAGCAAAAGCGTATTTGTTCTGTGTATGTTTAGAGTCACACACTGCAGACGCCCTGCAATGAATTATTTCATAACAACAGTGTGGGAGGAAACACTGAGAGCCACTGAATCAGCCCTGACAGAGGAGGAGGAGGAAGAGAAGCAGGAGGAAGAGAAGGAGGAGGAAGAACAAGAAGAGGAGGATGATGAAGAAGATGAGGATGTAGAGAAGGATGAGGATGAAGATAATGAGGAGGAGGAGGAGACGTTACTGGTTGTGTCCACGTTTTGATCGGTAAACCATTTTATCCCTTTGTAAATACACTATAAAGCCTTTCAACCATTTATTTATTGATCAAAGCATTTATTTAATTGATCGGTATGGGCTGTAACAATACGATGAAATTTACACCAGGTTTCACACAAGTGTCCACTCTCCATCGCTCCACTGTCTCTACTCCACTCCGCTGAGCTCTTAGAGCAGCGAAACATGCATTATGTTATTTACCTAATTCATGTGCACTTGTTTCATTTCAGCTCAGTGTTAGAGCCTCTTGTGTTCTGTGGTTCTCCGTGAACAGCACAGACAGCGGACCAAAGACAAACACACTCACCACACCACTGTAAATGCATCAAAAGCATCACGAGCAAAAAGCCAATAAGAGTAATTTATTAATGTCATCCGTGAATTCAAGTAACAAAGGCTGCACTGTAGTAACACAAAATAGAGGACACTTTTAAAGGTTACAGAAAAAAATCCCAAGATTGTTTCATGATACTTAAAAAGTAAAATAAAAAAGCATTCAGGATTGGCATAGACGCGAGTATTTTTGTTCTTAAAGCAATGCAAAATTATTATATCGTCAAGCTTATACATTGGATTGTTTTTGCCTATTTGAAGTGTGGATCGGGTATGGGTATCGGTAGACTCAGTATTAAATTACTTGGATCAGGATTGGGGGAAAAAACTTGTTCAGAACATCCCTGCTTATAAACCATCCTAACCCACACTGAATGTACTGTGGCTAATTTTAATCAATGCTAAATTAACTGCACTCACTGTAAATGACTTATAACCCATGCTAACCCAATCTAAATGCCCTAAAACACGTGCTAACCCCTATCTAATTGCCTTATAATCCATCCGAACACACTTTGAATGTACGTTAAGCCATAATAAATTAAGTGTTTCTCATTTTAACACAGTCTGGATGCCTTATAGTGCATTCTAACCCACTCCAAATGCCTTATAACCCGTTCTAACCCATTATAAATGCAGTATAATCCATTGTGACACATGTTGAATCCAGATCTAACCCTTAACCGTTGATTCGAATAAACTGGATTGAGGGGTTTGGTTAGACAGGCCAGGTCAGCTGTGGGTGTGTTTTCCGACTGACATTAAGATAGCTGTGGATTAGCGGTGTGCTGTGATGCTGCTGTGAGAGTTTATCCTCATATAGCAGAGCAGTGAGTCATTGTCTCTATTTATCACTACAGTTCATCATTAAGTTACGGTTAAGTCATAACAGCATGACACAACACGGCTTCAATCAAATGCATGTAGCCTGACACAAAACCGCTCAGAGCACAGTCACTGTGCTGGTATTTGATGGGATATTGATTATGATTGTAAATACAAATTAATGCCTATTTAACACAGTGTAATGTGGTAAACCTGCCACAAATATAAGCTTCACCTTCAATAATGCAGTCACAATGAAGATGTAAGGCTGGTAAACTAAATTTTAACTCCTGTAGACTGTCACAATAAAAATCCTTTTGAATTTGTGTCTGCGTTATTAGATAGTGAGAGACAGACAAGAGAGAGAGAGCGAGAGAGAGGGAGAGAGAGAGAGAGAGAGAGAGAGCGAGAGAGCGAGAGCGAGAGAGGGGATGACAAGCAGCAAAGGGACCAGAGGTGAACTCCAACCCGAGCCGCTGAGGTAGACATTTTTATTATAGCAGTATTGGGTAGTAGTTTCCAATGACAGTTTGTATCACATCATGTTAGTACAAAACCGTACTGAACATGAATTTACTGTGTACTACCAACCAATATGAATGCACTGTCAGCATTCCTAGAGAGAATGTACTTACCAGTACATAGGGTCTCAGATGGGTGTAGACCATGTGACCCTCTAGGTGTCAGTGGGTCACAGTTTAGGGAGTTAAGAGAAAGTCTTAAATGATTCAGAGCATGTTTGAAGAGATTCTCAATAACTAAACTGTACCAAGGATCGTGACTAAGGACTAACTGAAGTACACCACCAAACCAGCGGACATATTTTCATTATTTACTTCCTCCATGTTCATCGTTACATTGTGGGACAGAGGAACCCCTGCAACCTCCTGAAAGACTCACTGGTCACAATCTCTTCAAGGACCTATGAAACTAACTCAAAGGCCATTTGAAGCTCCTTATGGTCCCACAGAATCTCCTCAACTTAAACCATCTCAAGGACCTCTTAAACACCCTGAAGTGACGATTGAAGCCTTTTCCGCGACTGTTTTAGCCTTTACATAAAAAGAAAAATGTTCCGCTGTCAGTTTTTTAGTGTCCATCAACGCTGTACTCAAATATCCAGTGATTGATATCCTGCTCTTGATTATGTCATTTTTTACAATGTGAATGAACGACATACTGAAAACAGAGACGTATTAAGAGTGCAGTTTCCTGTCTGATCGGTCTTTGCGATGTATGTTTCAGTGTGTGATGACAGGGCCGTTTTAATTCTGTCCTCCTGAGATCTTGTTACCCCACACACACACACACACACACACACGTCTTACAGTAAGTTGCTGATCTAAGAAGCTGCTATAAATACTGCCACACATCTGCTATTCGCATTGAGATGGTCGAAACCAGCATTGAAAACCGTCCAACAACTAAGTAACGACCCGGACAGTTTTTATTTCAGGCAGTTGGCCAATGGTCATCCGTACATGTAAACAAACTAACATTCTCAGTTTAGAGATATTTTGAAACTGGAATTGAGCAGCTCAGACCAGTACGGAACAGTCCAGTTTTAGTCTGGTAATATGGCTGATAAATCAGATCACAAACAACGAGAGAGACATCAATGCTGCTAAAAGTCCGGATTATACATTATTCCATTCAATAAAGAGTTACTAAAGGGGGAAACAAGTTCTCAGAGCTGGCCAGCTAGATAGCTTGGTCGCTAAACGGACAATTAGTTCACACAATTTACTGTTCAACTGCTGTCACCAAGTGTCCATAAACTAACCCTCTTTAGGAGTTTAATACACCGACAGATGAGGTCAGCGGCCTTGCACACCAGTACTTATCCTGGCTAATGTGGCGTGACGATGGGCAGAAATAGCCATTAAACACAGAATTTCTCCTTTCTAAATGCAGTTCTAAAGCTGTCAGTGATCAAAGTGTCCTTTCCCGGCGCAGTGTGTGCAGGCATCAGCAGCTGCTGAGATTAAATGGCCTATGGATTCATTGTAAACCCTTTCCGATTCTTAGTGTCCAGTGTCCAGTTTCCTGCTGGTCAGTCCAGTTTTATCTGCTGCAATACGATTTATGATTGTGGCTGGAGCCAGGGTTTATCCCTGGCATTCACACCTCTCACATACACACGTTATTATGTGATGAAGATGTAAGAAGGAAAATCTTACACAGTGCTCTGCTGTATCATCAGCTTCAGACTGAGGCTCCTGAAACCGATCTGACCTGCAGGGCTCTGTGTCATCTGTCACAAAACGTCCCCATAATTTAGCCAAGGGCCGTGGTTGCTAGGAAGTGTGTCCGATATTTAATTACTCCATCCACACACAACTTCAGTTAACTGTATGGCTGATATTCTTAAAATTACATATACTTGTTTCCTTTTTTAGTAAAATGAATCCCAATATCCCCACTTCAGGAACTTGTTGAACCTCCTTGGATCCCGTTTTTTACCTGTAATAAATAATATCATTCTCTTACCATTTGTGTGTGCTTGGGTTTGTCTTCTGGTTTGCTTTTCCACAAACAGATGTGAGATTAAAATAAAAAGATAAGTAGAGAGGATTAAACTTAGAAGCAAGCCTTTTTCAGTCTTGTATTAAAAACTGCACACCTCCAGCAATGCAGGGCCTAAGACACTGTGGTGCATTTAAATAATAGTGATACTTTTGCAGACCAAAAATATAAAAGATGCACAATATCTTGACATTTTGTAATTCAACAGCTTAAAATGCTGTGATTGTTGCACAGCATGCTGCAGCCTGAAACTACTGTGAAGGGAAATGTACAACGACAGAACGACGTCTGGCACGATGAGCTGCATGCTGGTTTGATCTAGGAAATAAAGAAGTATTATAGGGGGGTCCTCTGTGAAACAGTTACGCTCTAAATATATTAACGCAGATATCAAAGTGTCTCAGTCATACCGGTGTATTTCTGAATGACAGAGATATTTTGATGTCATGCAGTCGTTAATCAACTTGGCTCTTTTGTTGTTGTCCAGACTTCAGCTTTAACACATACGGCGGATTGACTTTAAGCCCAGGAGAAGATTCTTGGTCATTAGTAAGCCGAGTGGACAGAGCTGACCTCTGAGGGAATAAAGAGCCGTAAAAACAGAAACGTTGCACCATCCAGTTTGATACAGATTGCTCCACTGAAGAGGAAGGATTATGAAACAGGAGACCAAGCAGCAAATACTTCTCTTGAATTTATTGTCCCTCAAGCTAATAAGCTGATGAGCTTGCTAACTTACAGTTGACTGATATTTGGAAAGCCCTCTAGCTCTAATGCTTTGCCTATCATGTGGTAAAAGAAAGTAGTAAGAGTCCTGCATTTCAAAAAATCTAAATAAACACTAAAGTATCAGGAGCCAAATCAACAGAAAGAGTACTCATTATGCTGCAGAATGAAGTCAATGTTAAATTAGTATGCCTTTCATTATTGGATTATTATCCCTAATGTGATCCTGTCTAAACACAGGTTGTGTCTCATGCTGAAATAAGACATGACACCTGACTGATTTGCTTTGAAACAGACCGACTTATTCTCACTGCACTGATGTGATTAGGACACAGTTAAAAACAATAAACAAAACAAAACTATTGCATCATAAATTAAAGGGTGATCATATTTAATAAATGCATTGGCGAGTACCAGATTTTAGGTTCAAAGCATGTACGATGTAATTCATCTAAGTACTTCTTCCAATACTGCTTTGTCTGCATAGAAAATTTAAAAAACAAGAAATACAAAATATGATCAAAGAATTACCAAAACATGTTCCAATCCACTGACAATCAAAGGAATGAAGTCATACACAAATATAATATAACAAAAAACAATCAAGTTGGACACGGAGGATCAAAATGTGAACCTCGCCTGGTCACAGTGAGTTACACCTTATGTCATAAGATAACTCCTTATCCAAATCCATAAGGAATCATCGAATCAAATACTGTATATTGGGAAAGTAAAATTTTTTTAAAGGGGAGGTTTCTATAGTGTGAGGAGTCTAGTAGAAAAGTCAACTCAAACAAAACATCTGGCATTCTTTCGTCCTCATTTTTCCAAACAGAATGCTCAAATCTGCTTCACCTCTCAATACGAAACAACACATTTCATAGTTTAGGGACAAAGGTGTGAGTGGCGTACTGGAGGCGAGTTGTGAGATGTGGTATGTTCTGTGGTGTGGGTGTCATATAGCATTATAACAGCTTCATTATATCCTCATCCAACTGAGCATCTGGCGCTGTTAATCAGACTGTGAAGTGATGTGAACGGCTGCAGTTAAAGTGAAACCGACAGCAGCGAGAGACATTTCTCACACAGACAGCAGGAAGTGATGAAGCCTGAGGAAGAGGAGGACGGTGCCGAAGAGGATGGCAATAATTTAAATCAAAGGTTCCTACCTGAACCAGGCGTCTTTTTTTTTTTTCTTTACCCTCGATCCAGGTTCACTTTTAACTCCCCACTCTGTCCATGTGCCTCGGTCTGTGTTTGAGCAAAAGCCATGCACACCCACAACTCAGAGAGAGAGAGAGAGAGAGAGAGAGAGAGAGAGAGAGAGAGAGAGAGAGAGAGAGAGAGAGAGAGAGAGAGAGAGAGAGAGAGAGAGAGAGAGAGAGAGAGAGAGAGAGAGAGAGAGAGAGAGAGAGAGAGAGAGAGAGAGAGAGAGAGAGAGAGAGAGAGAGAGAGAAGTATCAGGTGACTGGACTAAGAGTGGCATGTGTCAGCGCTATCTGAACGCCCAAACCCTGAGCGTCAGGTGTGTGTGTGTGTGTGTGTGTGTGTGTGTTACACTTCTTCTTAATCCTCTGCTGCCATTTCTTCCACGGAGAAGAAACTCTATCCCTGGGGATGAAAGAGTGAGAGAGAGTGTGTATGTGTGAAGAAGAGAGGGTAAAATAGAGAAAAAAGAGGGAGAAGTACACACTGAAGGAGAAAGAGAGAGTGTGTGTGTGTGAAGGAGAGAGGGTAAGAGAGAGAAAAAAGAGGGAGAAGTACACACTGAAGGAGAAAGAGAGAGTGTGTGTGTTTGTGAGTGTGTTGTTGCAGTTGCTTTCGGTTCACACTGTCTCTCGTTACACAGAGCAAGTGTGTGTGAGGGAAAGAAATTGAGGCGCACAAAACCAGCTGGTTCACAGTCAATACAACACACATTCAAGTTAATGACAAAGTGATAGAGGTTTCAGTTGTTCACTGTAACCGACTCCAGCCACAGACGGAGTAAGGCAGGCTGCGCTTCTGCGACAATTTTGGCAATTTTTATTTCAAAATAACTTACTATCTTATGTCTGTATGAATGTACATTGTCTGCAGGAAAGAGCCCTAAAACCTGGAAAGGAGTCAGCATTTGTACACTTCTGGTCAGTGGTGTTTTTAAAGGGTTTTTGGTTCGATGGCTGATATAAGGTCTGTGGTTAACATAAGCTTAAAAGATTTTTACGTTTTGTTCTCAGGGATAAAATATAATTAATTACACCTCTCTTTTGAAGTTTTGATGTGTCTTGAAAAAGAAGCGGTCGCTAACAAGTGCCTAAATGAGACTACTAAACGTTATCACGCCGACTAGTAGCTTAGTGGTGGTGACGTGAAGTCATGTGACCACAATGTAGTTTGTTTATTTATTTTTTTTTACTCCTGGTGAATGCATTTATGACGAGGGAACCAGAGTGATGCTGAGGTTAGCTTAAAAAAAGACATCGTCCCTGCAGCAGTCTATTCCAGCGCATAACACCTCCTTAAACTATAACATGTACTTTTTATATTTGTGTCCTGGTTAAACAAACACTAGTATAAGGAACATGTTAATCTTCTAACCCCGCCCTGACTCCTTCCAAAAAATTTAGCAATGAAGAAATATCTCTCGACGTTACAACTGACTATTTGCGCCGAAGGGGCAAAGGAGGATACAAGTGTAGGGTAGTCTTTACGGTCCAGTATTTCCCCGGATCTCCTTACAGTACTGGGAAAGGCTCCCTCACTGGCTTCCCATTGCAGCAGAAATTGCAGCTGAAGATGAAGCCTGGAAGAACGCTGGGTATTAATACACCAGTGATCCAACTGGGAGGAGAACATGTCCCACTACCTTCATCTGCATCTTAAAACATTCCTTATCCACAGGGAGAGCGACGTAGACTTAAAGTGCACTCCTGCTGACGGCAGCATTAGACATCACACTGCATTATTATTATGCAGAGAATCACACACATTAGCATAACAAGCCTGCGTGTGTGTTTAAGTAGGTCACGTTCGGATCCTTCTTCATCTAAAGACAGACACACACACACAGACACAGACACAGACACAGACACAGACACAGACACAGACACAGACACAGACACACAGACACAGACACAGACACAGACACAGACACAGACACAGACACAGACACAGACACACACACACACACACACACACACACACACACACACACACACACACACACACACACACACACACACACACACACACACACACACACACACACACACACACACACACACACACACACACACACACACACACACACACACACACACACACACACACACACACACACACACACACACACACACACACACACACACACACACACACACACACACACACACACACACACACACACACACACACACACACACACACACACGACAGCTCCAGTCTGAAACTCAGTATGAAACCGCTGAATCATCTGATTAGAACCAAACTAACATTGTAGATTGAAGTGTGGATCAGAACAAACAACATACTGATCATTTAGCTGCTCTGAGATACAGCCTCACCAGTAGTGGAGATAAAAATGCAGATAATATTGGAAATTTGACTTGTGGATTATGAAATACCTCTCGCTCTATGTTTTGTACGGCAATAACAAACTAAGGCCCACGTCGAGATGGGAAAAACATTCCTATGTACTTTGGGTAAATTAACACTTTTGGCAGAATGGAAAACACGGCTGACCAGCCCCGCTCCGCTCAATCCAAATAGAAACTGTCCTTGGGGAGAAATGAAAACGGCTACAAGGAAATCTATTGAGAAAATTCATAATGTAGTCCCTGTATGTTACCATGGAAACACTGGACACCAGGTGTCCCTGGTTGTCAGAGGAAGCTTTAATTTTAGTTTCAGAAAAAAAGTTAAACAATTTAAAAGAAATGGCGAGGGATGTCTGTGTATGTAATAGAGACAGACAGACACACACTGTGTTGTGATGATGAGCAGCAGTGTGTGGGTAACCACGGCAGTCACGCTATCTATAATGAGAGGAATGACAGACAGACAGACAGACAG
The DNA here is from genome assembly GCA_023566465.1 of Cottus gobio. NCBI lineage: Eukaryota > Metazoa > Chordata > Actinopteri > Perciformes > Cottidae > Cottus > Cottus gobio. The sequence continues at coordinate 20,282,773 of CM042227.1, read as the reverse complement.
GAAGTAGACACAGATTCGGCCTCATCAAAACCCTAATTTATCCTCTAATCAAATATAGTTTCTTCCAGAAGTGTAAATTGGATCCATAATGTTCATTCTGCTCATGACATTCCTGGAAAATATCAGATTTCCATCTTCATTGAAGAGTGAGCAGATAAAGTCAGAGAAGCTGCAGAGCGGGATGTCGTGTCTGCAGCGGAGACCATCCACATCAGCATCTGTACTTACTGAGGTGGCAACGTTGGCAAACAGACAACAGAAGCTGATGGAAACTGATTTGAGACCAAATGTTGCTCTTTGGTCGGCCCAACACTTCAGTCCAGACCTCTCAAATATGTCATGTCAACAACTCCTAGATGGATGGTGGTGAAACCGACATGCGAGGTCCTCAGAGGACGAATCCTACTAAAGTGCTGATCCTCTGACTTTTCGCAGCACCACCATGAGGTTCACATTTGTTTTGTCAAATATCTCAACAACCATTGGATGGATCGGCATGAAAACGTGACGGCTGGGCTCATCCAGCATTCGTAGCCGTCCCCACGAAAGGTCATCGTTATTTGTAGTACGTCATCCACGTAATCATGACCAAGGAAGTATAAACGCAGCAAAAGCCCACACATTGGTGGATCGGTCCAACAGACTCAGATCTTTCACCCAGTAGGCCACTGGTCAATTCCCCATGTGAAATGGGAGCTCAGCTTTGATTTACTTGCCACGTGGCGTACATCAGTAACGGCACTTCCAACTTGTTTTGTTGCTGAAACCTAACTGAGTTGTTTGTGAAGAAGGAGGTTGTGACTGTATGCGTGTAACGAGTAGAAATTGACACGTGTTGTTGGCTTTGGTAGGAAACCGCACAAAAAAGGACGAGTAACTCTTAACATGTGAAACTGGGAGCCCAAATAAGAAAAGCATTAAAGAACAAAGTAGCAACACAACGCCAGGCTTCCTGGTTGTCTTGCACCCCAACTATACACAATTTCGTTAGCATATCTGAAGATTAAAATCATTAGAAACCAAGTAAGCAGAATGTGTATCTTATCTGAAAGTGTACGAGTTATTTATGACAATGAGACTCAATTATATTATCATATCCATAGAGTCTATTACAGATATTGAGTCTAGCAACATCATCCTTTGCAGTTTAAATCAGCTCCCATCATCTTTCATCTCCTCTTCATCAATAGCACAACATTTACACCATAAACAAGAGAAAACACTGTTTAGAGATATTTTAGCGCCAAGCAAAAGCAGATCAATAGCATTGCACGGATTGGTTGATCAGTTAACTGTCATAACACTACAGCAAAGTACAAAATAGCCCCAAGAAAATGTGATGTGGAAATAATCGTCGTCATAACAATTATAAACCAGCTCTGATGAACAGCTGATTATGTCTGTAAGACGATGACAGTTTTCACATCTTGAGCAGAGAGACTGCAACCATAGTTCACAGTTTGAGTCCAGGTCATGACCTGCGGGTCATGTAATCCCCACCAAGCCCCCGAAGAACAAACCTCACACATTACAGGGCAAAAAAAAAAAGGCTTAATGTGGAGCCCCGTCAAATAAGACAGAAGGATTTCCTACCTCGAGTCAGGATACTACTCCACATCATCGACGAGGAGACAGCTGTATCACCACCTCCTCCTCCTCCTCCTCCTCCTCCTCCTCCTCTCCCCTCTATCATCTGCTCCCCCGATAACAAAAAGCAAAGAAGGGAAAAGCCAAACCAAACCAGAGAATCTCCACCTGACTGTCTGTCTGTCTGTGTGAAGGCTGAGGGACACTTGTGTGGAACGAGGAGGGCGACCGCCGCGCTGCGAGGAAGAGACCGAGTGTATTTGAATCACGAGGTGATGATATTCAGGCTGATCGGGTTATGACAGCCATTCAGTCTCCGTGGAAATCCTTCTTTCACTGTGTCGCTGCCTCTGCGCTGCACGCACGCTCTCAGCCAGTTCACGGCATCGTGAGAGGAGAGGAGGAGGATAGGAGCTTTTAGTCGCTCATTATCAAGAAAAAAAAGGCAGAATGAATGCCGAATAGGATGATGGAAAGAAAAACTGATGAAAACAGCAAATAAATAAACTAACAAATAATTGAACTAAAGATTCAATATCGAACAAAAGGGGGAAAGAGAAAGATAAAAAAGAAGCGAGCAAGTTTACTGCCAAACAATGACAGGGAGAAAAATGGAAGAACAAATAAACAATAAACCCTACTAGTTGTATGCATAACCTTGACTAGTGCAATCCCAAATGTCCAGTCCCTTTACTTGTTTACTAGACATAGACTTCCTCTATAAGTCATTTAGTTCTGCTAGAATTACCAGTTTCTTCTTAACTTTGACTAGTCCTTACGATTCTCAATTCACTGTACCAATTATCTTACGAGTACAACTAGTATTGCCAGTTTCTACTCGACCTTGAATTTTCTTTTCAATGCCTTTACGAGACCCTGACGTGTTCCATCAGTCGTCTACCAGTTTTCTAGCAGACCATGACCAGTCATACTACCAATCCAAGTCCAAGTAGTTGTCTTCTAATCTTCTAGTTATTCCTCTAATATGTTCTAATCCTTCCAAAGCCTTTACTAGATTTAGTCCTACCAGTTATCTCCTACACTTTCATTAAGTCTACCAGTTTTCTACTTAGCCTTGACTAGTAGTCCCCAATCCCCAGTACCAATCCATTAGCTAGATCCCTGGTATCAGTTTTCAACAAGACCTTGATCAGTCCCTCCAATGCCTTCACTAGACTTTGACCTGCCTGTTCTCTACTAGTTCTCCCAGCCCTCATCCACATTTTGTATTACGAGTTGGTCAACTGGTGGTCATAGATGTGGGTCATGTGGGCTGAAACATCACAGGTTCAAATCTGGTCATATGCCGCCGCCGCCTCCCTTCCTCCCCCCTTCGGAGCCTATTGTCAGCATTATGAGGGTGTGAATCTGTCAGCAGGGTCTATTCATAAACAGCTGAATACATCAAGAGAAAAACCACACATCAACACCTGCTCAGTCTCTCTATCGCTCTCGCACACACATACAATACGTTTCTATTAATAACGTATATTCCTCATTATGTATGAAGGCATCGGCCGGACAACATGCTGACCTCTATTAGGAAAAGGAAGGCCCAGGAAAGCTAATTAGAGACAGCTTGCACACACACACACTTTCACAAGTAAAGACAGTCAAAGAACAGTTGTTGTCTTCAGAAGCCAGCAACAACTCTGCCCACAGAAAATACTGAAAACTAAGAGAAGAGAGGCGCTTTGATTTCCTAAACTTTATTAGTCTCATGATACTTGACCTCTTCATTTGTACTGATGCGAATCATGGGAATTCACTTCTTTTCATCAGTGACTTGATGTCTGTGTGTGTGTGTGTGTGTGTGTGTGTGTGTAAGAGTGTGAATGCTGTCGCCTAGTGGTGACTAACTGCCACTTCAGGAGAAAACAACCACGAGTGGCATTGGTGAAGCACTGTACAGCACATCTATTTAGTCTGAGTCGTAATGGTTCTTTCGACTCCTTAGTCGGGGAAGCCATGATTTTCATTTTAATGCTTGTGTGTTTGAAATGTATGTTTTGAAATGCATTAATTAGTTGCAAATGTGATGTGTTTTCATGTGTGTACATTATGTACGTGGCTGGCAGCAGTGGTGGATATTGAGTACGTTTGCTCAAGCGATGTGTTTAATTACATGTACACATACTTCACTTTGTACATCTACTCCTGTTCTGCCACCAGCCGTTGGTTTCAGATGAACATTGTGCTATTCTTGTTATTATCTTTAAGTACTCTGTATTATAGCTGTTGGTAATTGTTGATTTTTTTAAAAACTTCAAAAGACTTGTCTGCAACCTTTATTGAAGTGTTTTGTATACTGTAGATGTGCACCTACACACATAGTGTAGGAAGAAGAACTCCACTACATCTGAAGGAGAAATATAATAATACATTGTTCCTACTATCATACTCAATGTGTCCTTTTACTTTCGACAATGTAAGTAAATGTGTATGTTTGCTGGAGTATTTCTACATCGTTGTGTTGATACTTTCACTTAAGTGAAGTATCTGAGTACTTCTTCGATCTCTGGTGATATTTGTATAAATACTAACAGTGTGTGCAAGTATATTGTTCATGTGAAAAGAAAAAGAAGAGATTCAAATTTGGAAAACATAAAATTGGAAACGTAACTTGACTTTACGCAATCATAAAGACGATATCAAAAAACAGATTCCAGCAGTTTTGTAAGAACGACTGTAACCATGTTTGTATTGGCTGTGATGTCATCTGACCTAACTGCTGATAGGCTGCTCAGACAGCCAGGTCACTGTCTCACACACACACACACAGCCTGGAGGAGCTGAGTTCAGGCCAAAGAGCTTTTCATGGTCGAGCGAGCATCACGTAATGGACACACACACACAGAGAGACAGAGACAGAGAGACAGAGAGAGAGAGAGAGAGAGAGAGATTACCATTCAGGCTGAGTGGTGTGTGTGTGTGTGTGTTCAGTAGAGAGAGATGTAATCTTTAATCAGTGTTATTGTAGCCTGTACACTGATATGGACACATAGTATGTAATTACAACTGCTGCACGCACACACACACACCTGTATGTGTGTGTGTGAGAATGTGTATCGGCTTCCTGTCTCTCCTGACATTATCCTCCCATGTCCTGTAATTAGGTCTGTGCACGTGTAGTGTGTGTGTGTGTGTGTGTGTGTGTGTGTGTGTATCTTTTTGAGGACTTTGGAACTTATTTATCTTCATTTACTTCCCCATACAAGTGACGTCGTCTTTTTTCTAGTCCGACCTGGAAGTCAGTTTCACTCGGGGCTAAAAGACAGATTTCCAGGAGAGGTTTTACATCGTGTTTTAAATCCGTGAAAACAAGGACCACAAACTGGAACACTGTATTATAAGGTGATTCCCATATAGGTGTCATCAAAGCAGATTTTTGTAGAGATGGATGCTTCAAAGATAATGAAACGATAAGAATCAATGCGAGCGATGTCTTTGAGAAATGTCAGTGCGGTTGCCGAGCAGTGCTATGTCCCAGTTTAATGACCCGCTGCTGTCTGCTCCACTTTAACTCCTTTGCATCGCACAGCACATGCTCGCTCTGTTGACCAGCAGTTTGACTTCAAAAACTAGGTCTGTATTACTCAAGCCGTTTTGGTACTGTTCCACTCACAGATGATCGCAGAACCAAAGAGAGTCAAGCAATGTGAAAAGATTCAGCAGCAGAGGGCACTGGAAGCACTTAGAAACCTGCTGCAATGAATAAACCAAGAGAATAATGAAAACACTCATGACACTGAACAGTTATATCAAAACCAATACAATAAGACACAATGATGTATAGGGTTGTATTCCCAAATAACCATTGATAAGAAGATAAACTATCTTGTTTTGTGAAAGGAATATATTGATATTCCGCATGTTTAAAGATTTAGAGCAAAATGCCGATACCATCTCATGCCTGTGAATTAAATATGAAGCTACAACTAGGAGTCATTTTATCAGTTAACCAGGCGGCAACCTTCGAAGTACGATAAGTGAAGCCAATGCTAAAATGCTTTACACGCATTCTCACTACTGACCAGCACGGGGCGACTCCTCTGGTTGTCTCTTGATTTATTCCCTGAGAAAACATTGTGAACATGAGTTGATGTCTCAATCTCTAGTTTCAAGTCTTCCTCAATACTGCATGATGTTCATTTAGTAAATGATGCTCCATTTAGAGTCAAATAGACCTTAAAGTGGAGCTACCTTGTGAATGACTCTACATCACCCAGTCCAAATATGGTCACTTCCGTTTACTGGTTGCAAAAAGTCAAGATGGCCCGGGTGAAAATGCAAACTCAAGGCTTCAAAACGGCAGTCCACAAACCAATGAGTGACGTCACGATGACTACGTCCACTTCTTATATACAGTGTATGCAGTTAACTTATCTTCTCTTAGTCAAGGCATGTTTGACTTTCAAGGTCTGAGTATCATTTCATCCTCAAAACACAACATATATAGATTCACATATCAACTTTGATATGTTCAGTCCATTTCAGCGACCATGTATATTGTGAACTTTAGTGGTAAATAGTGGTACAGTGCTTACACTTTAATCAGTGTAAGCAGGACTAAAATATTTCCGCTTGTCAATGTGAGTGACAGGTGTCTGGGTGGAGCTAACAATACCCATATAAAGATAAAACTGCAGTGATGATCTGAGTTAATGCATGATTAGTTTAGTCTTTCAGAGTCAATCTGCGTACCAACACACAGTCTGATGTCTCCCAGATGGCAGCAGCTGTTGATGATGAATAAGCCAAAGTCACTCTCACTCCGCAGACAGGCAGTTGGACTACTTGTTTCCTCTCATGCAGGTCAGCTGTGGTCTTTGAGGTGTGTTCAAGTGCAACTTTTAACAGAAGACATTGATTCAGCTATTGTCAGCGCGGCCGTAGTAGAAGCAGCAGTAGCACTGGTCCTACCTGCAGTTGTGCTGGATGGAGCGCTGAGGCCTGGACTGAGGCCTGGGGTCGGAGTTAGTCCTGTAGGCTGGGAGCTGAGCCCTGCGGCCTGGGGAACAGACCTAGACTGAGCCCCTGCTAGAATCAAAGACACCAAGACCCATTATATCATACAAGGAGCTGTCAATAACAAACTACTGCTGCTACTACTACGACTAATGCTGCTGCTACTGACAGCACAGCTCTTGCTCATACCATTGTTGCAGCTACTACTACTACTACTACTACTACTACTACTACTACTACTACTACTACTACTACTACTACTACTACTACTACTACTACTACTACTACTACTACTACTACTACTACTACTACTACTACTACTACTACTACTACTACTCCTGCAAGTGACTCTGCTACTACTGTAGTCACCTTGCTACTGCAGCGACAGCTTATTGTGCTACTACTTTTGCTACAGTTACTAAATGGCAGATAACTACTACTGCTGCTGCTTGGAGTTAGCTGCTGATCTACGGTGGTTGAAACGAAGCAAAAACACAGCTTCATGTCTTGGATTGGGTCTGATAGTCAGCAGTTATTTTAATATTTTTTATAGTTGCGTCATAAGCTGTTTGTTAAAAACTACACACGCATATACTTCTACTACTACAATCACATGACAGTAGTGGTTGTAGTGTACCTGCTGCCTGTTGTCCAGTCTCTCTAGCCTGGAGCTGCCTTACTCTCCGGAGGTGAGACCTGCCATTGTAGTGCAGCTGGGCCTGAGCAGAAGAAGCCAGCTGCAGGTTACATACCTCACACAGTGAGTAGGCCCCGCCCTGACCTGGGAGAAAACAACATGAAGGGTCAGACTGTGAGAAAGAATTACAACGAGGAGTGAGACTGTCGACTCAAACTAGTAGAAAACTATAACAATGTGTCTAACTGTAGCAGAAAAGTATGGGTTGGAAACAGCAGATAATACCGAGCATTGGTGCTGGGACATGTCAATCACCTGGGGATGGAGTCTGCTGGACAGAGAGACTGACTGTTGTTGGGTGGTCCATCAGCTCTTGACACATCCCTCCAAAAGCAAAGATTTGCCCCCGCTCCAGGAGCTGAGCGGGGCTAATAGGAGTCTTCATCCCTAAGAAAGAAGAAGAAATAGAGAAAGATACATGAATGGTGATAACTAATGTTATATGTAGCTTACATAGAGATAAACTACTAAAATAACAGCATCTGAAATGCCAACACTGTAACACCCTGTTCAATGTGCATGTGTGTCTCCTGATTGTTGATTCCCTTCACCTGTCCTCAGTCACGCCCCTGCTTCCCTTGTGTCTCCTGATTGTTCATGCTCAACACCTGTGTTTCCCCTCATATATATACTCTCCTGCTTTCCCTTGTCCCCTGTCAGATTGTTGTTGTATGTGTCGTGTGTTACAGCTTAGTGATCCAGCGTTTTGTCATAGTTGTTTTCCTAGTTGTGTATTCCCTGCCTGCCCTTTTTTGTATCCGTTTTTGTCGCACTGAAGTAGAGGACCCTTTTGATTTTTCCTCAACGTGCCTCCTGTCTTTTACCTCTGCACCTGAGTCTTTGCCCCACCACACCCTGTCGTGACAGTACACTCTGGCTGAAAGCAGCTACTGAGGTTTTTGGGATTTGCCAACTTCTACAGACGTTTTATTAGGAACTATAGTTCTGTGGCTGCCCCCTCCATGCTCTCACCTCTCCGGGCACCAGGTTCATGTGGAACCCTCAAGTAGGGGAGGCATTCCTAGCCCTCAAGAAGCGGTTCACCTCCGCCCTACCCTCACCCTGCCCGACCCCTAACTCCAGTTCATTGTCGAGGTTAACACCTCCAATGTAGGGGTAGGAGGGGTCCTCTAACAGCGCTCCCCCAAGGACGCCTCTACTCTCTATCTGCCCCGGAGACCGAGGCGATGAGCCAGTACATCAAGTGCTCCATGGATGCTGGTACCATCTGTCCCTCCTCATCCCCAGCAGGAGCTGGGTTCTTCTTTGTGAGCAAGAAGGACAAGTCACTACACCCCTGCATTGACTACCGAGGCCTCAACGGCATCACTATTAAGAATAGGTAACACCTCCCACTCATATCTTCTGCTTTTGAACTATTGCAAGGCGCTTCCATCTTCACTAAGCTTGATTTAAGAAATGCTTATCACCTTGTCAGAATCAGGGAGGGGACGAGTGGAAGATGGCTTTCAATACCCCCAGTGGCCACTATGAGTACCTGGTCATGCCTTTTGGTCTCACTAACACCCCAGCCGTGTTTCAGGCCCTGGTCAACAACGTCCTTGGGGACATGTTAAATGTGTTTGTTTACCTGGATGACATTTGGATTTTTTTTTATCCAAGAACGAGAAGGAACATGAACAGCACGTCCGGAGGGTTCTGCAGCGGTTGCTTGAGAATAAGCTGTTCGTCAAGGCGGAGAAGTGCGAGTTCCACCAACGCTCTGTCTCCTTTCTGGGGTTCATCGTGGCACCAGGGAGTATCCAGATGGAGGAGGCCAAGGTTAGTGCTGTTTCTGACTGGCTGGTCCCATCTGACCGAAAGCAACTACTGAGGTTTTTGGGATTTGCCAACTTCTACAGACGTTTTATTAGGAACTATAGTTATGTGGCTGCCCCTCCATGCTCTCACCTCTCCAGGCACCAGGTTCCTGTGGAACCCTCAAGCCTCAAGCAGGGGAGGCATCCCTAGCCCTCAAGAAGCGGTTCACCTCCACCCCATCCTCACCCTGCCCGACCCCGAACTCCAGTTCATCGTCAAGGTTGACTCCTCCAATGTAGGGGCAGGAGGGGTCCTCTCACAGCACTCCCCCATGGACAACAAGGTTCACCCGTATGCCTACTTCTCTAAAAGGTTGTCCCCGGCGGAGAGGAACTATGACGTGGGTAACCAGGAGCTGTTGGCTCTCAAGCTGGCACTAGAGGAGTGGAGACACTGGTTGGAGGGAGCTGGCCAACCATTTCTAGCATGGACCGACCACAAGAACCTGGAGTACATCAGAACGGCGACGAGGCTGAACTCCAGACAGGCCAGGTGGGCATTGTTCTTTAACCGTTTTTACTTTATCTTATCGTCCAGGCTATAGGAACGTGAAACCGGATGCCCTTTCCCGCCAGTTCGAGGTTGAGAATGCCCCCAGGGACCCCACTTCCATCCTAGCCCACTGGGGCTACTACACCCTCTACCGGTGCCACGACTACCTTGGTCGCATGTCTCCCTGGACTTCGTCACTGGCCTGCCCCTGTCCGACGGTAACTGTCATTCTCACCATTGTTCTCCAAGATGGCTCACTTTGTTCCCCTGCCCAAGCTCCCCTCGGCCAAACAAACAGCAGAGATTATGCTCTCCCATGATTTTTTTGCCTTCATGGTCTCCCACAGGATGTAGTCTTCAACTGAGAGCTTCAGTTCGCAGCTGGGTTCTGGAAGGAGTTCTGCCGACAGATGGGGGAGCTACCGCCAGCCCCTCTTCAGGGTTCCAGTACAATGGTCAGACAGAGGGGTACAACCAGGAGATGAAGACAGTGCTCCGTTGTATGGCCTCTCAGAACCCAACCTCCTGGAGCCAACAACTAAGCTGGGTGGAGTACACCCATAACTCTCTTCCTGTCTCTCCCCCTTCCAGTGTGTTTACGGGTACTTACCCCCCTTGTTTCCAGACCTCGAGTGAGAGATTGCGGTCCCAGCCGCACAGGCGCTGGTGCGGCGGTGTCTCCTTACATGGAGAAGGGGCGCGAGCGGCGCTGCTTTGGAAATCGGACCACTACAAGAGGGAGGCCGATAAAGACCGTACCCCTACGCCTCGCTACCGGTTGGGACAGAGGGTCTGGCTATCCACGAAGGATCTTGCCCTTCGTGGGGAGTCTCGCTAGCTCATGCCCAGGTTCATTGGCCCCTTCCCCATCTCCAAGGTAATTAACCCTGCGGCGGTCCACTTACAACTCCCCAGGACCATGCGGGTCCACCCTACCTTCCACGTCTCCAAGGTTAAACCAGTGAAGGCCAGCCCCCCCCCCCCCTCGATCGTTGACGGCGGTCCAGTCTTCACCGTGAAACGGTTATTGGCAGTTTGCCCCAGGGGTCGACGTCACCAGTTCTTGGTCGACTGGGAGGGATATGGACCAGAGGTGAGGTCTTGGGTTCCCTCCAGGAACAATGTGGGGAAGTCTGTCATCAGGGATTTCAATGTGCATGTGTGTCTCCTGATGATTCCCTTCACCTGTCCTCAGTCACGCCCCTGCTTCCCTTGTGTTTCCTGATTGTTCATGCTCGACAACTGTGTTTCCCTCTCATATATAATGCCAGATCCAGCGTTTTGTCATAGTAGTTTTCCTAGTTGTGTATTCCAGTCTTTGATCCCAGATTCCCTGCCTGCTCTTTTTTTGTATCTGGTTTTTGTTGCACTGAAGTAAAGAACCCTTTTTATTTTTTCCCTCAACATGCCTCCTGTCTTTTACCTCTGCACCTGAGTCTTTGCCCTGCCACACCCGGTTGTGACAAACTCATAATAAAATATACTTAATTAAAATTAAATGATCCAGTGTGGGTAACATTTTGAACAAACCTGTTTAAAATGGGTTATTGTTGCATACAAAGTAGTTGTAAGGACATTTAAATATTACTAATATACTGTATTTGTCCGAAATTAAAACTAACCCTATGAAAACATTTTACGTTGTCACACATTATCAGCTTATGAGACACTAGACTGTGACTTTTCTCATTTTGCACACTTGTTAGCTGTGAGAGCTTTTTATCCTTCTATAACACGTGAATGAAATGAAGGACGATCCAGAAAACTGAATCGCTCGCGGGGGAGTAAACTGCCAGTACAGGGAAAACAAAATTGGAAAGAAGCTCAGCGACTTCACTGACTGATACTGCCAGCATGTTGAGTGATGCCTGGTGTGTTAAGGTTACCTTGCCAGCAACAGAAATGCGGACGACTATCATTTTTGGGCAGCTAAAAACCACTCCATGGTAAAAATGGACATCAGAATACATTTTGAGATATTAACCCCAACCCTAAAAAAACCTCTCCAGATGTAAGACAGCGGTGATCCAACACCGCAGCAATGAATACCGAGCTGACGCACAACGAGTAATGACCCTGAAACTCATTCACCGTGGGACGGGCAGGTGGACAGACGGACAGACTGGCGTGAGGCCTGAATGACACCGGATGCAGAGTGAGAAGCATCAAACGCTCACAGGGAGAGTGATGAAGTAATGAGTAAGAGGAGAGGAGGGAGGAAGGATGACATGTGTGTGTGTGTCCAGTGTACAGTGCATGTGTGTGTGCGCGTGTGTAGGTCAGTCCATGACTGTGTCCATCTGTTTTCCTGTCAGCACTGCCAAGTCACATGACATCTGACAGGACACACACTCGTTTTTTTTTTTCCTCAGTTATCTATATTGCCATGACCTAAATACATTACCGCTGTATTTAAAATCTCGTAGAGATTGGGATCAGAGTTGGATGAACTCATTAAGGTTGCAATGGCAGAGGAGACATTGTTTCCTCACCATAATGTGTATTTCACAGAGTGGTATAGCAGCTACTGGTGCCCATAAAGGTCCACACTGGAGAGGAAATCAAGGTCTCTATTATCAACATCCGCACAGCAGCTGGACCAGCCATGCTCACTAGCTAACATTAAAACCCTTTCGGGCAAATATGTTTTCCATATAAATAAAATTTACTTGAACTGACTTTACATTTAGCCTTTCAGGAAGCCACCGCTGTAATTCCATGACCGCGGGTCAGGCTGCGGGGATATGCTGAGAAGCCGTACAGCAGCTATAGCTATACACGGTTCCTCCCTGATTACAGTGACAAAGTGTTCTGAATATGCCAGAACGCTACGAGTCATCTTCACAGAGTTGTGAAGTGAGAGACGTTACTTCACGTCCCATTCGTTTTTCCCCATAGGCAATGTTACATGACCGAATAGGCATTAAACCTCCTGGGTTAGAAATACCATGCATTTAAAAAGACCTGGTTCTTTGAAGAGAAAGATAGCGTGTACATAAGAACAAACAAGAGAAAAGTTAACTTCAACTTCCAAGGTGCATTATGATAAAAAATATACAATTAGAAATATACAATTAGAAAGCTTCGGGATTCTGTGTCATTGTGGGAAGAATTCAGGAGCTAACGTGTTTTAAATTCGCTACAGCTCTGATTCACACCTCTGACTGGCTTCTTCTTCATACGGTGGCTGAGGCTCATGGGTATTGTGGTACATCAGGGACAAAACACGATTTCTTAGAAACAACGCGTTAAAATCTGCCGACAAGACGGCAGTTATTGGATATGAAGCATCCACGTTTCTTATTGCTCACTATTAAGTAAACTAGTTTAATGAGTGAACGAGGGAACAATAGAGACATTTTGAAAATTGCTGCTTTTAATGCAATTGTTTTTCAGTTTTGAACTTAATTTTAGTTATTCCACAAAATAAGATAAGTTAGGAAGGTGAAACATTTGTAACTGATGGTCATAAGATAGATCTTTAGCAAATAGACTGCAGTGCTTTCACATTTCCTCTCTATATCTCTCGCTCTCTCTTCCAGCTGGTTGTTAGTAGTCAACTTTATGTTCTGCAGACAGCTGGTTAATCTGCCACTGTGATGAATTAGCTACAAAATGCACACACACTCACACACATACGCACAGAGCCAGCTGATGCTGACATCAGCTTTAGCAAGGGAGGGATTAAATATATCTGCTCTATTGAGCTGGGAATTACACTACACACACATAGGTAAATACACACACACACACACAGTCACACACACATAAAGTAAGACGCAAATAAAGAAAATAAGTGAACTGAACATTCAGCATTAAAATGAAATGAAATATGTGTGTTTACCTCTTATGTTGTAATATGTGTGTGGGTCTAATCCGGCTGACCATGCAGTCAGTAATCAGAGAGGCCAGCTGTGGGTTATAAACCACGCAGACGCAATTTCACAGCAATTTCACAGCAACCTGAATTTCTTCTTCTTCTTTTTCCGACTTCAAAGAGTCAACAGAGTGCAAATAAATACTTGACTGAGTTTCAGTCTCCTCTCCAAGTCTGTAATATCCATACATTGTGAAATATAACGCGATCACATATTCACATGGACAAGAAGCTGCACTCTGCTGCTGTTTATGGATTTTTCTGGAGCGCCTTTTTGACAAGTGAAAACAAGCATATTCAACCAAATGTTGAACTCTAAATTTATTAGGGATTAATCAAATGTAATTACATTTTCCCCTTTTGGTAACAGATTATTTTATTTGTTTAACCTCAAAAGCAAAGAAAGAAACATCTCATTAACAGCACACATCTATTTCACTTTGAGTACAATCTGAAAATGTAATATAACCACTGGCAGCTCCACTCACCATTAATACTATTGGACTGTTGATGCGTGAAAACCTTTTATGTCCAAAATGTGTGTCAGCTTTACAAGAACTAAACTGCACTGTTATTGTTCAGTGTGGTATGAAAGCTGTTATGAGTCATTGTTCAGGTTTGAAGAAGAGTTGTGTGAGACCTTCAATGTATTTGACAATGTTGGCAATGTCAACAATCACTAAGACATGGAAATACAAGGTTTACACCATCAGTTACCTTATCGTTAGCTTTTCTTGTTTTTAATGTCAGCGAGTGAACAGACCAGGGGCTCGTCTGATTGGTCGAAAGCTCTGAACCCTGCAGGGTGTAAAAGATAAAGAGAGGAGGACACTAATGTATGTCCCTATTCCCTGAAAGAGAGCGTACGACACACACACACACACAGTAACCTGAGGGTACACCAACGACAGAACAAAGAAACTAATGGAGATGTGAAAAGACAGAGAGAGATGTCTTAGAGTGGCTGTCTCTTACCCTGAGGCCAGTAGCTGGTAATGACAGTGGTCACACACACACACACACACACACACACACACACACACACACACACACACACACACACACACACACACACACACACACACACACACACACACACACACACACACACACACACACACACACACACACACACACACACACACACACACACACACACACACACACACACACACACACACACACACACACACACACACACACACACACACACACACACACACACACACACACACACACACACTAAGCAGAGCAGTGGCCGGCGGCAGCAGAGATGCTGAAACAAACTGCTACATAGCTACACACAGTTTGATGATTGTATGACGGGTCTTAGGCGGAGGGTAATGAAAGGGGAACCGACAACGCCACCTGGGGACTTACACCGCAAGAAATATAAGTTTACCAACCCTAAGATACAGTTTTAGAATTGTTCAAGGACGCAGATTCATTACCAATATTTGTCCAGAGACGTGTTTCGTAAAATGAACCTGAAGTTTATTAAAGGAATCAAAGAAAATAATCAAAAACAAATAACTAAAAGCCAAAACATACAGAAAAAAGTTATCACGGCCAAACCATGCGAAGCAGAAGCAAAAGCAGGCAAAATGGAGGCAGCAAAACAGCAGGTGAAGCTACAAATGATAAATAAAGATAAAAAAGGTAACGCATGCTGAAAAATAATACAAATTTAGATTGTGACTCACCACCTCACATATGGGATAAGTCAGATGACAGGACAATAAATAAATGCCTTTTATATATTGTTGGTTTACATTAGTTTTTTTTTCCTAGCCCCCTCTTAACACAACAGCTCACATTTTCCTCACAAAACTACCAAAGTTGTTTGTGAGGATACTGCAGAAAAACTATATCGATGTAAAAAAACTTCCATTTGACGTATTCTTCTAATTCTTCTCTAATTCTCTAATGTGTGATGTGTAACCTGTATGCTGATCACTCAAAAAACAATCAAACTAGAGAAGGGCAGTCTTCTCTAGTTTGAAAAACTTTAGTGGATCATGACTTATCAGGTATGGAATTAAGCTTAAGTCATGTTTGAGCCACAAAGAAGGCCAAAATGTGGCCTGCAACGTAACAAGGGGAAGGCTTGTTTTACGCCCCGGTGACTGCCAGAAAGGTCTTCTGCTAATGAAGCAATTGTTGATATGTGATCTAGCGGGCCGGTTATGATTAATAAATAATCAATAAAATAGGTTTTAAAAAATCACCACAACTCTGAGAGCTTCCAGTGCATAAAGTAATACATGAGCCCAAAAAATGTGGGTTCAGTAGTAAGCAAGATTAGCAAACAATTCAATAAATACAAGTAAATAAATATTACTAATACTACTTTGTGAATGTCATTATGGTGACAATAATAAACACTTTCAAGGCTATAAAAGGCGATAGAATACAAAATGGTGAAAAGAAAAACACTGTTTAAATGAGGAAACAAACAGCTGTGCTCACACCCCTTCCTACACAGATTTGTCACCTGACTTCCTCCCACAGTTTCGTTACTCCGCATGTGTGTTTCTCAGTTTGCTCTCCGGGCTACAGAACGCATCTCTTTCTGTTCGTATTACGAATCCTTTAACTGTCTACCCTTTCCCCTGAGAGACGTAAGCCGTTTACAAAAAAACACTAACAACAACCGGCCGCTCTGATGGGAACGCGTCCATTAACGTTCGGACTGCAGTGAATCTGAAGACCTGCAGGAGGCCGTAACCTGAAGACACCTCTGAGGACACATAAGGTGCCTTCCATTCGGCTAATTATGCTTCCATTATTCCTCCCTCCTCCGGACAACGAGCCAGAAATCAATCCTGGTTCTCCTTCATCGAGGACGTTCCACGACCTTAAACGTGGCAAAGCACCACAAGGGTATGACGTGCATGTTTTTATCCAGACGGACACCCTCTTGTTTGTGTTCATTGGGCGGCGATGGAAACGACATAAAGAATGTTGTGTGAATTACTTTAAAAAACGTATTGCATCAGTGGATTACTGTAGCACAGGGGGAGGTTGGACAAACTGCCCGTGGCATAACAACACCCACAGCGGCTCCAACGCTGTTTGTTTAATCAGACTCTCCAAACTCTGGAACCTTTTCTTCACCGGCCAACATTCTCCTTCTTTTGTCATCTCCCGTTGCCAAAATGCATCATTCCTGGTTCAGGAAAAAGAGGTATCCTGTCCAAATATTTTGATCCAAACAGCTGCACAGTCGTGGAAACAGTCAGCAAAGGATCAGACTCTTTACCTGCAGCTTTTCACACACAAAATATGTATTTTATTAAGCGTGTCCAAAGCTGTTCTTATTGCTCCCTCACAGCTGTGCTGTTCTTTCATTAACAAACTAATGTACATTGTCTCTTGGTGGTGATAGCAGTCACAGTTTGGAGCATCATTTATCAAATATACGTTGGTCTTAAAAACGGTGACTGAATTATTTCTGCACACTGTAGGACAGTGAAGGGGCCTCCATCAGGATTTGTGGTCTCCTTAAAATGAAGAGACGCTGATGGCAGAATGGAGGAGCCACGTAAGCTAAATGGAAAACCACGAACCAGACAGGTGGAACGACAGGTTTGCAGACGGTCCAGCTTCCTGTCCGTCTGTTTTCTGGTTGTCATGGAAGCGCTGTGTGGTAACACAGCAGGCAGTGATGTCACTGTGGTCAGTCGACTGGGAAACTATGACACACACACACACACACACACACACAGACAGACACAGACAGACAGACAGACAGAGATGAAAGGTGAACTCTAGTCTCTCTATTCTGGGTTTCTAAAGGGACTCTTTCCAACTTCTCCTTTTTTTGTCAGAGCTGGTTCTTCAGCCCATCTGAAGAACCAGCTCTGTGAATCTCAGCAGGTTTTAGGCTGCAACTGATAATATTGTACTGGCAATAAACTGATATCAGTCTACATGAATATATATATTGATCTAGGTGTGAATCCAGCCTAACTGTTTGTTGTTCACTCTCCTACAGATGTACCAGACTTGATGAGTTACTTTTTACACAACTGACACCATGTTGTATAGTTAATAATCGCAGCAGAGATCGTTCTCACACGCACACACACACACACACACACGGAGCAGGTACAGTGAGGTTTCTCAGTCATTTCAAACCTTCACTCCAGGACACCGTGACTTCTGTTCCTTCTTTAAATAGCCGCTCTGCTCCATCGAGACATGACACTTACACTGTTCAAGGAGAATAAAAAGCTTTCCGCCAGCACGGAACTCGTACTACCGCTAACAAAAGGTGCAGACCCAAAGGACCCAACACTCAAAAACAACCCAAAACGCTGAACCACAGATTTTTTCATGAGCCTAAACCTAACTTCCTTTGAAGACAGATGTTTTTTTTCTAAAAGACAGACTATGCATGTAACAGGCGTACGTTAACACGGCATCACTGAGACGTCCAAAAGCTGATAGCTAGGGGACGTTTGAAGCTTAACACCTCTGACCAAGATGCGTTATGTGACACATTGATGTGAAAATGTGCTGCAAATTAACACAATATATCTCCTTCATTTAAACCGTGCAAGACTATTTCTTGTCATACTGTGTTGCTGTCGTCGTCATGAGGTTGAGATACAACCTGAAGTCCCTGCGCTCGGCCTAGTGGATGCCTTAGAAGTGTTGGTAGGGGAATGTTGTTCTTCAGTAAAGAGCAGGCTAGCTGTTTCCCCTGTTTCCAGTCTTAATGCTAAACTAAGCTTACTATGGTGGCTGACCGTAGCTTCATATTTATTTATTTAAAAAAAAAAGGGATTAAAGTGAATATTTCTAACTGATTCTGTTTCCTGTTTGAACAGGAAGCCTCACAGTCACAGAGATAAACCAGATGTTCTTCTATTAAAGACATGTCAGGGATTAACGCACACACACACTCACACATATACACGCCCCTGCATGTAGGTTACCCAGCAGGCTGTGCAGGATTTGGTGGGACATGATTGGTCTAGCCAGAAGGGGATTGTGGGATTGGGATTATAATCCACAGATAAGTGTTTTCTGTGTGTGTGTGTGTGTGTGTGTGTTTACGTGTGTACGTGTGTGTCTGTGTGTATGTGTAGGTGTGCACATGTTTGTGAGTGTGTGTGTGTATATTGTAGCTCAATCAGTATAATCTGTGTTCTAGTAATAGAGATTACCACTCACACTCATCTGAACATCTACTGACCGTAGTCTGACTGCCCTCCCTGCTGGAGGACAACACTGAACTCCTGGGAACTCCCTGTGACTCAGTGTGTGTGTGTGTGTGTGTGTGTGTGTGTGTGTGTGTGTGTGTGCATAAGAATAAGATACACACTTTGAGCATGGAGGTTTGTTGTTGCCCTTTGGGTCTAGTATACCTGACAGAATAATCTAAAACCCAACGGAGCTCATCTCAAGGTCTCCATTCAGGAAATGGAACTGGCTCAAGTGTCATCAGCTGACTGATGTTACACACTTAACACACTTGATGTGCGGCTCCTCAAAAATGTAACTACATCTGTCGGGGCTTCGGTGGCTTTACAGAGATAAGAGAACACAAGAACTGTCGGTCGGTCAGTTTTGGCTGCTCTCGTTTTCTCCTCGTCACTCCAAGTGTTCGGAGCCGGTCGGAATTCTTCAGAGGAAAGAAAACCTGAAGCAAGTTGTAGAAAGCCATGAGAGATGACAAAAGAGTGCAACAAGATGATGTAATCAAAGGAGCGGCAGTCAAACCTTAAAACGATGGAAAACCATCTTAAAAATGTGATATGACGTCTGTTTGTTTTATGTATCACATGTCTGCCATGACTCATAGTTTTAAAGCTCAGGAGCATCGACCAAGTTGTGTTATTCGACTCACAAGTGTGACAATGTGTCGGCAAACAGTCCCATCAGAACCTGAGGACTACAAACTCTGCTTCAGCACTGACAAGAGCATCTGTGGTATTCACAGTCGAAGTTTAAGACTTGAAACTGCTGCCGGAAAACCTTAACCCGGCCCCGAAAGACGAGAGGACGGCTGTGACATCACTTCCTTCTTCTCAGCATGCTGACTCATCAAACATTCAACAGCTGCTCCACTCAACTAATGGAAGAAGAAACACGAGAAACACACAAGGAAACACACACCTTGGTGGAAAGGTGGTTTAAGTCAGTACACACTCGTTCGTTTGAACTCTTAAAGGATTTAAAGACGACAAACTGAGGTTTAAAGCAGACGGAGAGGGGGATGTTGGGAAAGGTTGTGTCGCAATATATATATATATATATATATATATACACACACAGTACTGTGCAAAAGTTTTAGGCAGGTGTGAAAAAATGCTGTAAACTAAGAATGCTTTCAAAAATAGAAGTGCTAACAGTTTATTTTCATCAATTAATAAGATTGTTCTTTTGTTCGCTCACTTTGCATTTTGTTAATTGCACAGTACTGTATATGTGTGTGTGTGTGTGTGTGTGTGTGTGTGTGTGTGTGTGTCACCTTCACATTAGGGACACTGTGACTTTGTGCATTTAACAAGATTAACTTTAGTGTAATTTTCCTGCTGACACACAGAAGTGGTCTGAGAGTAAAGTCTGCACTAGGCCACTAAATCTGAAAACAAATCTTTCTGTTTTTGACCCTCCATCCACATTGAGCTGTTGCCAAAAATTGTCCATGATAAATGCACTATTTCCTCCTGTTGGAGTAACATGTAGGGCCGTCCCCGACCAAAGAAATTCCTAGTCGAGTAACATTCATATTATTTAGTCAATTAATTAATTAGTTAATTTAACCGACTGATCTTTAAAACTAAGATTCTCCACAAAGAATCAGACAAAAGCATAACTCTGATTACCAGAGTTATGCTCGCTTGGAAACTCTTGAAAATAATTCACTCAACATGAAAGAGCAACAAAAAAATAAATAACACTCATCGAAATGAACTAAGACCAAGTTGACCAATAAGTCGACTATTTTACTGAGAGGCAGCCGCCTGAGTAACTTTAGCTAAAAACTACACAGTGTAAAAGATTAAGTGAGCTGTTAGTGTACATCTTCTGTAGGAACTAATAGGCTTAGTGCTGAGTGCCACAGATTGATTATGGAGGTCAGGTTTTCTCTCGGGTCACTCATTTTAAATGTGAATACAGCCAATCGCACAATACAGCTGTCACTAAAGGGGGCCGACGCCCATTGTCAGAACTCATATCTGTTGTTTCTGTGCTCCACGACGACCCAAAAATATTAGTTATGAACAACTCTCTCCCTAATCCAAAACTCAGAGGTGTGATGCCATCAAGTATAATGTATGAATTGTGAAAGGTGAAAGGTGACACAGGATGAACTGTGAACAATACAACTGAATGAAGCTCCAGACGTTATACGTACAATACATTTTAGATTCATTTATTTGGTTTCTGTCTTCGAGAGAGAAATGACAAGTTGGACTTCTTCATTTAGGAGGTGCTCCCCTTTAAGTCCAAAGGTCGCACTAGAACAGACTTTCCATTTAACAGTCTTCATGCTAAGCTAAGCTATCTGACCTATACCTTCAAATATAACGTCTTACGTCATTAATGTAGTATTTAAGTCATACGTGGACAGGGATCTTTATGAAAGCGACCGGGTCCGGATGGATTTGTGAGGACGGGGTCCGGCTGTCTGTCTCAGAGGTTAAACTCCATGACAACTTGCAACCTGAAGCCCCCCAACTGGTGACACAGTGTGTAAGTGTGCGTACGTGTGTCAGTGTGACCTTCACATCCTCAGAGTGTGTGTGTGTATGCGTGTGTGTATGCGTGTGTGTGTGTGTGTAAGAGTCACGAGGAAACACTTCATCACTGCCGTCCTATTTACACACACACTTTCTTTCACACACACACACATATTAAACTTTTCCTTTATACACTTTTTATATACTCTTTTCTAACCCTTCCCTCCCTCTCTTTTTCTCTCTCACTCTCTCACTCTCACTCTCAGATTTCCTTCAGGCCACTAATTGTATTTTTGATGATAATCATCCAATCACATTTCATTACTGTCATCACTTCCCCTTCGTCACATGATGGGAAATTAATTAAAACTTCCTGAGACAACATGGGGAGCAGGTGCGCACACACACACACACACACACACACACACACACACACACACACACACACACACACACACACACACACACACACACACACACACACACACACACACACACACACACACACACACACACACACACACACACACACACACACACACACACACACACACACACACACACACACACACACACACACACACACACACACACACACACACACACACACACACACACACACACACACACACACACACACACACACACACACACACACACACACACACACACACACACACACACACACACACACACACAGGTAGGAAGGTCCATAAATCACAGCAGACAGAATGGGAGTAATGAGGTGGCTAGCTGTTAGTGCTCTGTAGGGTAGGCATGCACCTAGGTAAGTACACACACACACACACACACACACAGTAATCCACATACTGCAATACTCTCAGTACAGTATTACTGCTACAGTGACAGAAAAACATCTTTGGGGGGGAAACAGCTGTTACACAGCTGTGTGTGTGTGTGTGTGTGTGTGTGTGTGTGTGTGTGTGTGAATTTCACCATCGTCAAAACTTCAGAGCAAGCAAAAAACTACGTTGAGCCCAGATTTATGAGTTCAGAACAAGTTTTTATCAAAAACATTTCAAAAGTGATAAGCTAACAAGCTTCATATTTAACATACAGACATGAGAGTGGTATCACTCTTCTCATGTGACTGTCTGACGTAATGTTTATCTTAATTGAATATTGGTGAAATATAAATTTCTCTGTTGATCTTACGATGATTTCAATAAAGCTGCTGTCAGTCCATTCTCACTCACACACACTCATGACACAAAGAGTGAGGTTAGATTTAGTAGATTATGTGTGTGTGTGTGTGTGTGTGTGTGTGTGTGTGTGTGTGTGTGTGTGTGTGTGTGTGTGTGTGTGTGTGTGTGTGTGTGTGTGTGTGTGTGTGTGCGCGCTCTCTGCAGGTCTCCAAACTAATCTGTCCTGACGTAACAACATGCTGCCTCTCAATCTGCCCACTGCTGGAGTCCTGGCACACAAGCACAAACACGCAGTGTTTAGTAATGTTGTCATGTTCTATAAATAGGTAAAATTGATTTGTGTGGAGGAGAACAAGAGAGTGTTACAGTAGGATACATGTAGCTTTGCAAAACTGTAACTTGACAATGCAAACTGCCAAAGCTACTAACAATCAGTTAATTTGTCCTGTTCACTTCAGTTAATGAGTCCTAACTAGCGTTTGATCATTTGTGTGCTCTAACAAAGGTTACGGTATTGTAACCCTAGTTCTGTAAGCACAAGCGGAGCCCTGGACTCTGGATAATACTCTCCTCCAATAACGAGCACAAATGTGCCCATGCACTGACAAGTCTGCTCACAACGCTGTAAACTGGCAGCAGGGTGACCTTGGTGGAGGGCTCCACCTGCGCTTATGGAAGAAGGGTTGCAATATCATAACCTTTGCTCTAACTCGCCGACTGTCGATGTCGGCCACCACAGTGCAGTTGTAGGTCCTCTCCAACACGTGCCTCCCCAGTATCAGGTACCTGAAGTGTTGGAGGACCAAGAACCCTGCCTGTGTCAGTCCTCTGTCGGGGCCCCACATCACCTACCAATCTCAAGACCCTCCCCAACCCGTCAGGGAAGGGTGACCAAGTGCCGCATGTGCAGGAGCCCCAGTGCTACCGCTGAATGGGCATCTGCCTCAAACCCCAGCGCCTGTATGACAGCCTGCGTTTCAGAGCCACCTCGACCTGAAAGTATGCGCCTTCAAGATGTCTTGCAGGCAATGCAATGCTTGAAAAGAATTCAGCCGACATCACGGCACTGCGTCCAATCCCTCCCACTTTCTCTGTGGAGATCGGAACATGGAAATGGCCGACCAGAGATGAGAACCATGAACGCATCAACAGCTCGCCCGTAAACACAGTGTTTACCTTCTCTCTTCCTTTGTGGAGAAAGCAGTGCTTTGGCAGTGGACGCCCCTGAGGTTCGGTCTGAGGAGGTTAGTACAACCAAACAGCAGGTCCAGACTGAATAACAAGCAATTAATAGAGTCTGGCCGGTTAGGTCCACTAGCAGGTTAGTATCAAGTAACGACTAGTTGGTATAGTCCTACTATTTTGTTTTTCTGTCTTCCGATTGGACGTTGAGCGCAGCGTGGATGTGTTCCTGCTTCTCCTCAGACTGTCAGCTTTGCCCTTCTGTCTTAAACAGAATACTTTAATTAAGTTAATTAGTCTCACAGTGGTCTGAGAAGCACAGACAGAAGGTCTAAACATCCAAACAAAGATCGGCAGGAGGAAACACACTGAGGGGGAAACTTCTCTGCTTAGTGAGGAAGGAAGGAAAGGACATAAGGATGGAAGCGTTGTTCATTTCGTATGGGACGACGGAGGAGACGGCGGCACTGAAATCAGTTTCAAGGTCATGTAGGAAAAGTAGTAAAAAAATGGAGGCATTGAAGAAAAGACGGTGGTAAAGGAGGAAAGGATTAGAGTTAGGGAAAGAAGTGATGAGGTAAGGAAAGAAAACGTAAAGGTAGGAAAGCAAAGGAAGCTATTTTTTAAGAAGAAAATCAGGGTTCCAGTCCCCTTCTGTCCGAGCTGCAGGGGGCACTACAGTCCAGCTGATCAGGTGTCAGTATCCGACTGATCAACACACACACACACACACACACACACAAGCACACACACAGCATGTCATACTGTCACCTATGTGAAAATGAACAACATCTCTGTGACAGAAAGAGAGAGAGAGATGCAGGACTGTGTAAGATAATGAGGTACTGTTCAATACACACACAGGATTGTGTCTGTCTGTCTGCTCTCTTCTTCAGCCCTCATTTCAAAGAAATAAGTTAGAGTTTTTCACATTTGATTACAGGTTTCTTTTTTTAAAGTGTTTTCATGTAAATAATTAAAGACCTCAGGTCAAACCAGTTCAACGTGAAGAAGAAAAACCAGTCAGTCCCAATCTTTTAGTCTGCCGATGGAACTGCTTTAAGGATGAAACACATATATTTCTATTTGAATGTACCTGCTCACACCTGTCCACAAACCAACTGCAGTTTAGAAAATAATATCTACTGATTTGGTTTATAAAAAAAATAAAAACTGTGGAAAATGCTAATCATAATTTTCTAGAACCCTCATTTAAATGTCTATTTATGTCCGGTCAACAGTCCAAAACCCCCAAATATTATATTTACTGTCATGTGAAGAAGAAGCAGATCCTTTCGTTTTAGAACCTGGAACCATCTAATACTTGCTTTTGCCTGAAATAAGAAATTAACTGACAAAGAGGTATCAAAAAAGCTGATGATGATTTATAATGTCAATCAAACAAATAAAAGAAGCTCTACGTGTAATGTAAGTAAAAAAAAAAAAAAGTACTGAGAGAGAAAATATTGAAAGACTAGAACTAGAAACAGACAGATGCAGAGGTGAAAGCAAAATTACAATCCTTAATTAAAAAAGTAGTAATAATACACTATAAAAATACTTAATTCCAGGTCAAGTCCTGTATTCAAAGTAAAAGTATTTAAATATTAACAACAAAATGTAATGAAGTATTAAGACTCCTTAATATACTCCTCAGAATGGACGGAGTGTCCTTATCCACCAGTAACTGTCACATAACTCTGACAGCTGTACACACTTGTTCATTTTAATACTAAGACAGATACATACTTTCATTTAAATAGCATAATTTTCTGTCAAAACTGAGTACAATGTTAACTTTTTTTTTTACTTGATTATTTCCATTTTACTTTACTCTTTAAGTACTTAAACGTTATAATATAACGTACATACGCACATACATTTCCAAATATAGAATAAAGACGACTTTTGTGCTCAAAATCGGCCTAAACTTGAAAAAAATTGAAAAACACAGATAGGCTTGTAAAGTAATTTTAAAAAGTAAGACATAAAAGAATAACAGAGGTTTAAGGACGACAGATAAATGCAGACAAGTGATCCAGACCAACAACAAAAAACCGGACGGACGGAAAAGACATTCTCAGTTTAACAACAATCAGTTCAAAGTTCAAAGTTCAAAGAAGAAGAAGAAGAAGAAGAAGAAGAAAAGGGAAAATGAAGGGAAAGAGATAGAAGAAGAGGAGGAGGAAGGTGACTTACCGGAGGAAGAGATGGATGGATGAAGAAAGTAGAGGCGCGCTGAACTCACAGACAATATCAGCAGCTGCTCATTAAGCAATAATCAATACTAAACAGGTGTGTGCGCGTGCGCGTGAGTGTGTCTCCTGACTGTGACTCCGCGCGGGCCCTTTGATTTATCAGGCCATCGATCGTCCATACATCCACCCATCCAACCAGCAGGTATCCCGGACACTGGTCATCAACTCTGTCGGAGCAGCGGAGAGCCGCGCGCTCTGCGCCGCACCGAGAGCAGAGTGGCGGGGCTGCGCATGCGCCACACACAAACAGAGCGAGAGGGAGGGGGAGAGAAGAGAGACACAGAGAGAGACAGGGGATTAAATTGCCGCCAACAAAAATAACAAAATTGGTTTGAACCTGAAAAAAATAATGTCTAAAGCGGTTTCTTACGTGTGTGCGCCCGTGCATGTGTGCGCCAGTGCATGTGTGCGCCCGTGCATGTGTGTGCGTGTGCGTGTGTGTGTGTGTGTGTGTGAGCAGCAGGTTGACTCGGTTTCTTCCAATCAAAAACTGTAAATACTGGCTGCACACAAGCATTGTTCACAGCAGTGGATAGCTTCTGTCTCTCTCTCTCTCTCTCTCTCTCTCTATCTATTTACTGTCAACTCACCTGTTCCTGATGTCATAATGTGTCAGGTTAAAGGATCTTTTCACAGTTTCTTCCAGCCTGAGTTGAAGTTTCTTAAAAATTGAAAATAGGAATGCTATTTCCTGCATTTATATATTTATAGAACCAGTTATCTGGCTATCAAACACAATTTTGAAGTATAAAAATATATGTACATTGCAGTTGTTTAAAAAACTGATACTTTCTGATGAATGGTGTCTTTATCTCCAAACAGACAGACAAGGTAACATGATTACAGATATTTATTACATTTCATTTTTTTTAGCTGACGCTTTTATCCAAAGCGACTTACATGCTATACAGTAGACCCAGCAACGGTGAGCAATGAGGGTTAAGTGTCTTGCTCAAGGACACAACGACACGGACTGCCGGAGCCGGGGATCGAACCCCCGACCCTCTGATTGAAAGACCGACTTGCTAACCACTGAGCCACAGTCGCCCCCGACTGAGACATGCCGCTCTGTTTCTCTGAGGCGCAGAAATCCTGTCATGTTCCCAACAAATGCACGATATCCTTCTGTTTAGTAAAACTACCTGTTTTAGGCAATTACTGAACCTTGTTTTATTTAGAAATGAAACATATTTGTGAGCATTTCTTTCTTATTTTTTTTCTAAAAGATCTACGTCTTCCGAGAGCCACAGACACGATAGAGAAGTCAGACAGTTACACATATTTTGGTATTTTCATGGGATTTGTTGACAACGGAGGAATAGAAATATTGAAATCAGAACCATTTATTGCCATGTTTGTTTTCACATTCAAGGAATTTGTCCTGGCGGGAGGTGCATAACATTTAACAATAAACATTTTACAGTAAACAGAGTGCAATAAATGAAAATGAATGAATATTAACAATTGAACAGTAGAAAATAAAATAAGATAAAATGCATGGAATGTAAGTGTTATGTGAAAGTGGCAAGTGTATTTAAATATGAAACATAGGGTGTGTGCAGGGGACCACTGGAAGTCAACAAAAACACAACTTCAAAGGGTGGAGCATTTAGCAGATAGAGTCGATATGTCCCTCTGGAGTTGGTAGGGACCAAAAATGGAGCTAAAAGAGTGTGACTATATTGGACATACATCCAACAGGTGGACACACATACAGCAGAATAATACATTTAATCTGTAACTGCAGGATGCATAAATAAGCAAACATTTGCTCAACATTTCATCTGTATCAGGAGATAATATGTCAGTGTTGTGTTCACAGCTTGTTTCTGTTGCCCCCAAGTGGCCAAAAGCTGCAGGTTTTACTACCATTTTGCAGTCCTTCATTGAAGCTTTACGACGTTTACAAAGAGTGAAATATTAACTTAACACATACCTTGTGTCATTTCATAAATAGTTACAAATTCGGCACGACATGTTTGACAAATTTGGGGTCTATAGTAGAATTTAAAAGATGGGGACCATCTTCTCAGTGATCCTGCAGTCCCCCGGCTCTACCCTCAACCCCCACTCTCAGGACCTTGCTGTGGTTTCCCAGAGTTCCTTGCATCTCCCATCTCACAGGTCCCAGTGGATTTGTTCCTCCATTTGCAAACGCGGCAAACCAATCCAGTTCATCTGCTCCTCAGGATGTCCAGCCAATCACAGTCCAGCACTGCAGCGACCCACTTACACAGACACACATCTCCCTCCCCCCCTCACCTTGAACGTCACGTCAAGGTTGTACAAGGAGAGAGAGAGAGAGAGAGAGAAAGAGAAGACTCACCGCTAAAACCAGCACAAACACAGACAAAGATAATAAAAAAACTGATTTGAGCCGATAAATTCCATTTTTGCACAAACTTTCTGAATCACTTCCTGTGCAGTGCGTCAGTCAAAAGTGCTTCTTCCTAAATGAATGATGTTCTGATGAAAAACAATGCTTCCTCTCTTTGCTGCCGAAGGTCAGATGTGAACATTTGTACTCTAAATATAAAGCTTCATGTTAATCAGCAAGCGTTAAAGGTGCTGGTATGCGGCAACGTTTTCACTTTGACTGTGCAGCAGCTTGTTTAACCTCAGTGGTTAAAACAACGAGCAAACATCTGTGTCTCAAAAACAAACAAATAAGCTACATAATAAAGGATAATAATTGCAAGTGTGCTTTGACAATGATGTTGGCGTCAAATCCTCAAACCAGCGGTAAGGGCCGGCTGTGCATTAATGTCATTCAAATATCTTACGTAAGTAAAAAGTGTTGGCATCAAAGTCAGTTCATTTTCCAAAAGTAAGAAAGTAAAAGTACTAATGCAGAATGGCCCATTTCACATGTATATATATCTTTATGTATATTACATAAAGAATATTGATGCAATAATGTATTTGAAGCATTTTAACACACTTTTTACACTGCTGCCATCTTGATCCAAAACATTTAATAATGTATTAGTTGATTGTATTTTGTATGAATAATAAAAAGAGTGCAAGTACAATACAGCATAAAAGGGAACTAACTACTCAAGCTGAGTGGAAGTATTTTAAATTCTACTCACGTCCAGTACTGGAGTCATAAACGTTCCACAACTGGTTATGGGTTGTCCCAAAGGGAGTACATGTAGAATGATAATAGTGGACATCTTTGTCACTTAATCTACTTATTTGTATTCAGTGCAGTGCTCAATTATAAAAAATAAATGTTTTTTTTTTTTTTTTTTACAGTGTGCTCATTTTGGAGATATTCTACATTTACAGGGGAAAGGAAGGTGGTCAGGCGAGTGAGCCTCCGTCAGCATCCACAGTGGTGGAGGTGCACCTGTCATCAAGCTCCTCCCCCTGTGATGAGACACACCCTCAACAGCTGGAACATTGAGACACATGGCCCATACCAAGTAGGTGGTGTGTGTGTGTGTCTGACAAGACTGTTTACTGTTAACAAAAATGCTGCCTTCAACAACCTGTACTTTCCAGTGTCAAGTGGTGAAACCTGAAACTGTAAGCCAGCACACAGCTGTCGGCCCTGTAGGAACCCAGAGGCCCAGATGGTCTTCACCGTCTGGGCTACCTTTGTTTTTCTGTTCTGATGCTACTGGTATCAACTGGCCTCTCCAAATGTTTTTAAACACCTGAGTAACACACGCATGCTTATTAGTCAGCGTAGGAAGTTCCTGGTCAAGAAGTCCAGCACACCCCAAAGAAAGCTAACAAGCGACTTTGACTAAATGTCTATTCTCTATAATGTTATTGGTCCAACTATTGGTCATGTTTAAATATTTACTGTATTCAAAATATTTTAATGATAATAACTATCATCAGGACAAAACGTCAGTGTTGGAAGGAAGAAGGATAATTTGACATCGAAACATTTCAGCTCAGAGGATCTCCGTCCGTTCCAACCAATAGATGACTTCTGTGTCGCTGAGCTGAGGGAGACACTGAACCAATCAGAGCTGCAGGAGGAAGAGCTACATTACACTCATCCTCAGTCTGCTCATTGAAGAGCTGAGGCTCAGAATATAAACAGCTGTTGAGATCATGATTTAATAGTTAGTGAGGAATAAGTAATTATAGTTTAAATACAAACTGCAGTAGTAGTGATGTTGATAAGTAGAACATTTTAAAAAGACAGATGCTGTTTTTGCTGATCGAGTGCATCTTAAATATCGGTCAGGACAAACAGTTGAAACTGAAACTGATTTAAAAAAAACATTGACTTTAATATTTTTTGTTTTTTTCCCCAAAACTTTCATTAACAACAAACATCTATAATAGAAAATACAGACAGAGATTAAGTCAAGAGATAGACAAGAGAGTGACAGGTCCCAAACACCCAGAGTGACAACGGGATGAGGTACAGAAGTGAAGGATGACAGGAAGGGAAAGATGCCAGCCGTCAGTCCATCACTGCCATTTTACCTCCTCCTCCTCTCCTCTCGCTCCCTGTTCCTGTCTCTGTTCTCTTTATTCCTCTCTCTCTCCCTTGGCTTCTCTCGTGCTCTCTCGCCCTCTCTCTTCTCCTCAGTCTCTCGCTCTCTCTCTCTGTCCCTCCCTTGGTCTCTCTCACTCTCTCCGTCTCTTTGTCGGCCTTGAAAGTCCATTTTGCGTCTCCTCCTTTCCTCCTGCTCCTCCTCCTCCTCCTCAGCCCTTTCGTCCCGTCTGCTCCGGCGGGTAGCCTCACGTGCACGGTCCTCTACCTCACGTGGACGCTCACGGCCTTCTGCCTCACGAGCACGGCCCTCTGCCCCACGTGCACGGCCTTCCATCTCACGCGCACGGCCTTCCACCTCACGTGCACGCTCACGCCCCTCCACCTCACGTGCACGCCCCTCCACCTCACGTGCACGCTCACGACCCTGCACCTCACGTGCAAGGCCTTTCTTGTCCTTCCTCGCCTGCTTCTCATCACCGCTGTCATCGTCCTCGTCGTTCTTGCGTCCGACTTGCTTGTTGTCCGACTGTTTGTCCTTCTTTTTCTTCTTCTTGTCCTCTACTTTCTTCTTCTTCTTCATCTTCTCCTCGCTTTGTACTTTTCTCTTCTTCTTCTTTTTGTGTTTGCTGTCCGAGTCTGGAGGACAAGAGGGGAAAATAAAATGTAAATTACTCAGATGTTTCAGAAAAGAACATTTACAGATAAAAAAAGAAAAAAGAAAAATGCAATTAGATTCACTTTTAATTAAATAATATGGATGTACCTGAGCTGCTGCTGGAGTCACTGGAGGAGTCTGAGGAGGAGGAGTCAGACGAGGAGGAGGATGATGAAGAGGAGGAGGAATCAGAGGATTCCACTTCCTGGTTTTGAGTCATGATCATCTTGGGAGCGTTCTTCAAATGTTCCCTCAACTCGTCCCTGAGAGAGAGAATTGTGTGCGTAAGAAAGGCTTGTAGATACACAACATTCATGCAAACGTTCGGACAGAATGTAACAAATTAGTTTAGTAATAAAATTAAAAGATTTATTACAATTTTGCAAAGTAAAATGATACTATCTATCTATTAAACATTACATTCAGAAGGCAAAAAGTATTATTTTTCTTCCAAACAGAACTTTTGTGTTGAAATTCAGACTTATTTATTATGTAAAAAATCATCCAATGTCTGGATATGGCTAGATGGGCAAACCACTTAAGATGATTCAATATTTAATTTAAGTCTTGGCTAAAATTGACATTTAACAATATGAGCACAATCACACTTTTAATTTATAGATGTAAAATATGATTAAGGAAACCACTTTCCAAGGCCTGGAGAGACCCTGTTCTAGCAGCAGATTTATACCCAGGGTTTAGGAATGAGATGTTCAACAATCACATATGGCCCAAATATTCAAGCGTCGTCCTATTTTTTTGGGCTGAATTGTACACTGGCCACAGTATAGTGTGTGCGTGTGTGTCTATATACAGTATGTGTTCCTTACGTCAGGCCTCCCAGTCCGATAGAGGTGAAGAAGTTGATGGCAAAGCGTGTATTTCTGGGATTATCACGAGGGAAGAGACCTTCAAAGTACGGCTGCAGAGTTCTGAAACACACAGTTTGCAGCTTAATATGCACGTTATAATCTTCATTTATCTTTGCAGAGAGACAGAGAACCTCACGTTTCAGAGTGTGTGTGTGAGTGTGAGTGTGTTCGTACGGGTCTTTGAGCCTCTGGTTGAGTCTGGGGAGGCCCATGTAGGCACAGAGCTCCTGGAAAAGGATCTTAACAAAGATCCTGCTGGATGACGTCGTTGTATCCTCGCTCATATGAACGGACTCCAGCACCTGGTGGTCGAGAGACATTTAAAAGACAGCAGAGAGAGAGAACCATGAATTTGGAGGAAAAAACAAGCAGAAAGAACAACCAGGTCCATGTGTGTGTTGGTCCTTACACTCCAGGGCACAGAGTCCGTGTAGAGCAGGTGAGCGAACAGCCGAGCCACGTTCCTCAGTTTGTTGGTCTCCAGCCGGTGAATGGTTTCGTACTGCTCCGCGAAAATCCCTTCAAAACTCTCCATATACTCCTTCTTCAGCAGACAGAACCGCTGAAGACAAAAGACACAAAAGTTACATGCAGTTCAGCAGGATTTCATATGGTTTCCACGTAAGGAACGGAAATCAATCCGCACCCGATCATGTGTCCCTCATCACGTTGGGATGCTAGCCAGACTGAAACCTGATCATGAAACATCGCATCACAGACCTCAATGTGCAGGGCAGTTAATCAACCATGATAAGAAAGGTGCACCGCCTGCCTGACACATATTTAAATATTAAATATCTGGTTTGTATGGCACGTTTCCTTGTACTCAAGAACACCACCAGTAAAGTAAAAGTACTTTTAATATTGTAGCTCTTATTTATTGGTGAATTTTAACGGCATCGCTCCAGACCACTGACGTGATGCAAAATTCACATGAGGATTTTTCATTCAAAAAAACTTTACTTTATGCGGTTTTATTTTGGTGGTCATTCACATTGGGGGAAAAAAGCGCAACAAAATGAATACGCATGGAATATTCTTTAAAAAAATAAAATATTTGGGGTTATCCACAGTAACTGTACCTGGAAAGAAATTACTTAAGTCAACACACTGTTGGGGAGAAATGTCAGAACCTGGACACACAAACTCAAAAACTATCTAATTTGATAGAAACCAGGAGCGAATAGAAGCAGAGTTTCCCGTCTCACCCCGGCCAGCAGACCAAAGAACTTCTCGTAGGTTCTCTGTTGGGCGCAGCAGTCCAGGATCATGTTACAAAGCTCCTTCTGTTAACACAAACAGAACAAATCGTATGAACACATAACATGGCACATTAAAGATCCCGCCATCGTTATCAAACTGCCGCGGTAACAACAACAATCATCATATTGTGTAGTGGTGTGTAGTTCTCATTTTGAAAACGCGCCCGTTCGTTCATATTCAGGCTTCTCACCCGGCTGGGATCCGACGGGACGTTCTCTGGGAGCGCCGCGTTAAATGAGGTCAAAAGGTCAAATGATGTGAATGCGAGTGTAGCGGCCAGGTGTGAAAAAGACGCTTCGTTTCACGTGTCGAGAGCAGCTGTGATGACAGGCGTCGTCCGTCTCGTACGACACGCATTCAGAACAACGACCACTTTCCCAAAAACATGCTAGCAAAAATGAATTAATACGAATGGGCATTTTCAAAAGATAGACTGGTTTAGTTCTAGTTACCAAACATAACATGCTAACTGTGGGCTGAGATATGTAATTGGGATTATTTCTGACTGACACTAGAATTGACATATGATAGGGATTGTTTTTTTACGTAATTATTCGTCTTGTTTTGCTTTTTGATGCGAACGCTGTGTGATTAAATGGGAATGTGCTTTTTTTTCTCTTCCATCAACATCTCAGTCAGTCGGTGTGCGTTTCCAGCTGCTGTCGAGTGATTCAGTCGTGATGCTGATGAAACCCCGGCTGACAAGGTCATCCGCTCTGACCCGCCCTTCTTCACACTGGCACGATGTTCCCAGTCTTCTTCTCCTTCTTTATCCTTTAGTTATCAACTAGTTTATCAGCCCCACCTTCTGGTCAGCAGTGACATAGAAAAAAGGCAATAATTCCTCGTGTTTTGTTTCAGAAATTAATTTAAATATCTTTAAACTAATTGTCAGTTGTTTCACATTAATTATCTTGATGATATTTTCACGTCCAGTTGTTATGCCAACACTAGGAATCGACCGTTTATCATGTCGGCTTGTTTTATTCTTCCACATTATTTTAAGACGACACGTTCTCACATTCATCCTCATCTGTTTGCGTCACTGAGGCCTTTTAAATCTGCCAAGTGTGTGTGTGTGTGTGTGTGTGTGTGTGTGTGTGTGGACTTACCGTCTGGCTGTCAGGAAAGTCCATCTTGATCAGCTTGTGAGCGCACTCCTCAAAGTCCAAACTACAGACAAGAAAATCAATCAGTTAGTAAGAGTACGTCAGTGAGCTCTGGGTGTGTGTGTGTGTGTGTGTTCCTGTTTGTGTCATTTTCTCAATCCGTTTCAGTGTTTCATCCTGTTCTCCGAACCTGTGAGCTGCTCTACAATGAAACCATGGTAACTAGGCTATGCACACACACAAGACTTAAACACAGCTTTAAATATTAGTCCAAGTCCATCAAATATAGAAGGAGCTGTAAATAACTGCAAACACCCTCAGAGACAACTGAGTCAGTGTGCGAGTGTGTATTTGTAAGAGTGTGTGTGTGTGTGTGTGTGTGTGTGTGTGTACCTGGACTGGATAGCGAGGTAGATGGTTCTTCTGAAAGCAACCAGGTTGACTTCTGTCTGATCATAGATGGTGATCTTCTCATCTGAGGGAAGGAGGGGGGCTTATTTAATATCAGGTTAATACCAGAATATTGATTAAAATGAGATATTCATTTTTCAGAATTTTGAAGCGTAAACATGGTCAGTGAGCTGTTCTTTAACATCGGTCTATACAATTGTACGTATCTACTTGACATATTCCATTTCCCAATGCATTGAAGTGGTTTTCATAAGGTCGGCGCACTTGGAGACAGAATCTTTTTTTTTTTTTACATTTTGGATCAAGACTCCGCTTCTTCTCTCATTCTCGACAACAGAAAAAAGAGAACATTCCTCCAGAGCCACATGACAATATACAACCGGTTTCAAAACTGTCTGTTTGGCAGGATACCCGTCTGTCTGTCTCACCTCCTCCCTCCTCTGCTGCTTTCTCTTCTTCATCGTCGTCTTCTTCTTCGTCACTGCCATCGCCCTCCTCCCCCGAGTCGCTGCTGCCCTCGTCCAAGATATCTGTCGGGAGGTAACAGCCGATTGGTTAAACTCAGAGGGAAGTGACAGCTGATTGGACGGTTGGGTGTTTGTGTGCATTCTGACCTCTTTTAATGGTTTTGTATTTCTCCTCGCTCTCCAGGAAGTCTGGGTCCATCTTAAACACATCTGAGTGAACATAAACACACATGTTAGAATTACATATACAGATGTCTTTCTGCAGAGAGACTTGTAGAGTCAGGTAGAGGTCTTACTGAGGATGTCTTCGGTGTTGTACTCGTCGTCCAGCGGCAGCATGTGGGTGAACTGGTCTTCCTCATCCACCAGGTCCAGGCCCTCTGGGATCACTGGATGATCTTTGAAACCATCCTTCCTGATGGCAAACATCACCTCGATCATGTACTGGACCCTCTTATCAATGGCCGACTCGTGGAGGACGTTCCTGAGACGCTCAAATATGGCTGAAAAGAGAGCATTGTAGTCACATTTACGATAAATTGTGCCAATATAAAAGGTTGATTTTAATTAGAAAAGGCCAGATCTTCTGACAAATGCATCACCATTAGTTTAATGCTTCAGGTTGAGTTTAGATTTTCAGATATTTTGTGTGTGTGAGACATGCAACAAAGGCGCCTGGTTTGAATTAGACGAGGAAGGCCGTGTTTAAGTGGCTACCGTTGATTCCTCGCGGGGACACCTCGGTCAGTTTGAGTCCACACTCCTTCAGGAAGGCGATGGAGACCTCCACGCTGTCGTCAGTCGGGCGCTCCAGCAGCAGAGTGAGCATCTCCAGACACAGAACCTCGTGGGCCTGAGGGCGAGAGACCACGGAGCCAACAGAGAGAGAGAAGTAAACACACGTCATTAGAGCTGAACACGAACACTCAAACCGACGGTTAATATTATTAATAATATTATTAGTATAATAATATAAGTCAGCCAGCAGGACGTACCACGTTCTGGTTGATGAGATGTGCCACAAACTTTGAGGCCGTCAGGCACTGTTGCTGTAAAACAAAAGACAGACGGGTATTAATAGATGACTTGGACTAATACGAATACAGTTTAATGATAGAAAACACAATTCAAAATAATTTAAGGAAAAAAAGAAGTCTTAATGGCAAATTTTGGTTCAGAGTAAACACAGTGTCAAATTATTTAAGCAAATGTTTACGTTTGTTTGCCACAAACAGCCTTGCCGACCCAGCTGTACTGGGAGGAGCATGAATGTTTATATGAAGATGTTATGTATTGCCGGTATCTGCAGGTTGCTGTGTTGTACCGGCGGTGAAAACTAATCTGGGATCATTAATCGAATCTTAAACATCTTACAGACGGACAGTACAGACGTTATATGTAGTTGGGTGGACTGGGTTCAAAACCTTCCAGAATAATTTAGGTGTAGTATCTTATTTGTCTCTCTGCATTTGAGTCATCCAGCTTCAGCCTGCTCAAGTTAAACATTTTCACCGCTGTCACCTTAGTAGAGGTGGGAATACTTTGGGAATCTCACCATTAGTTTCTCAATTGAATAAACACAAAGGTTCAATGCACTATGAAACAACCTGAAGTCGAGCTAAATGGTGTTGATGAAGGTTACTACAGTCTGACAAATGGAGAAAAGCTTTTCAATTTCAAAATGTTAACGGTTACTTTGGAAGCATCTCATGACTGTAAGAGAATAATGAATCAGAGTTAACTTTACTGACCAACTTCACCATCACCGTGTTGTTACCAACAATATCTCCAGTAATGATGAACAAGCTCTCTCTGGGGAAAGCTATTGTTATTAAAGATGCTGTACATGAGCAGGTCTTAGATGAAACATGGATCACGTTATTGTCCACAGTTGGTCAACGTTTTTAGAAGTGGTGCGGTTCACTAATCCTGAAGTTAGGGCTTTGCTCATGATAGTCTCCGGGTAATGGCATTTAAACTATTAACAAAAAAAAACACCTCACCGTACATCTTGCAAACAGCGATAGACAGATATACAGTCATACACAGTCAGACAGACGGGTACCTTGAGGTTGCGGCGGTAGCTCCTTCTGAAGGCCAGGATGAGGCGTTTCAGGATTAGCTCTCCAATCTGAGGGAACTTGGAGTTGATGATGGCGACGACGGCCGAGTAAACGTGAGTAAAGGTCGGCGACGCCGCCTGAGCCTGCAGCACCGAGCGAGACAGCAGACCCCTGGGAGACAGGTAGACGGGTACAGCGGGGCAGTCAGGGAGGGAGACAGTCAGACAGACAGACACGACCTCCAGTGCAATGCAGAGGAAAGAAGGTTTCTCTGTTTCACTTTCTTCTATCAATCATGCTAATCAGGAAGCATCTGTTTGGTTAGTGAAGTAGCCATTGAGTATTAATGTGAAGCTTTATGTTGCGTTGTTCACCTCCCCCTGACGATGTTCTCCTGCAGCAGCTCCTGGATGATGTGCACGATGTTGGACACGTTCACTTTGTTGATCAGACCGTTGATGGACTTCTTCAGGGCCTCCCAGCTCATCCTTTGATAGGCGAGGCTGCACAGGACAACAACAATGATATGGGCTCGTATAAATACACAGTCGAGATTTCAGTTACATGACTCAGGCCAGAACCGGGTCGATCCTAGCTATAAGTTGGATTAAAACTGCAGCTCAGTGTTACATTGTTTTTGGGGTTTATGCAGCAGGGTGGTGCGTAAATTTGCACTCAAACCGATTGGGATGAGTCTTACTATAATTTCTCAAAAAATCTCTCTGCCTTGAATTGGGTCGGGTTTGTGCCAATTTTACATTTCTGACATATAACCTTTTTCGGCTGTGCTGAACATTCGGTAGGAGCAGACACATGTCAGAGATCGTGTAATAAATGTCATACATATACACGTATAACATGTTTTGAATGTTTACTGTGGAAATAGCTTCCTGGAAGAAAGAAAATAAATCTACAAACTGATGGGATGATTGGAAAGTGATCACAGGAGTTAATAAACTAAAACTAAGAAGATGATGTCTAATCCTTGTGTCGTGCCTGGTCTTGTCGGTGATTTGCTGCTGCATCATGCGCAGCTTGGCGGGGGGGATGTAAGCTCCACCCGTCCTAGTCAGGATCGGGTCGATCTCCTCCTTCTTCTTCTTGACCGGTGGCTCCTCTGCCACCACTGGCTCCTGGTCTGTTGGAGGGGAGCCGGAGCGGCCTCGCCTCCTGTGATCGAACTCTGCATCCCGATTGGTCCACCGGTCACGTCCGTCCCTATCGTCACGCCAATCATCATAGCGATCCCTGCGGGGAGCACAAAAGAGGAGACAAAGCGACTTAAAAAATAATAATTCAGCTTTCAAAAACATCTATTAAGTCTAAACTGGTCTGGTAATGTATAGGTTTACTTATGCCATGCCGTGTCACCATGAAAAATACACTGTTTTCTGGAAATAAACTTTCTAAAACCAGGTGTAAAAACTTTGTATCCATTGAAATGGAAAGAGGAGCGATGGGTCAACGTATTCAGTACTTTAGTAAAAATAATGAACACTATTGTTACGACCTTCATTAAAGCTATATGGGACCAGACAGTCAGTAATCCAGTGATCCTGTGACAAACACTTTGTTTTCATATAAAAAAATATATATTGTACATGTCCTCATTTGATATTGTGTTTTTGTTTTGTAGTTACAGAGAAGTAAGCCATTGGTTTGCACACTACAGCTTTGAAATTGTCAAACTTAAAACTTCAATCACCTTGTCACCTAAATCATACTCCGCTTTATGATGTGACTCTAAATGGACCACAACTTACTAATGAACATCATGCTGTTTTGAAGAAGACTTGAATCTAGAAATTGAGAAATAAACTCATGTTTACTGAGGGAATAAATAAAGTGAGAAGTAGAGTCATTCCGACTTCTTTTTACATACAGAGGGGTCGCCCCCCTGTTGGCCATTAGAAAGAATGCAGGTTTAAGACCCTTCAGTATTGGCTTCACTTTTCAGGTTGTTGCCTAGTTTTGCAGTGTACGGTGTTTTATGAATGGAAAAAGTCCCGGTTTCACAGGGCCTTGAACATATTGATCACCTAATTTTAAACTAATAAAAAGTTACTCAACAGAAGTTTACAAGCCAATAAAAAGCTGTGTGCATCCATCCTGTACCGTGTATAGCGTCCTCTGTCGTAGCGCCCCCGATCTCGGTCTCTCTCTCTGGACCCGGATCTGTCTCGTCCTCTGGATCCGTCTCTAGATCTAGATCGGGATCGGGATCTGGACCTGTCCCGTCCCCGGAATCTGTCTCGCTCTCTAGACCTGGATCTGTCTCGCTCTTTGGATATGGATCTGTCTCTTTCTCTGGAGACAGACTTGGATCTTGATCTCTGAACATCAAATAAGAAAATAGTGGCAGCTGTATTTATTCAGTCACGTTAAATAATCTAGATTGTCCCTGAATGATAGACATATATGGTAATACACACGACACCTTATGATATTTCTTGTAGCACTGCTGTCACCGCTACATTTTTCCTTTTATATATGCTATTTCTGTACAGCTATGTAGACTTTTACATAATTGGAAAAGTCTACAAAATTGGAGTTTTTCCAGCAAAAGTTTGTGGGCACCAAACTTCCTTAGTTAACAACAGCAGGAGGTCGACTGTAATCAGTGCATGTAAACACATGAAATGCCAGTAACGTCAGCATTAATCCCTGCTTACTTTGATCTGAGCCACGCTGCTCCTTAACTTCCTCAGTGCACCATGATGTTCATCCTCATCACTGCTGCTGCTGTCGTCTGAGCTGCTAGAGGCAGGGCTCCCAGAGGCAGGGCTTCCAGACGCAGGGCTCCCGGACGGGGTACGGCCTGCAGGACTGGCTTGAGGGGGGGACTTCACTTTGTCAACCGAGTCGGCCTGTTGAGGCTTCTCTGCTGCGGGACTGGGCTCGTCTCCTGACGGTCCTGAAGACAGCATGGCCAGCATAGATAGATGTCAAAACAACTGCCACTAGTATTGCCACCCTTACAACAACATAAAACCAGTTACAGCAGGTTTTACTCACCACTTTGTTCTTTTTCCGCAGGACTGGGACTTTGACTTCTGCCTGGAGAGTCCATACCTGAAAAAATAAAAACATAAATCAACTTATGATTCTAATAAATATTGTAGTGGCTGCAGATCACAGATGCTCTAGATTTTAGACAGCAAGAAAAATCATACTGTGAATGTCACTTCTAAATACATATTAATAGTTTCGATAGATTTCCACAATAGTTGCACCTTTGAAGAATTAGGTTAACATTATTATTGCGATGACATCAGCTCCTGTTGAACTCAAAACATTAACAATCATATCAAGCAAACTCCTTATTTTCTTGATTAGTCATTGAGTCTATGAGACATAGGAAGGCAGTGAAAATGGCATATGCCTATAACTGTCTGAAGCATAAGATGAAAAAATAAAAGTTAAACGAACAGTCCAAAAACTCGACAGTTCATCAGTTTACTATGATGCATAAAAATTAAAGCACTACATTACTACATTTAAGAAGCTGGGATCATACAAGTATTTGGTCTTTAACTTGACAAGTTTATTTTATGATTTTCAAAATAGCTGCCAATATGTTAACGATTACTCGGATGATCGTCCCAGCATCATGTAAAGACACTTCTGTTGAGTCTTTCCAAATAATGTTTTGTGCCGACTCTGTCTCAGAGACACATATTTATACAAAATACAACAGGAATAAAGGGCATTATTTGTATTATGCTTTTGGGCTATCCGAACCCTTAAAAACCATTAATAAAAGTTTACTGATAGCTCGATCTACCTGTAGCTAACGTACAGGAAAAGATAACACCATCAAGTGTCTCCGACATAACACATACAATTTAAAAAAAGCCGTACGTCTCAATTACTTATGTGGGGCAGTTATTATAACATCGTCACCCGTTTATACTCAACCAAAACGCCAAAAACATGTCTGTTTTATCGCCATGTGTGTTTGGATGAGCTTAAATTAGCTAGTGAGCTAATCTTACTTTAGCTCCCGCTAGGTACCTAAGAAGCTAGTTATTTGTCGGTGAAACCTCAAGACTTTTTACTCTCCAACTTCGAAGAGAAACTCTATCTGTATTTCTGTGTATTTTAATGTCCTCTTACCGTCCTGTATTCCGCCTTTTTGTCCGTTAAATCAGTGACGTTCTTATGGCGGAAAACTTCCTACAATAAGTTAAATACTTCCGGGTAACGGATAGTTTCCGGATTCCACAATAAAGGTCCACAGGCTGCTTGAATGTAATGGCTTTTTTGTTGCATCGACCCCTGGTGGTGAAAATACTTACTTTCACAATGTGACTAGTCCGTTAAGATTTTAATTTAAGTTAGGAAAACAGTATAATTATTTTGTAAATCGGTCTGAATATATACACAT
This sequence comes from Cottus gobio, assembly GCA_023566465.1. Lineage (NCBI taxonomy): Eukaryota > Metazoa > Chordata > Actinopteri > Perciformes > Cottidae > Cottus > Cottus gobio. The sequence continues at coordinate 20,241,336 of CM042227.1, read as the reverse complement.
AAAAACGTTGAATGGCGTGTATGTCAGTCAAAATACAAATGCAGGATACATTTGAAAAGCAATTAAATGCTATTCTAAAAAGTCTAGGCAATGCATAAAGACGAAGATTCAGTTGAAGTTCAAGCACCGAAAGGAGTTAGTTTACTCTATACGATGCACAGTAGGCACAATATTGGGTTTGTATGTAAAATCGTATCCTACAAACTAAATAGAAACAATTGTAAAAAGTACAATATTGTGAGTAGTAGAATTATAACTAGCACAAAGTTAAGCAGCACTCATCTATACTGAAAATAAATACATCTTTATTATTCTCATCTCTACAGAGTGATTTCTCCCCTGCATCCCGCTGAGAAGACATCAATACAAAGTACACATAGTCATTAATACACATTAATAGACATTATTAGACACCAATAGTCAGATAATTGAAATTAGAAGTGTGGGAAGGATTTTCTAGATCAGTTAAAAAAATTATAAAAAACACAGTGAATGTTGGTCCAGCATAGCAAAGTTTGTGATCATAAAAAAAGAAAGTTCTAAACATATACAATGTAAAAATAAACAATGTTGAGAATAAAGGTTCTAAGGTCCAGTTAATAATGATTTAGAACATTGATTGACTGTGTGATGTGGCTGAACGCTCAGACTCATTACCTTCGAGCTTAAATTCTCTTCACCATATATTGTTCCCAAACATAGAAACCGGCAAAAAACACAATTAATACATTGTTTCCCAATAGTTAATCTCTCAATATGTCATTTAAATTCTAATGTGAGTCTGTGCAAAACAGTTATTTCAGAATAAAAAAGAAAAAAATTAAGATTTAAAAAAAAGAAAAAAAAAGAAAGGGGAAGTATTTAGGGGCGTGTTTGATTTCCATTGGCTGTGCTGTGGTGGGTACAGAGTGCTTGTACCTCAGCTACTCCCAAGATTTTCAGTTTTCAGTCACTGATTGTGTCTTTGAAAACCTGCGAGGCACCACAAAGACACTATACACAGGTTTTAGTGCTAAATAAAACAGATGTTGAGTTAATGCTCATTGTTCAGTGATCAATGACTTCTGTGGATTCTGTGCGAAGAGGAGGAACATCTTCAGATTAGTTAGCATCAGTCGTGCTGCAGTGGAGCTGGGTGACCTGCAGTGTTAGCGGTGATTTACTGATACAATATTTTCAGTAATCAATATATACGTTCATAATATTGCACAGATTTGTCATCGGCCAACGAACGCACTAACGCGGCTAACATCCTAATGCAGCTAAGGTTTGGGCTACTTTGCCTGCTCCACCTTTAAATAGTCTGCTGACCATGCACTGCGTCTGCATCTTCATCATCAATCATCATCATGACAACTTACTGAAACCTGCTGCTGCAGTGAGCTTTGACCTCTGCAGTACTTAATGACATCACACGCCAACCTCATCACCTGCTCTGTAACAGCCAACACACACATGCACACAAAGCAGAGGCTGAGTGTTAAAGGGACAGTCCAACATTTGGTTGAATCCTTGAGAACTCAGTTGAGAATAGGTTTTGTCAAGCTCAACAAATCAGAAAAAATGGAAAGTGGCAGATTCAACTGTGAATGAGGCTGGAGGAGCAGAAGCACAATGACGACGATGAAGATGATGACGATGACGATGATGAAGGAGAGTGGACAGCTGAAGGAGCATGATCCTTTAACTCTGTATTTTCAAAACCTCTTTAAACCGGTTACATGAAGGTCTCACTGAAGTTTAAGGAATGCTAACTAAAAGGCAAGAGGGCTTAGATTTGAATATCATTATTAAGGCACTTACAGCATTCATACGGTAAGTCTCTCCCCTGTGTGTTGCTTTGAAAGGTTCAACTTGCCAAATTAATTAAGTAACAAGCTACTGATTTATTTTTATTGTTAGCATCATTATTATTATTTGTATTACTCTCATCAATACACACTGATCTGATCTCAGACTGGGATTGAGGGCAATAGAAATTCACAGGACTGGGACAAGTAGTGGTGGTAATGGCAGAATACTATTAGCAGTACTACATGTAGTACTTGTAGTATTAGTGAAAGTGGTAGTTTGAGGCCTGGCTTTGATCAAAACAGCTTAGAAACAGGAAACAGGATGTGACGATGACACATCACCACTGATGGTTCACAGGGACGGCTGGTGTTCCCAGCATGCATCACACCAGCAACAAACAGACATGTAGAAGTGCACATGTCCTGTCTGAGGCCCCGCCCTCCACATGTGTGGTGGGCGGGGTTTATAACATGTTGGTCCCCAGTGTTACAGACATTCAGTGTTACAGACACATAGTGTTCACACAGACAGTGTTTGTTACTCAGCTATACAGTGTTACAGACGGACAGTGTTGCTGCTCACGCTGTGGTTACGAAGGCTAAAAGTGAAAAAGTGGGTGCTCTGCTGTTGTCGTGACTAAAGGGGGCGTTGCCTGCTAGGCAAGGGCGACACGGCGGCCAGAAGCTCGCTGTAGATCTCCTGTCGGACCTCCTTCGCCACACTCTCTCGAATCTGGAAAAGACAGGATGTTCTCTAATGGCTGTTTTTATTCTATACACACGGTTAACATTGAACATTCTCACAATGGCAGAAACAAACACAAGAGTGGACTTTAAAAGTGAAGTACCGGTCAAATTAAAAGTGCTGACAGACTGTTACCTCTCTGATGAGCTGCTGCAGGTTCCCCACTCTGATTCCTCCTGCTGCTCCTTCCTCCTCGGTTGCTCCTCCCCCGTCACTTCCTCCCTCTTCCCTCTCCTCTACCTCAGTGTGGGTGTTGGGTCGAGGAGCGGGGAGTGGGTTGATGTTAATTGATGCCCGGTACATGCCTCCTTTCTGCTCGCCTTCTCCTCCTCCTGGGACTGGACTGGAGGATCGCGAGGACGGGTTGGTGGAGGGGGTGTGACTGCCGTAGCTGAGCTCTGATTGGAGGAGGAGTTGCTCTCTGAGGAGGTCTGACACCTGGAGAACAGACACGGAGAGGTTGGACATTAAGACAAACCTAAGCTTTTTTAAGTTTATTGGTGTGTGTGTGTGTGTGTGTGTGTGTGTGTGTGTGTGTGTGTGTGTGTGTGTGTGTGTGTGTGTGTGTGTGTGTGTGTGTGTGTGCTGACCGGCTCCATGGCTCTCAGCGCAGAGGTGGTGGACAGACTGTCGAAACTGCTGTCGCTATGGAGACCCTGAGGAGAGAGCGGTTGACATCATGTCATGTTTTGGTCCAAAATCACATAAATTGTTTCAAAAGGGTTTTAAAAAACTGCAGTTATGGTGTTGTGTCTGTATACTGTGCGTTTGCATTCATATAACCTGTGCTGTGCATGTTGTGTTTATTCTGTGGCTACACCCTGTCATGTGTGTGTGTGTGTATACACCCTGTGTTGTGTGTGATGTGTGTATATACCCTGTGTTGTGTGATGTGTGTATACACCCTGTGTTGTGTGATGTGTGTATACACCCTGTGTTGTGTGATGTGTGTATACACCCTGTGTTGTGTGTGATGTGTGTATACACCCTGTGTTGTGTGTATACACCCTGTGTTGTGTGATGTGTGTATATACCCTGTGTTGTGTGTGATGTGTGTATACACCCTGTGTTGTGTGTGGTGTGTGTGTGTGTGTGTGTGTGTGTGTGTGTGTGTGTGTGTGTGTGTGTATACACCCTGTGTTGTGTGATGTGTGTATATACCCTGTGTTGTGTGTGATGTGTGTATACACCCTGTGTTGTGTGTGGTGTGTGTGTGTGTGTGTGTGTGTGTGTGTACACCCTGTGTTGTGTGATGTGTGTATACACCCTGTGTTGTGTGTGATGTGTGTATACACTCTGTGTTGTGTGTGATGTGTGTATACACCCTGTGTTGTGTGTATACACCCTGTGTTGTGTGATGTGTGTATACACCCTGTGTTGTGTGTGATGTGTGTATACACCCTGTGTTGTGTGTGTGTATACACCCTGTGTTATGTGGTGTGTATGTGTATATACCCTGTGTTGTGTGTGATGTGTGTATATACCCTGTGTTGTGTGTGATGTGTAAGCTCCATCAGTCTGTCTTCCAGCTGTTGTTCCAGCTCCTGCAGCTCCTCTCTGACCGCTGACCTCAGAGACTGAAGCTGCTCCACCTCCATCCTACACACACACACACACACACACACACACACACACACACACACACACACACACACACACACACACACACACACACACACACACACACACACACACACACACACACACACACACACACACACACACACACACACACACACACACACACACACACACACACACACACACACACACACACACACACACACACACACACACAGTTGGCTTTGTATTGCATGTTATCACTGTCCAGATTACTGTGAAACATGTATCTGTTTGCTTTCATCACCTGTCAGCAGGGCTCAGGTGTTTGTAGACCAGGGCCTGCTGTCGGACGATTGAATGCTCCAGATCCGTCATCTGACTGCGGAACAAGTTCAGACTCTGCCTCTTCCGCTGAAACTCTGCCAAAGACTGAAAATAGAGAAAGAGGAACACTCTTAAATGAAGCCAACAGTCAACTATGGCGTCCTAGATGGAAAAGGTCTAAATACATTATACTGCAAATTAACAGTATTATGCAAAGCAGATGTCAGTTTATTATATAAATCTGAACACAAAGTGGTGGGAAATATGTTAGTATTGAGCCTGTGGTCTTCACATGTTATCTCTTTCATAATGACTCAGAGAACATATCTGCCTTCAAAGGAAACTTGGGAATTTGTGTTTCTGTCACGCAAGTCCATTGAAAGCTGTATATTGTGAGATCCACAGACTGCAAGCATCGCTGCTGGATTCAACACACAAACTAACCCACAAAAATGGTGTGATGAGTGATGTACCTGGTGGATGGGCAGAGCTGCTCTGTGCTCACTGAATGCATCAGGAGTGTCGGCTCGTTTCTAGACGGAGAGAGGACAGTGATGTCAGGTCAGGAGGCGCAACACGACAAGCTGACGAAAGGATTCGCGCTAATCTAGTAAAACCTAAACTGCAGGAAGTGATGTCAATAATCCTGGTGTTGGAGAGTGGTTTTAAGGTGGCATGAGCAGAAATTGTGCTCAATTACACAATTACCACCATGGAACGAGAGGCCAGATCTTAAGAAAAATACTGCTAAAGAACATACGCTAATTAGACTAAGACTGGAATAAAGTGCAACCCATACAGAGTGCTGGGAAACTGTAAACTGTAAGATTACAACCCAAACTCTCTCAAAGAGTTCAAACGCCTCTCATGTTTTTACGCTAAATCTGAAGCTATAACCTGAAGCTAGTGAAAGATAGTGGGACTACAACCACCACGGACTACAGCTAAAGTGAGCTTAAGGGACTGGGACCAAAGAGGACTCACCTGGCTCAGACTCTGAACCGTTCCTCTGATGTCATGCAGAACTCTCCTCAGCTGCATCTCAGTGCTGGATGGGCCCTGGCTGGGTCCTGGACTTGGAGCAGCATGCGGAGCGAGCCCAGGGTGGAGGCTGTGACCCGGACTGTGGCTTGAGGCCAGGCCTGGGATGAAGCCTGGAGCAGGAGGAGTGAACCCTGGGTGGAGGTTGTGACCTGGGCCAAGGGTTGAAGCCAGGCCTGGGAAGACGCCAGCAGCAGGAGGCGCAAACCCAGGGTGGAGGCTGTGTTCTGGGGCCACTGGCGGACACTGGTTGACGGGGTAGGGAAACACCTGGTGTGGATTCATGTTGTACACATGGTTACCAAGGTAAGGTGATGCGAACTGTGAGCCGTAAGGAGTGGCATGGTAAGGGGACTGATGGCCGTACAGTTGATTGTACGCCTGGTGGTGCGCTTCTGGGGTTCCTGGATGCAAGTTGCCCATATTGAAGTGATGAGGAGCCGTGGAAGTGGGCTGATGCAAGGCGGAGATGCTGCCGTGCTGAGGGACTGTGGGAGTTGTAGGTTGGTAGAGACTGGCTAGACTAGAATGGTGGGTCAAGTTGTGATGGTGAAGGAGGTTAGGAAGACTGGCGTATGGATGGAGAGGGTATGGGTACTGCAGAGTAGGGTTCAGAGGGAAGGGGTATGGGCTGGGGCTAGGATTGGGGTTTGGGTTTGCATATTGAGTTGTTGGATTTGGATTAGGATTAGGATAACGGAACATCGTCTGCCCTGGATTACAGTTTTGCTGGTTTCGGTTGGCCTTCATGTTCTGTTGGAACTTGCCAGGCGGATGGCGATTGGAGGTGAGATCAGGAACGCTCTGGGTGCTCCAGGAGTGGGCGTGGTCTCCTGGTGACAAGTCGGGAGAAGAGCTGCAGCTATGCAGGGAACAGGTTGACCGCAGTAGGTAGCGTGGGATAGGTTTAGGTGGGATGGGAGCTGCTGTGGGGAGCCTTGGTGGTTGGTTGTTAGAGTCAGACGAGGGGGCCGGGTTTATGATCAGAGTAGATAGACATTTGGTTTGTCCTTTCTCCTCCTCCTTATCCTCCTCCTCTTCTTCTTCATATTCCCCTTCCCCATCATGGCTGTATTTGAAGGAGTACCTGGGCTTAGTGCAGGACGTCTGTCCTTGACCAAACTGTATCCTGACAGAGGACACGATCTTGGAGGGCGAGAGGAACGTGGAGGGCAGGGAGGAGGACCTCTGGAGAGAAATGCCACGTCTTCTTCGACCGCCCCCTAGGATTTGGGGCAAATCAACAGACTGGGGGTTGACCCGCTCCCCCCGGGTCAGCTCTTTCTGTTTGGCTCGGATCAGAGCACTGTGAACTAGAGATGAAGGAGTAAGAGGACAAAGTGAACCGTAATCAGACAAGAATGCTTGCTCTTCTTGGGCTACGTCGTCAGCACCCGCTCCCTCTGTGGGAGGTTTTGTGTCTGTGGCGGTTTCGGTCGGGTTCTGAGTGTGTTCTGGTTCTTGTTCTGAAGCGGTCTGATTCTGAGTGTGTACTAATTCTGGTTGTGGTTCTTGTTCTACAGCAGACATACTCTGGGAAGTCTTTTGTTCTGGTTCTGGGTCGGGATCAGTCTGGTCTCCACCCTCAACCAGCTCCTCCTCCCCACTCCCTCCCTGCTGCGTTCCCATCGGTCTGTTCCTGGGGAGGTGGTGGGCTGAGTACTGCGGCAGCTGCTCTGAACTCCCATCATGCTCGTCTTCTCCCCTGGAATTACTGCTCCCATCGGCCTCAGCAGCGACAGCAGGCTCCGCCTCTTCCTCTTGGCTGTCGGGCAGCTCGAACGCTGGTTGATCCATTGCGAGGGGCGTGGCCACATCTAGTGATGGGTGTGATGTCACAGTGGTCTCGCTGTCACAGCTGTCACTGCTCTCCTGCACCTAGTCACAATGAATGTATATTTAATTACCTGTGGTGGATGAGGTACTCAGATCGTTATATTCAGTATTAAGAGTACCAATACAACAGTGTAAAAATACTACATTATAAGTGACAGTCCTGCATTCAAACTCCTTATTAAGTCAAAGCAGTTTGAAGTATTATTTGCAATCGATGCATCAATCTGTAAGTAGCATTCCCCTTCAATAGATGGTCGAGGTGGAGCTACTTTTAACAACTTAATATACAGTTAGGTAATTTGGTGCTATCTATAGATGGGGCCCTAACAACAAGTTGACAAGATAAATCTGAGGAGTCTTGAGATGATTATTAAGATAGAAAAGAAAAAATAAAGATGTGCTCCCAATATATATGTTATTTTCGGGGGGAGGATATTGGATAATGTCACCTTGTGTATAAGGTGACATTATCCAATATATAAAAAATATATAACTATTTTTTCTTCAAGCAGTTAGGTTTAGTTGAAAAAAATCACTGACTTAACTGCTCACAAATGACAAACATCTGGCATCTTTAATATTTAACAATGCATGCATTTTATTAGCTTATTGCATGTTCTTTTTTTAAATGTCCCTCTGGAAAGTAACAAGTAACCAAAATAATATTCTGAGAACCTGCAGGTAAAGATTCATTAAGTTGGAGCAGAAGCATTCATAATGTATTTATATTGCATTTCTTAAAAGGGAAAGAAGACAAAATCACTTTTGATCCAAAATGAAGCGTTCACTCAAATGTAGAACACATCTAAATATGGGATCTGTAGTAATCTGCCTGAATTTGGACATCCCAAGCGTTTAAACCACTGGTGGCAAACTCAAGGCCGAATCCGGCCTGCAACGCCATTTTATGTGGCCCGCGCCGGCTTGAAAGGCATGATCACCATCGCGGACCCGTTTCCGGTTCGTCCCGGACCTGTTTTCAGTGGGTCATGGGCCTTTGCATGGGCAAAAATAAAATCCTGTGCTTTTATTCTTTAATGCAGCAGAGTGGCGTCTATTCACATTCCTCAGCGCTGCGTTCACAACACACTTTACTTGCGTTCTCTTCATTCCCGACCCTTTTTTAATGTTTGTGCATGAAAGCACTGCTGAGTCTGTTAAAAAAAGCTGAAGTTATACAATTATTAAGTGTCTTATATTACCTCCTGTCCTTAATATGCACTTATGGGTTTTTAATTGAGTGGAAAAGGGAATATTTCCAACAATTTTTTTTGTGTTGGCATGTGAGATTCTGTACCATCTCAGGCTCAAACTGCACCATCTTTTCATTAAATCAATTTGAGAAGTTGAAAATGTTCCTCACTTTGGGTCTCGGGTGTCATTCAGGGGTGATGGTGCAGCCAGACCAGTAGAACCACTGCCCCAGACCACATGCATGTTCTTATTAGCTCACAATTATTTGTTGGACCAGTTCCTTCTCAACTGTGACAAAAAAGCTTTGTCTTTGTTATTTAGTTTTAAGTTTGCTCTTTGATAGAGTAATGTGGGTTTCTTAACCCTAAATTAAATGGATTTAAGTCATAATAACAGAGAAATTTGCTTACATATATATATTTATACAAATGCATGTACAATATGTTTACACTTGAATAAACAATACAAAGACAGTTATTTAACAATATGTTAAATAGTAATGTTAATAGTAGTTCAATTTATACAGTATTACAGTTACAACCGGCCCTTTGAGGGCGACCATGATGCTGATGTGGCCCGTGGTGAAAATGAGTTTGACGCCCCTGGTCTAAACACGTCATGAAATCATTTTCTTGCATGTTATGGATTTTCAGGGCCAATTCTTCCTTCTGGTGAAAAAAGGCCCAAACTGTTCTCTTTTTATGAGTAAGTACAAGGATCCTAAAGGTCCATGTTGGTAATCTAAACTGAGATGCAGGAGAGGCACACAAACAGACCTTGAGGTAGCTGTTGGAGTCAGCGGAGGGCTCCTCAGCAAAACCACTGCTGTCCGACTGCTGACTGACTGTCCTCAACAGGTCTGAGGGAGAGACACAGACAATGATGCTGGATTACTATTATTACTCCGGGCAGTACCTCGTCTGTCCAAATGGTGGCAGAAAAGAATCACCCATGCTGAGCATAAAGCATAAAGAGAGAGGACAGTGTGTCCTCAGTGACCTGGGACACAGGAAATATGTTTATTGCATACAGAAACAGGCTGCACACATAAACACTCATAGATACACTGGAAAATCCAGCAGTGAGCCAAGAAGGAAAAGCAAAGAGACGACAACTAGCAAGTTAACTTGGATGTTGCAAAAATAAATACTAAATCTGCTTTGCAAATTTTTTATGCAAATTTCTATGAGTAAGGAAATGCCTTCAACACATTTGCTGAATTTCAAAGAGAGACACACACAACAACACGTTTGTTTGTTTTATTAGAACATAAGAGACTTGGGCGAGGAAACAATTAAGGACACTTTCTTCTGAAGTTAAGTCAAACAATGGATGGAAAGTTGAAAACAGAAGTTACGCTGAACTCACCGGTGCCTCTGGAAGTTCTGGGTGGCAAAGTCTCATCTTCGTTACTCTGGATCTGAGAGACAAGCAACACAACAACTTTTAGAAAAGACAGAAAATTAGGTTCCACATGCTTGTTCACCTTTCATCGAGATTTTTGTTTCAGTAGCTCGCACACGACTCCCAATGTTTCACGTACGGTGTCAACTCTGCGTCAAAGTATGTCCGGATACACAGAGAAGAGGATTCATGGCTGTATTTGCATGAATTTGACAGCTAGAGTTTGTGGTGGATAACTAGTATTTACTGGCTACGGGGGTGCAGATGTAAATCTCTCACCAGGATAATGTTGTTAATGTTGGGAGGTGAGATGGTGTCAGGAGAACACCACAGAGTCCTCAGCGTGTAGGATTGGTCTTAACCAACAAAGATCTCTTTAGTCAACTAGTCGTTTTTATGCTTTTATGCTGTTCGAATCGATTAGAATATAAAATCGTATCGCGTGTTAGTGGCCGAAGAATTGAATTGGTCGGGTACGAGTGTAGGGTGATTTGAATGATCAGCAATGACTAAGAAGGAACCAGAGATAACGTTGTGACCAAGGACAACATTACGCCTCCTCTGTGATGGAGGAGCCCGAACCTTTACGAATGCAAGTATGAAGAACCCAAGAGAACCCAGGAGGTCAACGTACCTCCTCCATGTCGAAAGAGTCTGTGTTTTCCCTGCGAAGCTGTGCCAGCTGGAGCCGGGCCAGGGTGGTAGGAGCTTTCCCTGGGGTAGAGGTCAGGATCTTCTCCTCCACCTGGGTTCCTTCCTCTGTTCTCCCATTGTGCTGAGAGTCAGCAGCCCCTGGTTGATGCTCTCCATCGGATGCTGGTCCGGTTCTGCTCAGCTCAGGACTGATGGGATGCGAGATGTTATGGCGCAGTCAGATCAAAATTCACTTCACTTTAGGATTTTGTTGATAATAATTCTGAACTTTAACTTGAGTAGGATTGTAATGGCTTTTACTTGTAATGGAGAATGTTTACACACTGTTGTACTGGTACTTTAACTTAAAGCCACCATGAGAAACTTGAATTTGTGAGGATTTTGGCAGTCCCTTGTGAGTCCCTTCATAAAACCTCTCATTTTACTGCAGCTGGGTTTGACAGTCTGCTACGTGCAGGCCCAGCAATACGGGCTGGGGGTCCCAGCAGGGACCAGCAGAGCAGCAAGGCAACGCTCTGCTCCTGGCTCTGTGTCTGGCCGTCGTGGACTCGATCTTCTCGCTGATGGTCTTGTTCACTTATGTAGGTCTCATAGAGGCATCCGTTTTTCATTGAGACCTTTGCAATAACCAGTTAAGAGTTCCTCACACTAACTTTAAAGGATAGGAGGACTTCTTCCACCATGACAAGTTTCAATTTTAGCTAACATTAGCTACAAGGTGGGAGTTTTACTGGATAGTCGCCTAGTCAACTATCAAACCACTAGTCGACACTGAGGGTAGTAGAAGAATCATTCATATGGGGTTCAGTGCTGGCAGCTTGGCAATTCCTGTTCAAATTATAGACTGTATACAAGAAGTGCACGTATTCATCGTGACATCACACATTGGTTTGTGAACTGCCATTTTCGCTGTTGCCATGTTGTTTTTTTAGCAACCAATGAACGGAAGTGACCGTAATTGGACTGCTGAGGAGTGACTTAGTGATACCGGATACGGCTCTGGCAAGTCTGCAGCAACCTGTCAATCACAGTAAGCCCGCCCTGAAGCATCCTCTGCTTTATGGTGTTTTTCCACTCTAAATGGATCATAATTTACTAAATGAAAATCATGCTGAATTGAATAAGACTTGAAACTAGAGATTGAGACATACACTCATGTTTACAATGTTTGAGGTAATAAATCAAGAGAGAAGTAGTCCTTTTCCCATAGACTTCAATACAATCAGACTTGTGTTTGCAACCAGAGGAGTCGCCCCCTGCTGGTCAGTAGAGACAATGCAAGATTTTAGACTCCACAACGGCTTCACTTGGCAGAACCGGAGGTTTCTGTCTGGTTCAAATGAGCTCCTATGTAAAACATATGATATATCCGGTATGTCCAGCAGTACCTGTCGTCTCCATCCCCGTTTGTTTCCTCAGCGACTGTTGCCAGGGGACAGCCGTCTTTCTTGCGCATGTGATTCTGGTTGACTGTCTCCGCCTGGTGCTCGGGGTCGGTACTGCAGCCGTCCTGTTCTGCAGCGGCGTGTGTGTGACCGTTGGTGTTGGTTTGATCAGAGGCGGCGGGTCCGTTCAGCGGTGTTTGTTTGTTAGGTGTCTGTGCTTCAAGCGACTCGGAGGAGGCCGCGAGCAGGTTGTGTTTGGTGATTTTCTTGAGGAGTTTGGCGACATTCCTCTTCCTCACAGGAGGAGACGATTCATCTCCCCCTCCTTCTCCCCCTGAGAGAGTTAAAAGACCAACAGATCAGAATAAAAACAGTATAGTTCAAATGTAATTTTTCTTTTGTTAAGAATCTCTGACAAATACATATATTGTCAACTAACTTCTGGTTCACGGTGAACACAATTGAGACGTAATAGACTCAATGGAACAAAAACTGTCAAACTTTCTACAGAATATTGATGACAAAGGAGATTGGCACAATTCGGCATAAAAGACTACATTTATTTAATAAATCAAATAAGAATCAATTTAGGAATAAAACTGTCCAAACGTGGTCTTGACAAGTTGATTTGATCAACTAAATTGTGTATTCCTCATCTAATAAGGTCACAGCACGACAGAACAAGTAGAGCAAAAAGTGAGTAAAATTCAAATTAACCTTGTGAAGTGTGTTTCATTTTACTATTTTCCATTTGACAGCTCGGTCCAAGTTTGGTGAGCCAGGCGCATCGCGCTGTGAGGGCTTATTTGCATGACATTTTTCAACTTCATGCAAATACAGACCTGGCGCAAAAGTTCTGCTTCTCCGGCTCTCCATAGGAAATAAATAGAGAGCGCTGAGACGCACCGGATCTGTTGGAAAAGCTGCAGAACACTTTGCCCATGTACAAGAGAGCCATGTGGTCGCCCTGGTTACCTTGGTCCTTGGAGCTGATGCATTGGACAGGCTGACCCGAAACTTGACTGTAGAGATTAAAGAACTCGTTAGCGACTGTGGTCAAGACTTCGATCTGACGGAAACGACCTGAAAGAGACAGAAACAAAACAACAGTTACAAAGTTTGTCACAGTTGCCAAAGGAAAGGGAAAACTGTCAAAGACAAGAAGATGCTTATTAAACTCTTTGAAGAAGGCTATTTTTAACCTGCTCCTTTAAGTGTAATAACTGTCAGCGAGTAGATCTCAAAGTCTGAACACGTCCATGTCCAGCAGGGGTGAGTGTTTTCTGGTGTCTCTGTGCTCGTCTTTAAAGCACGCCCCCCGATACAACCTCCACCTAACAAGGTCCTTCAGTCTCAGCTTCAGCCCCTGAACCAGAATAAACCAGTGAGGTTCCAGTGCAGGTTGTCTTGGTGTCAGCGCTTTTAAACAAGACCGAAATGTCCCTAAACACTCCCTATTAACTTCATAGAGGTCTATTATTAATGTCTGCCATGTTATTGGTAAAGGTATGGTAAACACCGTACTAGAATTAAGAAAACATTTCACACTATCTTTATAAAAAATACTAATAATTGAAACAAATTTAAAACAAGTTTGGGATTAAACAACTATCAACTATTAAAGACTGATTAGAAAAACGCTTCATGTTTGGACTGGATACTCTGGATACCACTCCTCCCTCCCTCCCTCTTCTTCTTCTTCTTCTTCTTCTTCTTCTGTGGTTGTGTAAGTTGAGCTGCCAGTCTTGTCTCTAACAGGATGATGACTTGCAATACTTTACTTCCTTCCGTGCTGGTTCCTCCTCCCCTCCATCCATCGCTGTCTAAATACTTGTCAGTATGTTGTAAAACACAGACTTCTGTCTTTTGTCTGTCGCTCTGTTGTCCCCATTAAACTCGCTCTGATGTCATCACCTGAAGTACATCGAACAGGCCTGCTCTATCGCTCTCTCTCCCCTGATCCCATTTTGACCTCTAACTCCTAAAAAAAGACATTTAATTTACGTCACTGTTGTCCAGTGAAAATCTCCTAACATCATTCTTATTTAATCTGAGATGAAGGACTGAAACTTCTTCTCTGGGTGGAAGAAGACTACTTTAATTACAGTTACGGTTTGATTACGAGTTTATACTCGCAGTAGAACATCAGTAAACGTTTGCAAACACTGTGTGATGCCATCAAGAATGAAAAGTCCAATACATCAACTAAAAGGCCTACAGTTTTAGAGGCAATGCCTTATATTTTAGACAGACGAAGAGGAAACATGGGAGGAGAGAGGGGAATAAGGCGCAAGAAGATCGGCTGGCTACATATTTAACTACTATACTCAGCTACCAAGATGGCCCAAATCAGCCCTTCTTCACAGGAAATTACAGGAGTAATAATACTGATCTGAGGTATTAAAAAATATATTTAAAAGGGTAATTTGCCCAAAACAACATAGCTACACACAACAAAGCTGAATCTAGAAAGAAAATCTCTCAAGGTGTCCCTGAAATATCACAAGTTCAGGATTTTTCAGTCACATCTGGACATGACTACAGAACATGAACCCCTTATTACAGCAGCTGTGTGTGTGTGTGTGTGTGTGTGTGTGTGTGTGTATGTATAGTAATGCTGTGTGAGTCCGTTTCCTGCTGACTGCTGACTCCGCACTAACGCTCACTGTAAGGATCCTAAAACAGGAAGTGAGGAATAGAGAAAACGACACGTACTCCCTCTTCATCCCAAGAGATTCTTTCTGATGGTGAGAACAGAGCTTACATAACAACAACACACACACACACACACACACACACACACACACACACACACACACACACACAGAACTGATGGAACAGTATGAGAATGTTCTGGAAAAGAACACAAAAATCTTCCAAGAACCACATACAGACCAGAGATTTTTAAAGAAGCAGTTCACTTTAAACAAATAAAATTTAAAAAAAGATCCAGTTCTGCTCTGATTCACTGCAGATCATAAAGTTAGTTCGGAGTTTAAAGCCAAACACACACTACGTCAGGCTCAATCAGGAAGCAATCCGCTATACCTCAAGCTAACCGGACAATCCACGGTTCAAAATCTTTTCAATTCGGATTTTTGCAGAAGTTTTAATTAGTCGATTATTCTGGTGACTGACAAAAAGTCACATAGAATTGGCACGCTTATGTGAATCCGCCCAGTGATTGGTTCTCTTTTACTTTCACACCACCAACAAACCGGGCCAGAGTTCCCTCCTGTTCAGGTGGTCTTGACCCACTTGTTTAATCAGTAAGGGCGAGCTCCCCCTTGTGGCACTGGCACCCAGTGTCGTCAGCCCGTGGGTGGCAGTAGTCAACTAGTATTCAGCCAGCCAGAGGTCGGCCAGGCGTGTCTGCGACGGGTCAGTGGGGACTCGTCGAGAAGCTGTGAGTGGAGCCCACACCCATTGTTGTTACAACAGGTCAGCTGCCGTAAATCAGTTTTATGATCATAGAATGGAGGAGCTGCGGGGTTTTGTCTTGTATCATTGCCTCTTCTTTTTTATATTTAGCTCTGAGGAATGCCAAAGTTGGACTAAATGTGCTCAAGTGATGGGTGTTAATCTGCGGTACAGTGAAGAGCGTTCTGAAGGTCCTCCACTTTCTCTCAGCTGGCCTTTAATGTGTTCTCCATCACACGTTTATTGTGACACTATGAGCTGTTTTCCTGCCCGTCAGACTAAACTTTGGCCCCCGTCACTCCTTCAGTGTGCGTGCGACCAAACAGAGCGTGACTCATTTAGTTGTTATCTGCAGATAACAACTGAATTAGGCCGTGATCCTAAAATAGGGAAACACTATATGTGAAAGTCTATAATAGGCTGTGTCAGTTTGTTTGTTTTGGAAACCCACCATCTAGGTTAACGCCTCTGGTGACCTTTGAATGACACAATGATACTGTCGGATAAATTAATTAGACTTTTAACTGGACATTTGAGCATTTGGAAAGAAATAATAATCAGAGTGAATCTGCACAAGAAAGTTGTTCCTAATTCTTTTGTTTATCTTTAACTTCCTGTCAATACCAGAGGTGGGAATGTGTTGCATTGTGTAGGTGGACATATGTTGCTTGTGATCACCTTGCAGGTGCATTTTGGCAAATATTGAACCAGTTTCACAATAAAACGAACAGCGTGAAGGACCGCCATAGATGGTAGGAAATAAAAACCTTCATTCTAAGCAGTCCGACCAACATCGACCCATATTACATCCTACTACACAGCTCTGGGATCATCTGGTCACAATATTCATAGTTAGAATGGATCGGTCTGTGTTATTTATTGTTTTGTGTCCAGAAGCAATATGATATAATAATAGCTGTCCGAGTGGCTGTACAAAATGTATTCTAATACAATATTTCTTCATTCAAAATGCAAAGTCAGAGTGGAGACTCACTATTGCACACAGTCCTGTTGACCATGACATGGACTTTTTATTGTTGTAGGACAAGCTCATTATTTCAAACTAAACCATGCATCTAAATATATATTCAGCAGTTTGTGTTTAAATAAATTAAATCAGATTACAGACCATTAATGTCAAATTCATCTGGTTTGTGAGTTCCTGCTGCAACACAAAGGGAGCCAGCTGTAAGCTAGTTGTAAGCTAGCTGTGAGCTAGTTGTAAACTAGTTGTGAGCTAGTTGTAAGCTAGCTGTAAGCTAGTTGTAAACTAGTTGTAAGATAGTTGTGAGCTAGTTGTAAGCTAGCTGTAAGCTAGCTGTGAGCTAGTTGTAAACTAGTTGTGAGCCAGCTGTAAGCTAGTTGTAAGCTAGCTGTGAGCTAGTTGTAAACTAGTTGTAAGATAGTTGT